>JACBWV010000419.1:0-43812 GCA_013435795.1 Chlamydomonas sp. ICE-L | reverse complement strand
CAGTGGGGGTGTGCGTGCTAGCATGTGGTCTGTCAAGAGTGCGAGCGTGTGGCTTCTATGTCTTGACTAGCGACTGTGGCACCATGTGTTGTATGAGCTGTGGGTGTTAGTGTACGTGGATGCAGGCCCTGTGCGCTGTGGATGTCAAGTTGTGACGTGAGAAAATGGTGGGGTTGGTAAGTGCTATGTAAGAGCCCCATGTCCGAGCAACACCACAACAAGGCCACCAAAACGCCAGATCACACAACAACACACACAAACACCCACCCAAGACACACACTCACTCACTCCACAGTGAGTAGCTGAACATTATCCTGCCCTTCCTATTTGATAGCCACCGTGTTGACCACCCCCCCCCCCCCCCCCCCCCCCCTCCCCCCCCCCCCCCCAGCGTCGTCCAGTCCGTACCCCCACCCCGACACAGCAGCACATGTACGCGTGTAGTGACGACAAAACACAACAAAGAAACAAACACACCCAACACAAAAAGACACATCACCTCAGCACCATGACCAAACAGCCCTGAAAACATGACCCACTACGTTGTCCCAAACAACCCTGACTTAACATTCCTTTCCTGACAATGTTGTCCCCCCCCTCCCTCCCCCCCCTCCCCCCCCACATACACACAACTGCGCCCCGCACCCTGACAAACCTGTCCTCAAACCACTGTCCCAAGAAACCTGACTTAATATTCCTTTCCTGACCATGTTGTTCCCCCACCCCCCCCACCCCCCCCCACCCCCACACACACCCCCACACACACCTCACCCCACACCTGCACCCCACACCCTGACAAAACCCGACCTCAAACTACTGTCCCAACAACCCTGACTCAACATTCCTGTCCTGATAACCTTGACATCATACCCATAAGTGCTCTCCCCCACCCCACCCCCACCCCCACCCCACCCCACACACCCACTCCTCATCCCACACCTTGACAAACCTGACCTTAAACTTCTGTCCCGACATCCCTGATTCCTTTCCTGGCCGTGTTGTACCCTTCCCCCCCACACATACCACCATCACCACCACCACACACACACATACCTCACACCCTGACAAACCTGACATACCTGACAAACCTGAAAAAACTGACCTCAAACTACTGTCCCAACATCCCTGACTTAACATTCCTGTCCTGATAATCTCTCCCGTTTCGACGATTGGCTCAATGGTTGAAGGTGCGGGGTTCGTCCCCCTACGGGTGCGCCTTAGTGTTAGTGGTCGCTGTCAACCGCCATGGTAGCACTGTCCAGGCAAAGTAGCAGCCCATCCTCTACCGACGTAAGACAGGGCTCCCTCAATCCCACGCCCCACCAGGCGTTAAGATTACTTTGTTCTGATGACCGTGACCCCTCACCCATCTTTATGTATGTATGTTACAGGGGTCCAGGGGTAGGCCAAATAGGCTAAAGGGACTTGCCCAACCGTATAGGAAGGGCTTAAAAAGAAAAAGCACTGATGAAATGAACCAGGGTGCTACTAAGCGCGCGCGGCAGCGCGGTGCCGCGCTGCCTTTTTGAGCCCCTCTGCGCGTTTTGCACAGTTTTTTCACCCCCCTGTGGACGCAGAACGCAGTTTTTGCGCTTTTTGCACTAAAAAGCGCTGACCAATTTGACGTTAGTGCGCTTTAAGCGCTGACCAATTTGGCAAGAAGTAGTACCCTGAACTGAACCCCACCTGTGCTCAACCCCTCTTCCAGCCGTCTGAAATGAAGCTTTTCAGCAGAGCCATGTTCCCTCTCAATGCACCCCCGCCTACTCCTGTCCTTCCCTGACCCAAACAATCCTTCCCTCCCCTTACCTCACACTCCTCTGTGCATCGCCCCTCCTCCAGCCATCTGAAATAGGTTTGAAGTGAAACCTGAAAAAGTAGTTAGTGACAAACAAACAAACAAACAAACAAATAGTTTTGACAGGCTAATCCCTCAATCAAAAATTACGATTTGTTTTTCAGCACTGGTGAACTGAACCGCATCTGTGCTCTACCCTTCTTCCAGCCATCCGAAATAAAGCTTTTCAGCAGAGCCATGTTCCCTCTTAGTGCCATCCCGCCTAACCGGCTTATCATGAGGGACGTCAATGTCGAGATGGATAAGATCGCAGCGCGGGACGCTCCGTCAAGCCCAACACCGCACGTCGTCCACTTGAAACTGCAATGCACTTTAGTGTACCCTGAGTAAGTCATTTATCAGATTATTAGGGAAGCGTTCCTTTATACAGGGCGTAGTGCGTGGTAAACCCTAAACCCTAAACCCTAAACCTCAGATTTTGCCTGAAATTCGGAGAAGTCTAAGAATTCTAAGAGAATTCTCGTAAATGGCGCTCCCTGAGGCCCAACACCGCATGTCGTCCACTTGGAACTGCAATGCACTTTAGTGTTCCCTGAGTAGTTCATTTGTATTGTCTTTGTTGAGTGGGAAGGTGGCTGAGCGGGTGGGTGGGTGGGTGGGCGGGAGGTGGGTGGGCACGTTGTCCACTTGAAATAGCAATGCACTTTAGTGTACCCTGAGTAGGTCATTTGTCATTTCTTTGTTGAGTGGGAAGGTGGGTGGGGGAACGAGTGAACGCGTGGGTGGGTGGGTGAACGAGTGGGTGGGCACGTCGTCCACTTGAAACTGCAATGCACCTTAGTGTTCCCTAAGTATGTCATTTGTCATTTCCTTGTTGAGTGGGAAGGTGGGTGAGTGGGTGAATCTGCAGGTGGATGGGTGGGTAGGTGGGTGAGTGGGTGGGTGAACGAGTGGGTGGGTGGGTGGGTGAGAGGGTGGGAGAAAGGATGGGTGGGCAGGTGGGTGGGTGGGTGGACGAGTGGGGTGGGTGAGTGGACGAGTGGGAGGGTGGGTGAACGAGTGGGTGGGTGTGAAGGTAGGTGAACGAGTGGGTGGGTGGGTGAGTGGGTGGGTGGGTGGACGAGTGGGTTTTTGGTGGACGAATGGGTGGGTGGGTGGACGAGTGGGTGGGTGGGTGAACGAGTGGGTGGGTGGGTGGACGAGTGGGAGAGTGGGTGAACGAGTGGGTGGGTGGGTGGATGGGTGGGTGGGTGGGTGAACGAGTGGGTGGGTGGGTGAACGAGTGGGTGGGTGGGTGAGTGGATGGGAGAAAGGGTGGATGGGTAGGTGGTTGGACGAGTGGGTGGGTGGGTGAACGAGTGGGTGGGTGGGTGAGTGGATGGGTGAAAGGGTGGATGGGTAGGTGGTTGGACGAGTGGGTGGGTGGGTGAACGAGTGGTTGGGTGGGTGGGTGGGTGGGTGGGTGGACGAGTGGGAGGGTGGGTGAACGAGTGGGAGGGTGGGTGAACGAGTGGGAGGGTGGACAAGTAGGTGGGTGGACCTCCTGCTTAGTACACCCTCATGTAATATATGTACTCATGTATCAACATGTACGAGAGATTGTCGCGCAATTCATCATTTTATACCGGCCAATTTGTATTGTACTGCCAGTGCTCCTTGTACAGTCCATTTACGGTCTTACTAATACTACATGCCACCTACTTATCTTTATTCAGTTGGGGGGAGCTTGGCCTCACTTACAAGCGTCCACTGCACCCCCCTGCTTGGTACACCCTCAACATGGACGAGCACGACGCGTACATCGAGAAGCAGTACAGGAAGGCGATAGAGCGCTGGCTGCAGCGCAGCAATCCGCCGGTGCCAGCCTACTGCGTCAAGCTGATGCTCAAGTCTTCTCGAGAGAAGTTTGACTTCGATTTGCTGATGGCCAACATGAAGCGTGTGTGGAGGAGTATTTCTGGTATCCTGGCTCTGGGCGACGCTCTCCAGGTGACCCAGACCACTTGAATTTGAATTTTAACTTGAACTTGAACTTGAACTTGAACTTGGTTACATCTGCAATAGGACAGCTGCAATAGGACAGCTGATAGACAAACAAATACCTATGCCCGTTTAAACAACATATTTGGTGGTGGTGTATTGACTGTTGCTGGTGGTGGTGAATATTGGATTGCTGGTGCTGAGCATGATTACATGAAGCGTGTGTGGAGGAGTATATCAGGTATCCTGGCACTGGGCGACGCTCTCCAGGTGAGCCATAGACCACTTGAATTTGAACTTGAAGTTGAACTTGGTTACAGCCGCAATTGGACTGCTGATAGACAAACAAATACATATGCTCGTGAAAACAACATGTATTGATTGTCGCTGGTGGTGGCGTTTTATTGACTTCCTGTGCTGAGCATGATTGAATGAAGCGTGCGTGGTAGAGAATTTAAGGTATCCGTGCTCTGGGTGACACCTTCCAGGTGAGAGGCAGACCATTTGAATTTGAATTTGAACTTGAAGCCGTGCTCTGGGTGATACATTCCAGGTGAGAGACAGACCATTTGAATTTGAATTTTGACTTGAAGCCGTGCTCTGGGTGACACCTTCCAGGCGAGATGCAGACCATTAGAAAATGAACTTGAACTTGAAGCCGTGCTCTGGGTGACACCTTCCAGGTGAGATGCAGACCATTTGAATTTGCATTTGAACTTGAAGCCGTGCTCTGCGTGACACCTTCCAGGCGAGATGCAGACCATTTGAAATTGAACTTGAGCTTGGAACTTTAATTTGGTTACATGGCTCCAGCCTCTAAGGCTGCTCGGCGTCTATCGCAGTACCACAATCAATTCAAATCAAAGCATTTTTATCAAAACCTGTCATACTGTATCTATCATACCTGAACTTGGTTACATGGCTCCAGCCTTTAATGCTGCTCGCCGTCTATCGCAGTACCACAAACAATTAATATCAAAGATTTATTATCAAACCCTGTCATACTGCCTATGTCATTCTTTAACTTGGTTACATGGCTCCAGCCTCTAAGGCTGCTCGGCGTCTATCGCAGTACCATCAACATTGAAAACATTAGCTACAGACAATCATCTACCTGACAAACAAATAGATATGTTTACTTTTTTGTTTTCAGCTACTTTTGCTTTCAATCATAGCTTTTTTGTTTCAGCTACTTTTTTATTTTCAGCTACTTATGCTTTCAATCATACCTTTTTTGTTTCATATGTTTTTTTTGTTTTCAGCTACTTTTGCTTTCGGTCATAGCTTTTGTTTTCAGCTGCTTTACCCCAATTATATACGTGACAAACAAACAACTCAACAAGCAAACAATGCTGGTGCTGGTTTAGTTTTCATCTCGTTCTTGCTTAATTACTTGAACTTGGTTATATGGCTCCAGCCATACATTTTGCCGCTCATCATCACCATCACCATCACCATCATCATCATCAACACCACCCCTGTCTTCTGCAGTTTATCATGAGCTGGGACAAAACCACCATCATCATCATCATCATCATCATCATCATCATCATCATCATCATCATCATCAACACCACCCCTGTCTTCTGCAGTTTATCATGAGCTGGGACAAAACCACCATCATCATCATCATCATCATCATCATCATCAATCAACACCACCCATGTCTTCTGCAGTTTATCATGAGGCTGGGACAAAACCACCATCATCATCATCATCATCATCATCATCATCATCATCATCATCATCAACACCACCCCTGTCTTCTGCAGTTTATCATGAGCTGGGACATCATCATCATCATCATCATCATCATCATCATCATCATCATCATCATCAACACCACCCCCTGTCTTCTGCAGTTTATCATGAGCTGGGACATCATCATCATCATCATCATCATCATCATCATCATCATCATCATCATCAACACCACCCCTGTCTTCTGCAGTTTATCATGAGCTGGGACAAAACCACCATCATCATCATCATCATCATCATCATCATCATCAACACCACCCCTGTCTTCTGCAGTTTATCATGAGCTGGGACAACCCTTACTGGAGCGTCTTCTGCATCCTTGTGTTCGGTGGCTTCTGCCTCGTCCCCTCTGCCGCCGTGTCTCTTATGTTGGCCTGGACGGTGCTGGGTAAGTCTTTACTATACCTAGCCAACATGCCCACTTCCTTCAAATACCACCATCCTTTTGTCCGGTGGCTTCTGCCTCGTCCCTTCGCCGCCGTGTCTCTCTTGCTGGTATGGGCAGTGCTGGGTACGTGCCTCCCTGCTATCCATGCCCATCACCACCACCATCGCCAGCGCGCTCGTCACCCGCCACCACCACCACCACTGTGTCCGTCACCACCACCATCCCCAGCGCGCTCGCCACCCGCCACCACCACCACCACTGTGCCCGCCACCACCACCATCCCCAGCGCGCCTGCCACCCATCACCACCACCACCACTGCGCCCGCCACCAACCACCATCACCGTGCCCGCCACCCGCCACCTGCAGCCACCATGCCCACCACCACCATCACCAGACCCGCCACCCGCTACCCGCCTCCACCACCGTACCCAGCCATCAAACCGGCTACCTCCACACCACACTATCGCCCGTAAGGAAGTAAAAGGGAGAGGGCAAGAGGGGAAAGCAAAAAGGAAAGGCGAAAGGCTAGGGGGAAGGTTAAAGGGAGTGGAAGAGGAATGGGGGAAAGGGAAAGGCAAGGGGAAATGGGGGAAAGGCAAGGCGAAATGGGGGAAAGGGAAAGCGGAAAGGGAAAGGCAAGGGGAAAGGGAAGGGGGAGTGGGAAAGGGTAAATAAAGCGGAAGAGTAAAAGGGGCTGGTGAAAGGGAAAAGGGATGGGGGAAAGAGGGGAACTAGAAGGGGAAAGGAAAGGGTTAAGGGGAAGGGAAATGGAAAAGGGGGTTGGAAAGGGGAAGGGGGTAAAGGGAGGGCAAATAGAGAAAAGGGGGGTTGGAAAAGGGAAGGGGTTAAGGAGATGGCAAATGGAGATAGGAGGTTGGAAAGGGGAAGGGATTACGGGGAGAGCAGATGGAGAAAGGGGGTTGGAAAGGGTGAAGGGGTTAAGGGGAGGGGAAATGGAGAAAGGGGGTCAGAAAGGGGAAGGGATATAGGAAGAGGTGCAAAATATAGAAAGGGTGTTGGACAGGGGAAGGGGGTACGGGAGAGGGCCGAAGTGGAGAGAGGGGGTTGGAAAAGGGAATGGGGTGTAAGGTGGGTGCAAATAAAGAAAGGAGGTTGGTAAGGGTTAAGGTGGTAGGGGGGGAATGGAAAAGGTGTTAGGAAATGGGAATGCTAAGAGGAGGTCAAATATAGAAAGGTGGTTGGCTCAGGGAGGGGTAATGTAGGTCAAATATAGGAAGGGGGTTGGAAAGGGGACGTGGGGGGAAGGGAGTGCAACTAAAGAAAGGGGTTTTGGAAATGTAGAAAGGTGGTTGAGGGAGTGGCAAAATAGAGAAAGTGGGTTGGTAAGGGTAAAGGGGGTAAGGGGTAGGGCAATGGAGAGGGTTATAAGGAGAAGGGGGTAGGGGTAGGGAAATGGAACCTTTTTTTTCCCTTTATCCTTGTTTTCCCTTTTCTTCGCTTGCTCCTTTCCCCCTGTGGTTGTTGACCTTTGCACCGTTGTTGTGCTGTCCATCCGCCTTTCTCCTTTTGTGTTGGAAACGGGGAAGATGTACTGGCATGGCAACTTGCTGTATGATGTTTTGACAGAGGTCAACGGGATTCCGTAATAGCAGATCTCGCAAGGGGTGTCCATCGTCCTGGGTTCCTCTTCAGGCCACCCTCGCGACCGGTTTGCCCCTGGGAGGAGGGTCCGGCTCGGGCCCCTTTGCGCCCCGGTGTTGGCCCCCGGGCCGGTTGTCAGTAGGCGGCCCCTCGCACCCCGGGGGTTGCCCCGGGGCTTCTTGTCAGTATGGTCGGGCCCACCTGGATACAGTGATTGCCAAGAGGAAGGGGGATCAGTGAGGGCGAATGGAGACAGGGGAAGGGGTCAAGGTAGGGCAAATTGATCAAGGGGATGGAAAAAGGGAAGGGGGTAAGGGGAGGGCAAATAGAGATAGGAGGTTTAAAGGGAAGTGATTTCCGTGGGATGGCAGCTGTAGAACATGGAAGGGGGTAAGGGAGTGCGAATTGGAGAAAGGGGGTTGGAAAAGGCAAGGGGGTGAGGGGGTAGGGCACATAGAGATGGAGGTTTGAAAGGGGAAGGGCTTTACGTGTGAGGGGCAGATGCAGAAGGTGAGTGGGTAAAAGGAAGGGCGAATGGAGAAAGGGTGTTGTAACCAGGGAAGGGGTTAAGGGAGGGCAATAGATATAGGAGGTTGAAAAAAAAAAAAAAAAGGGGGAAGGTGATACGGGGAGGGCAATGGAGAAGGGGAAGGGGTACATGAAGGTGCGAATGGGAGAAAAAGGGGTGAGGGGGTTTGTAAAAGGGAAGGGGGTGAGGGGAGGGCAAATAGAGATAGGAGGTTGGAAAGGGGAAGGGATTACGGGGAGGGCAGATGGAGAAAGGGGAAGGGGGTAAAGGGAGGGCGAATGGAGAAAGGGGTTGGAAAAGGGAAGGGGGTGAGGGATGGCAAGATATAGATAAAGGTTGGAAAGTGGGAAGGGATACGTACGGGGAGGGCAGATGGGAGAAAGAAGGGGGTCATATGGGGGGCTGAATGGAGGAAGGTGGGTTTGGAAAGTGAAGGGTTAATGAGAAGTGCAAATGGAGATAGGAGTTTGGAAGGGGAAGGGGTAAATTGAGGGCGAATTGAGAGATGGGTTTGAAAAGTGAAGGTGGGTTAAGGACATGGCAAATAGAGATAGGAGGTTGGAAAGGGGAAGGGATTACGGGGTGGTCAATGGAAGAAAAGGTTTGGCAAGGGTGAAGGGGTTAAGGGGAGGGGAAATGGAGAATGGGTGTTGATAAAAGGGAATTGATCAGAGGAGGCAAATATAGAAAGGTGTTGAAATGGGGAAGGAGGTCAGTGGCTTGGCCAATCCCGCAATGGGGGTTGTGCGCTTTGTCCGGGTTCGGGTGATGCCCTTGCGACGGGGGTTGGGACCGGCGCCAGGGTTCCGCCCCGGGCAAATGGAGAAACGGGTGTTGGCAAGGTGGAAGGGGGTAAGGGTCAGGGCCCAATGGTCGCCCCGGGACATTTCCCCGGCTCCTGTGCTGCCTCGTAGTTCCCATGTAGAACTTTGTTGGCCATGTTTAGTGGCGTAGGGGACCGGTGTCACTGGACCATTTGGTTGGAAAGGGGAAGGGCAACATTAAGGAAAATATTTATAAACATGTACACGTCAGAGTGTTTGTGGGGAGCTACAGCTGCGTCGGCACTCAATTCTGTCTAGCTGCCCTCTGCTCCTCCTTTTTTTTCATTGTTTAGCAGCCATGTGTAAAGGCAGATTCCGAATGCCGTGCATATATATTATACCATGCATATATACATATATACATATGTCTTTATTTATTTATTTGCTCAGCCCCCTGGCATTTTCCCCCCATCTTCAACGGTTTTGGGGCCTACGACCAATCTGGAGGACAATTTGCAGCGTGCGCCCCCCCCCCCCCCCCCCCCCCCCCCCATACGTTTTGATGGGCCCCCGTATTTATTTATTTATTTATTTATTTATTTATTTATTTATTTGTTTATTTATTTATTTATTTATTTATTTATTTATTTATTTATTTATTTATTTATTTATTTATCTATTTACTTATGTATTTGTTTATTTATTTACATGAATTAACAGTTGCATGCCACCTCATAGACCTGTACTCTGAACTCTGCTTGCAGCCATTCCTGGAAAGTGTGCGAAGGCTGGTGAATAACCCGAACAAAAGAAGACGCTAGACATGGACAGCGATGATGACGTGGGACGGGGGAGGGGGAGATTAAAGAAACTTGTACAGCGTACATTAATGTATAGTCCCATGCCACCTCATAGACCTGTACTCTGAATTCTGCTTGCAGCGGTTACTGGGAACCGTACGCAGGCTGGTGAATTTCCGGGACACAAAAGACATCATAAACCTGAACTCTGAACTCTCCTTGCACTTGCGCATGGAAACTGTACGCAGGCTGGTGCATTACCAGGACAAAAACATATTTTGTAAACCTGAACTCTGAACTCTCCTTGCACTTGCGCATGGAAAACGTTCGCAGGCTGGTGCATTACCAGGACAAAAACAGACATCATAAACCTGAACTCTGAACTGTACTTCCAGTGGCTCATGGAAACCGTACACAAGCTGGTGAATTACCAGGACAACAAATAGTTCATAAACCTGTAATCTGAACTCTCCTTGCAGTTGCGCATGGAAACCGTACGCAGGCTGGTGCATTACCAGGACAAAAACAGACATCATAAACCTGTACTGTGAACTGTACTTGCAGTTGCGCATGGAAATATGCAGGCTGGTGCACTGCCAGGACAAAAACATATTTCATAAACCTGTACTGTGAACTGTACTCGCAGTGGCTCATGGGAACCGTACACAGGCTGGGTCATTACCAGGACAAAAAAAGAAGACAGACGAGGACAGCGATGATGACGTGGATGCGCCCTCTAGGAACCACTTGCCAGCCTCCCAGCTGAAGAGGCAGTATGATGGGGTGGGTGGACTGTTTTGTTTTCGTGCAACGCATCGCAATTTTCGCAACTCGGTGTGACCCTAGTGTTCCCATCCATCCCTTGCCCATCATCAGAGTGGTGATCCTAAACCTTAAACCCTAAACCCCTTAACCCCATTCCATCCAACCCATGCCCACAGATCATCAGAGTGGTGATCCTAAACCTTAAACACTAAACCCCTTAACCCCATCCCATCCAGCCCATGCCCACAGGTCATCAGAGTGGTGTTCCTAAACCCTAAACTCTAACCTCCTAAACCCCATCCCATCCAACCCATGCCCACAGGTCATCAGAGTGGTTTTCCTAAACCCTAAACCCTAAACCCCATCCCATCCAACCCATGCCCAGAGGTCATCAGAGTGGCCCTTGTTCTCCAGAACCTGTTGGATGACACCACTACGGCCTTTGAGCACGACCCATCCCACCCCATCCCATCCCACCCCAACCCATTCTATCCCATCCAACCCTTACCCACAGTTCATCAGAGTGGCCCTTGTTGTCCAGAACTTGCTGGATGACACCACTACGGCCTTTGAGCACGACCCATTCCGTCCCATCCCACCCCACTCAACCCATCCCACCCCAACCCACCCCAACCCATTCCATTCCATACCATTCAACCCATACCCACAGGTCATCAGAGTGGCCCTAGTTGTCCAGAACGTTTTGGATGACATTGCTACGGCCTTTGAGCACGACCCATCCCATCCCAAACCAACCCCTCCCAACCCAACCCATTCCATTCCAATCCATTCCATCCCATTCAATCCATTCAACCCATACCCACAGGTCATCAGAGTGGCCCTAGTTGTCCAGAACGTTTTGGATGACATCGCTACGGCCTTTGAGCACGACCCATCCCACCCCATCCCACCCCAACCCAACCCATCCCATCCCATCCCATCCCATCCAACCCTTACCCACAGGTCATCAGAGTGGCCCTTGTTGTCCAGAACTTGCTGGATGACATTGCAACGGCCTTTGAGCGCTTTGGTACCTTAATGCAATGGAAGGATCCTGTAGCCACCATGGTGAGCCCTCGCTTAATTAAATCGGACCAACATTGGATGTGCCCAGTAGTGGATTGCTTTTAATTTGTTGGATGACATTGCTGCTGCCTTTGAGCGCTTTGGTACCTTAATGCAATGGAAGGATCCTGTAGCCACCATGGTGAGCCCTTGCTTAATTAAATCGGATCAACATTGTATGTGCCCAGTAGTGGATTGCTTTTAATTTGTTGGATGACATTGCTGCTGCCTTTGAGCGCTTTGGTACCTTAATGCAATTGAAGGATCCTGTAGCCGCCATGGTGAGCCCTCGCTAAATGAAATTACATGCACTCCGATGAGCTTATTATTTTTGATCAATAGCAGCTAGTAGCACGTTGGTACCTTAATGCAATTGAAGGATCCTGTAGCCACCATGGTGAGCCTTCGCTTAATTTAATTGAATCAATATTGGATGTGACTAGTAGGAAACAGGGTACTCAAAAGCACACGCGGCAGTGCGATTTCGCTCAGGCTTTTTGAGCCCCACTGCGCATTTCGTGCAGTTTTTTCACCCCCCAATGGGCGCAGCGTGCAGTTTTTGCGCTTTTTGCACTACAAAGCACCGACCAATTTGACGCTTGTGTGCTTCAAGCGATGACCAATTTAACAAAATGTAGAACCCTGGTAGTGAACTGCTTTAATGTGTCCATTAATTTTCTAATGATGATGATTACATTTTTCCTTGTGCCCTACTGGACTCCAAATGCGCCCTCGGCATTCATGCGCCATTTGCCAATGAGGAACCTCGATGACTGGGATGTAACCTGAAGATACCTTAATGAGCACCATGTACTGCCATGCAATGCCATGATCTCACACTGCGTACTACCATGTACTGCCATGCAATGCCATGATCTCACACTGCGTACTACCATGCACTGCCATGCAATGCCATGATCTCACACTGCGTCCTACCATGTACTGCCATGCAAAGCCATGATATCACACTGCGTACTACCATGTACTGCCATGCAATGCCATGATCTCACACTGCGAACTACCATGTACTGCCATGCAATGCCATGATGTCACACTGTGCGTACTACCATGCACTGCCATGCAATGCCATGATCTCACACTGCGAACTACCATGTACTGCCATGCAATGCCATGATCTCACACTGTGCGTACTACCATGTACTTCCATGCAATGCCATGATCTCACACTGTGTGTACTACCATGTACTGCCATGCAATGCCATGATCTCACACTGTGCGTACTACCATGTACTGCCATTGCAATATCCTACTCTTGCACTTAGTGTACTGGCATGCCCATGCATGATCTGTCATATACCGCCATCATCTCACACTGTGCATACTACTTGTCGTAGTCATGTACTGCCACGTACTGTCATCTCACACTGTGTGTACAAAGATGTACAGTCATGTACTGCCACATATTGTCATTATCTCACACCGTGCGTTCTGTTAGTCGTTGTCATGTTCTTTCACATTCTGTCGTCATCTCACACTGTGTGTATCAAGAGGTACAGTCATGTACTGTCGCGTACTGTCATCATCTCACTCTGTGTGTACTGCAAGGCACAGTCATGTACAGTCATCATCTAAAACTGTGTACGCCTGTTTGTCCTGCAGATTTTCATGGCTGTGTGTTCCGCCATCAGTATCGCTTTCTACCTGTTGGGCATGTCTGTCCTTCTGGCCATTGTGGGGGCCTTTGTCCTAAGACCCCCCCAGTTCAGGGACCCTGAGCCACCTGCCCCACTGGCGTTCTTCTCACGGCTGCCAGCATTCCGAAATGTGAAGTTGCCGTCTCATAAATCACCAAGTAACAATGGCAGAACAGAGAATTGAGGTAGCTACAAGGGGTCTTCTTCTTGGCCATCAACAGCAGCTTCTAGCAAGCTCCACAGGTCATCCACCGAGTAATAAGGGGACAACAGAGCAGTGAGGTTGCAGGCAGGGGTCTTCTCTTCCGCCGTCAACAGCAGCTTCTAGCCAGCTCCACAGTTTAGCCACATAGTAATAAGGGAAGAACAGAGCAGTGAGGCAGCCAGAAGCGGTCTTCTCTTCGGCCATCAACAGCAGCTTCTAGCCAGCTCCACAGGCCAGCCACTGAGTAATAAGGGGAGAACAGAGCAGTGAGGTTGCAGGCAGGGGTCTTCTCTTCAGCCATCAACATTAGCTTCTAGCCAGCAGGCAGCAGCAGCAGATCTTCTTCTCGCCCATCACCAGCAGCTTCTTTGGTTTGACGGCGAGTCAGGGCAGTTGGCTAGAAGCTAGCATTCACGGCCTAGAGAAAAGAAAAAAACGACCGCCCCTCAGTTTTATTGTTGTTTGTCGGCGTTTATCCAGTGGCAGCAAGACTGCTGTGGATATGACAGCCGTTTGTGTTAGCTTGTGGGTTAACTTGTTTTCCATTGTTTCACTTTTGGCTACTCAAGGCAGCTTCCCGCCAGCTCCAATAGCCATTCACTGCGTCAAACCCAATGCTTGCCATATCAGCTTTCAGACGCACTAGCTAGTGAAGGTTTGGCTCAAGGATAGGGAAAGGGAGCTGCCTAAGAGCTGCTAAGCGTACCCCAAAAAATAAACAGTGTTGTTCTCGCACGAGTAAGATTTTTTGGCGGAGCCCCCTCTTCAAGGGGGCGGGAGCCCCCATGTTTACCCATTTGTCCGTCCAACCGAAAAAGAAAAAAAGAATTGAAGCCTGACACGTCAGCTAAAGGTCCGAAACTAACTCGCTTCGGTCAGCTCCATCGTTGCCACCTTTCGTTCCGTTGCCAACACACTCCGCCAATTTTCCGCGTCGCTTGCGACGCTGCATAGGACTTGTTTAGTTGTGAAAGTAATTTCAACCCAGGACACAAACCAGCGAAACAGAGGATTCAGTTTGAATGGGGTTGCCACTCTTACAAAAGAGTAGGCGCCCTTGGGGTTGGTGGGATTTACCGACCCTCGACCAAAGGAACACAAAGACTGGCACCCAATCATTTTCGTTTTCGGTTGAGTCAAAAGGGCAACCCAAAAGGAGGTAGTTGCGCTTTTGAAGCAACCCAAAATGACCCAATGTAGTACCCTGAGACTGACACTTGATTATGCTGTCTGTCGTATTTTGAAAAGGAGAAGGTCTAGGTGGAAAAGTATTTTGAAAGGAGGACTAGGTGGAAAAGTATTTTGAAAAGTATTTTGAAAGGAGAAGGACTAGGTGGAAAAGCAGGACCAGGGCGATTTATTTCATCGTCTTTAGGCGGATTATTTCACGGCCTTCAGCCTGCTCACCGTCTGCAGGCGGAGTAATCGTGGGTAGTATAATCTCTACTACACCACACTCCTGACCACAGCACGCGATCACAAAGACTTGGACAGTTTGAAGACTTGTCAAGGACAGAAAAGAAGAAGCTGGGCGGGTCATATCCTGCTCTACCATACATTTTATTTTCGGCTACAAGCAGCTACATTTCAGCTAATGGGTTAGCGTTTCCATGTCTCCATTCAAGAAATATAGCTGCTCGTCGCACGATAAATAAACACATTGCTGAAATAAACACTTTGCTGAAATATAGCTGCTCGTAGCACGATCAATAAACACATGAAAAAACTAGGGAAAAGCTACGAGCAGTTACATTTCATCTAATGGGTTAGCGATTCCATGTCTCCATTCATCGCTTACCATTAGGAGATACTTTGGTTGTATGTATATTACTGTCCAGGGGTAGGCCAAATAGGCTAAAGGGACTTGCCCAACAATGATAGGAAGGGCTTAAAATTAAAAAGCATTGATGAACTGAACCCCTGGGTCACATCGTTTATCAGCCTTCAGTGTTTTTTATAGCAGTTGTGGTAGTTTTCCATAGTTTTGTTTGGGCGCAGCTGCGTGTGCCGTAGCGATAACGCCTGCTGGGGCGTGGTATTAAGGGATCCCCGTCTTTCGGCGGTAGGGAACGGGCTGCTATTTTACCTGGACAAAGCTACCATGGCGGTTGCCAGCAACCGCAAACACCAAGGCGCACCCGTGGGGATTCGAACCCATTTGTCATTCAAGGAGCTCTGCCATCGAGCCATTCGTTGAACGGGGATGCGTGTGCTGTAGGGGTATGGTCCACGTTGACGATATGATGATGATGATGATGATGATGATGATGATGATGATGATGATTACATTTTCCTGGTGCCCTACTGGACTCCAAAGGTGCCCTTGTTTTGACGGAGTCAAGGGGGACTTATGGACATCATGCACAAAGAAGACAAGAAACATAAATAATTTGATGTGCCATTATGTTTGATACAAAAATTCGTCGGTCATCCGACTACATAAATCCAACCAGAATCGTGATCCAAGCACGCTAGGGGCCCGTCCAGTGACATCGGTAGATGTAGCAGTCAATCCGTCTAGGCTCTATTATATATATGGATATATTGATTGAGATTGATCACGCAGCCCACAGCACATGGTTGGTTGTCAGCCAACACGCCAAGCAGCAATGTTTCATGAGGGGCCAGTCCTACGAATAGGAAGGACCTCAGCTGTTATTCTTTGGCGAAGCCCCCCCCTTCTTGGGGGCAAGAGCTCCCAGATTCACCCCGTTGTCCGTCTGTCTGTCCGTCCGACCGACGACTGATAAGAAGCCTGACACGTCAGCCGGCTGTCTCGTAACTAACTGGCTTCGGTCTGCTCCATTCCGATGCCACCTGCCGTTCCGATAGCCAACACTCTCCGTCAATTTTCTGTGTCGCTTGCGACGCTGCCTAGGACTTGTTACCGGCCTTATAGTTTTGTTTTATGCGCCGGTGCCATGGTTGATGGGCCCCGTTGATAGATTTGGATGGAGATTGATTAAATTGAAATTGAAATTGTTACATATGAGTAATGTGCCACTCGCAGGACGTGAAGTTAAGGACACCACTGCGTAAGCCGGAGCTAGCAGTAGAGATTGATTACATGGTCTACCAGCCTTCAGGCTGTTCTCCGTTAGCAGGCAGAGTCAACATAGGCCTTGGAAAATGAGAAACTATTCAGAATAAGTTTATGAAAAAGGCTCTTGGCGATAGAGATAACATCTCTTCCGACTTGGTCCTTAATGAACTCAATAGATCACCTACATGGGCTCAAGGGTTGAGACATTGTATTGGCTTTTTGAATAAAATCGTTGACCGAAAGGCGACAATTGTGTGAATAGAGCCATGCTAGAGAATGTTCTAATGACAACCAGAGATAGCAACAAACAATGTCACGGGGGGGCTGAATTCGTGCTACAGTGATCATTTTATTATACGATTATAATTAAATCATCATCCTACATGGGATACGTACCACATTGTTTAAATACAAGTTATACAATTATAGGGTATTTCCATTCTCTACAGAAACCAGGATTCATGACCATCTTCATGCTGGAGCCTTTATTAACCAATTCAGGTCAATTTTCAGTTTCTAAAAAAACTATTTCTTTCCTCACCGTATACAGGACATTCCAACATGTATGTATGTATGTTACAGTCCAGGGGTAGGCCAAATAGGCTGAAGGGACTTGCCCAACCGTAGTTGGAAGGGCTTAAAAAGAAAAAGCACTGATGAACTGAGCCCCAAACAATCGTTTTACTGACGGGGGCCCTGAGTTGATGTTACAGTGATCATTTAATTGCTCAAAGTAATTAAATCATCATCTCATCTGGGACGATTATTTAATCGTGCGATTATTATCGCACATTACATATATTTCATCTTCTACCACTCTTCTGCCATCAACCACCATATCACAGCAATTTCAAAGTAACGATAACTCCTGGTGGGGCGTGGTATTAAGGGAGCACCGAGCTACGGCGGTTAGTAACGGGCTGCTACTTCACCTGGACAAAGCTACCATGGCGATCGACAGCGACCGAAAGACTAAAGCGCACCCATGGAGATTCGAACGGGGTACCTTCTTCGTTTAAGGAGCTCAACCATTGTCTCAGTCGTTTGTCCCAACGGGGATATAGCAATTGCAATCCTACCAGAACGAGAGGCACTCTTATCTGATTCAGCATTCAAATTGTGAGCTTGAGGGCGTAGGCTTGCCATGCATTTAATATCATCCCTATGATTTAACAAGAAGTGTACCAGACTACCGGTATGTGGAACCGAGGGGGGGAGGGGCTGATTTCTGGCGGTTACGAGCATAGGGTACTTCATAAAACGCACGGCAAATCGATTTACTCGCCTGACTGTCAGCTGCCCACGGCTTGTCTGACCGATGCCGATGGTGGGCAGTTTGATTCCTTTTGACAGGTTGTCGCGCAGGTGGTGTTCTGCTGTTGAAATGTGCATGTGTCCCGCTGCATTTTGCATTCCTGTCTGAAATGTGAATTTTGCATGATGTACGGTATACCGGTAAATACTGTAGCCAACGCTGTTTTCATATCTTGTCTGTTTTGATACACGAAGCCTCGGAGCAGAGTTTCCCTTCCCGGCCGAATGGCACCGGGACATGGTCGAAATCGTAGGCCCCCCTCAGGACCCCCTCCTCGTGACACCCCTCCCCTCTGGCCGTGTCCGTATTAAGCAGGGGCCCCTGGTATAAAGGGACTGTGACGAGATCTGTGAAATATAATGTGTTGCTCTGAACAGGCTTTCGTAACTGTTTACAGACCTTTTACACACCTGGCTGCGAGCCAGCTAGGTAAAATCTCTGTACCGATGGACTTACAGACTTGTTACAGTCCTTTTACATACCACGAGTCCTCTCTGTCATTTACATACCTCGTTACAGACCATTTACAGACCATTTACAGAGGGAACTCTGTAAATGGTCTGTAACGAGGTCTGCCAAAAGTCGGTAAATGGCCCGAATATTGATAGTGCATGTATGTAAGTAAGCCAAGTTCAAGTTTTCGCGTTTACATTGTTTTCCTGGTAAATTTATTTTTACTGCCGAAGACGGCGCGAGCAGCAAAATTGCTGGCTAAAGCTATGGAACCAGGTTCAACTTCAAGTCCTCCAATAGATGCCAAAGATTATGTCGGGAGAGCCGCCTCCTGGGATGAAAATCTTTTTACAACTTTAAAGAAATGGCAAGCAGATCCAAAGAGGCAAGTTAAGAATGCGTCCTGGCCCTGGACGTGTCTTGAAAATGTCACAACCGTGTGATTACATTCTGTACTCAGGAGTGTGGTGTACCAGTGTATACTCGGCACGCCCGCAGACGGTGAGCAGACTGAAGGAAAACGTTTCAATCGATAGAGTTGTTACACAGTGAAGACTGAAGAGCAGATAGCTTATCATCGCAACTCGTGCGGCTATATAGAAAAGGAAGTCTTCAGGAAGGTTCCGAAGACACGTGCGGGCCATAGCTAGCCTATGGCCCGGCGGCAGGCAACCCGGGTCCTGGAGCCACAGGACCACGCGTGCGCTATGCCAACTCAGTGTCCGACTCGACGGACAATAACATCCCCCCCAATTCAAGGTATTCTTGGGTACAAGAATCCCTGGAATTAGCTGAGGGGCATAAAGAAAATACAGGAGTGTAAAGGCTGACAGGGCTAATAGATATGCTAACGGCTGGCAAGAGGAACTGTAAATAATACATTATTTGGGACAGTCCACAGGGGTGTGGCACATTGAGGGCAGGGATCTTTAGGTCAATGTCTGCTAGGGCCCAGGAAGGCTGCAGGGGAAGGCATGAGAGGGACTAGGAGTATAAAAGACTGACTGCTGCAAGCAACTTCTTTTAGGTAGACGTCCCCCGCTGGCTCATGTAATCAATCCAGATGGAGAGATATGCTGAGATACTTCCAAAGTCATCTATAAGGTAGCTTTAACTCAGAGTAGACTATTAATACTATGGGAGGCTATGGACTATGCTTAAGAGTCAGGGCAGCATAGGAGTCAGGCTGAGGCATAGGAGAAGCTGCCAGGTAGCTGCCAGTGGGGCTGCCAGGATGTCTGTCAGATAGGACTGATTTCCCCCCATAATTTGGGATTACCCTAAATTAGAGAATTGTAGACATGCTGTAGAAGCTAAGAGAGAGATACTAAAGAACAAGAAAACAGCAGTACATGGGGAAGTACAGTGCATCACATTAATCCTAGAGTGTTCATGGCTAAAACAAGAATGTCAACTATGGTAAAGTTAGGTGCCAGATGCTGGGTATCCATCAAGGTCCAGCTGGGTGTGGAGTTTCTCCAGGAGGGTGGAGAAAGATTTCCTAGAAAATTTTGGGGTGTCCAGCATGTTGATGAATGTGAAATCCATAGGGCTCCAGTGCATGCTGAGGTTGTTGACACACATTACTCTGCCCCCAGGATACACACAGCTGATGGGGTGCATGAGCATCTTGGGCCAGGAAACCAGTACCCTTGCATGTGCTTGGACCATAGCTGCTTGTAGGCATATGGCCCACTGAATGGTGGGCCTGGCAGCTGTGGAAACAGTGGGGTATATGTGTACCATGTGTTGCAATCTGTTGTCATGCTTGAGGAGGGGTCCACAGACTGAGAAGTGACTGTTGTGCATCTGTCTGCTGGGGAACCTGGACATTTCAGCAGCTAGAAGGGCAGGGAACTTGGTAGCTAGCTGGGCAATGAGGATAGGGACAGGCTGTCTAGGTCTGATGCTGAAGGCTCTAAGGGAGGAAGGGGAATTGTTGAGGGTATTCAGCAGGGTTCCAAACTTGGTCCTGGAGAGGCCAGAGTTGTTCAGGAAATGGACTGGGTGGGTGTTCATGTTGACATGGGCTAGGGGCTGATCAGGGGAGAGAGAAGTAGCTGAGGGAATCCATTGGTCAAATCTAAGGGCTTGGGATAGCTCTTGTTGGGTGCAGGACCCTTGTCCATCAATGGGATAGGGACTCTCATAGCTGGTTCTGGCTTGGTCCAGCAGGAGGTCCATCTCTCTTCTGGCTTGTGCTTCTGTCAGGTTACACAGCTCATCATGGGGAACAGTGGGGATCTGCTGGCTAGGGGCTGTGGAGCAATCAGTGTCTGGGATGAAGTCGTGGGATGATGTGGTATACAAGTCATCTTCCAGCAGGTCATGTTGGTGTGGTGAGAATTCCCCCCCCTTGTCTGACTGGATCATGGAGGGCACGTTGGGTTGAACAAGGTCAGGCATGTCATCCTCACCATTTGCTGGAACCACGTCTGGTAGGCTGCTAGAGCTGCTGGCAGTGTCATGGGGAATGGTGCAAGTGGCAGCAGCATCATCATTGTAGCAGATGTTCTTGGGGTCTTGTTGGGTGACCATCATGATGACAGAAGGAAGGGGATTACAGGGGTGTGGGGAAGAGGGAGGGATCCTAGAGGTGCTAGTGATGTAGAGTCCATGCCGTTTAGGGCATAAGAGAATAGTCTTGGAGCCCTTGGCAGTGGGGAGGGAGAGGGTAGCAGCAACATTGGATGCATAGAGTTGGAGGTTGGGGCAGAGTTTGTGTGCTGCATGCAGGCTGAGTGTGTTGACCACAGTCAAGGGTGGAGCTATGAGCACATCGTTGAGTGTGATCAGGGATCCAAGGTGACCCCTGATGTTGGCTTTTCCCTTCTGGAGGCAGAGAATTGGTGATGCTCCAAGGTCTGCCAGGTGGAGGCTAATGGGCTGGGGGAGATCCTGAATGTCATGCAAGATGGACGGGTTACTGGTGCAGTGGGAGTGGGCTGCACAGTCTAAAATCCACTCTGTCAGGAGGGCTGTCTGGAACTGGGCATGAGCACCCTTATCATCATCATCATCAGAAGTGCCATCACTGGAAACTAGGTCTGGCATAGACTCATTTCTCCTACTATGGCAAGAATCAGGATCAGGTGTGGGTCCAGGGAAAGCAGTGTCATCTATGGGAGCATGTGGGTCAGACAGGGGTTTGGACTTGCCTCTTGAGTCAGCAAACTGGAGGGGCTGTGGGTCATCAGAAGTTAAGGCCATGAAGTTGTGCTCATCCTCATTGTCTGTGGTGGACTGGGAGGTGGAACAGTCATCACCTGCAACGTGGGCATGCCCACGTCTGTCACGGCGTCCTCTGGTGTCTCTGGCAGATGCTCTGCTGTCTCTCCTAGGAGACTTGGACTTGCTGGAGGACCTCTTGGCTGCATCCTTGGGGGGTGATGAAGATCCTCGACGTGCAGATGTGGATGAGAACGGTGGGGGCCTGTACTTCAGCTCTGTGAGGGGACTAGGGCAAGTGATTGAGTTGTGCCCATAGCCATTGCAGTTCCAGCATTTCATTTGAGTAGATGGGAGACGGTCCTTTCTTGGGCGGCCTTGGAAAGCAGCAGCTGCCATGTGCTCAGTCTCTTCTGGGGAGATGCTGGAGTCAGAGATCTGGTTAGACACTTGGTACCTGATGATCTGGGTCTGGAAAGAGGCAAAATCAGGGCATACACAGTTGTGAAAGGAAAACCTGAATCCATTGTATTCTGGACGAGGCGTAAGTCCTTGAACAATTATGCTGAGGAATGCAGGGATGGAGGTGTTGCTGACCCCATTCACTTGGGGAAGCAAGGTATAGAGCTCATAACTGCGAGAGAGGTATGTTTGTAGTGGCTCAGTAGCTGTCATGCTGAGGTTATACATGGATCTCACTGCCCCTGTCTAGAGGTCAGAGTTCCTTTCTCCATATGAGGTCTTGAGGAACCTGTAGGCTTTAGCAGCAACGTTAGTGTTAGCTAGGACGGCCTGTTGGATGGGTTCAGAACAATGCTTGAGGATCTCATTCAGTGCAACAGCGTTCTTTACCATGTTGATTGGGTAGGGAACAGCACGAGCCGCAATAGTTGGATTAGCATTGTCCACATTCGGGTAATGAGACTCCTCCAGCGGGTATCCTTCGGCATCTGCTGGCTCACCGGCGGGGACAACGTCCTTCGCTGCCTCAATGGCAACGGAGATGCACCCCGGGTGGGACCTGAGGTGACGGAGAAGGAAGGGTCCAAACTTGTGCCATGGGACAGCAGGCGTGCCGTCGAAGATGAGTGCAGGGAGCTTGGCTGGAGTCGCCATGGTGTCTGACGCGGCGCTGGGGTCTTGGGGTCTTGGTCTTCACACCGGGTTAATAAACCGGCCTGTGGGTAATCCGGGTGTGAAGCTTGTCGGGCTTCAGTCTTTGGTGTGCGGTTCGGAGGTACAGGTGATGGAGTGTTGACAACAAAGGGGGAACCAAATGGGTCTTGTTGGTCTGTAATGGTGGAGATAGTAGCGGGAAGTGGGGAATGGGTGACGGAATTAGAGGGTAGGGGGGGGGGGGGGGGGGGGGGGGTGGGGGGGGGGTCTTCGAGGGTGTGCAGGGTTGATACTCCGTGGCACAAGCAATCCTTGTGGGATTGCGCAACGCTGTGTGTGATCTGATGAGTGTGCAACTCACGTCGAAGATCCACTCAGACTCCTGGACTGCGTCTACGTTTCGTCTGTGGCGGATGGTAGATACAACGGGTGAGTTGTGTGGGAAGTAGGCGAGACAGCGCAGGTAAGATTTCTCACGTGAATACGTAGACAATCCAGGGCCAAAAGCAGTACTCAAGCCGTCGAGCTAGTCTGAGGGAAAACTGTCACCTTGTGCAGGGCTGAAGATCCACTTGGCACGGGCGCAGGGGCGCTGTCTGCGGGTAGCGGTCGGGCCGATAACCTTTCAATCGATAGAGTTGTTACACAGTGAAGACTGAAGAGCAGATAGCTTTTCATCGCAACTCGTGCGGCTATATAGAAAAGGAAGTCTTCAGGAAGGTTCCGAAGACACGTGCGGGCCATAGCTAGCCTATGGCCCGGCGGCAGGCAACCCGGGTCCTGGAGCCACAGGACCACGCGTGCGCTATGCCAACTCAGTGTCCGACTCGACGGACAATAACAAAACGAGTCCAATGAAACTTGAGGATTCAAGGACAGTGGACGATGGAAATCAGGAAGACAGTACTATGTATGTTGCTTAAAACAATTGAAGAAAGAATGTAGCAATGAGTGTGTGGGACATCAACCCCGTAAATAGTACAATAAGCAACAAACAACGTGACAAACTCACAATGCACAAGGTGGGTATCGTCTGGAAAATATCACAACACCAAACAACATACAGCGCCACCCTGCACCGCCAACACATGTCCAATTGCATGCCAAGCCAAGGTACAACTGGCAATACAATGCTGTTCACTAAATAAGAGAGTCAGCACAGGGTTTTTCATGTGAGTAACGGGGTACTTCAAATGGCCAAATTGGCCAGCGCTTTAGCGCACTTGAAAACAAAAAAACTGCGCTTTGCAGTGCAAAAAGCGCAAAAATTGCTTGCTGCGCCCACAGGGGGGTGCACAAAACTGCGCTTTAAGCGCAGAGTGGGTCAAAAAGTCAGCGCTCAAAAGCGCAAAAGCGCGCGCTTTGAATGCCCCTGGTGAGTAACCCTACACCTTGGTGGTTGCCCCCAGTGAAAGCAAACGGGCTGGCCCCCGCAACGTCACGCCGCGTAGCAGCTTCGTTCTAGGCACAATCTACGAGCACCAGCTTCTAGGCAGCCCCCCTGACTGGCTGAACAGCTAAACCTAACGCAATCTTGAACCTGGCACAATCATCAGCTGTCCATAATTGCTGAAATATTGGGGTGTAGCACTGTGGCTGCCTCAGGGAGCCACCTAGGAGCTGCTGATAAAAGCTGAAAAGAAAAGCTTTGAGCCACAGATACTTATCGGCCCCTCAGCCAGCACAGGTGGGCCTCAGCAATTCGACTGGAGTGAGCTGACCTAGCCTCAAACATCTTCAAGCCTCCAGAAAGAGTGACAGTCTCAATCTTCATGGGCTTGCCTCCAAACTTGAGGCGGGCTGGGGCTGGGGCACCTTGTTGAAGCATGGGTACCCCAAGCATAGTTCCCCCAAGCATGGGTACCCCAAGCATGGGTTGAAGCATGGGTACCCCAGAGTCAGAGGATCGGCCTGAAGGGGCAGGGGATTGATGGAGGAGGTAGGGTTCAGGTATGTGATGAGTATCTCGCGTTTGCACCCCAATAAGTTGTAATCAACGCCCCCCCGGAGTTCGTGCTATGCAGATTCCTGTCACATTTGTAAATGCATGTGGCATTTGGAGAATTTTACATTGTGGGTGGATGGGTGGGTGAGTGGGTGGGTGGGTGGGTGGGGTGGGGTGGGTGTGTGTGGGTGGTGGGGGGGGGAGGAAGGGTGGTGGGGGGGGAGAAGAGGAGGAGGGATGGAGTGGGGGAGGGGAGGTGTGGGGGCATTGTGGTTGGGAAGATGTCAAACTAATCCCTTCTCCTCCCCTATAATAACAGAACAATTTAGCTCTTTACAGGGAACACAAACATACTCGGTGGAGGTTACATTTGTTTTTAGTTGTGAAAGGTACGTCACCCTAGGAGGTGGGTCACCCGACACAAAACAGCGACTTCAAGGATTCAGTTTGAATGGCGTTGCCACTCCTGCAAAAGAGTAGGAGCGATGTGCTCAACTTCAAGGACTCGCCCAGATCCAGTGTTTGCAGCCTGGTGCAAGATTCTTGGTTCACTGGATCTAATTGAGTCTAAGGCAGCATACCATATAAGTGGAGTGCAGAGGGAGGGCAGTCCTATTCGCCAAGTGTATTGCTAATTGCCACATCACATCTAATCATTAGAGTCTAGGGCCAATGTAGCGCCCTCACAAGAAGGATTTAGGCAAAACAAACTGGGCTGTAACAAACATACATTTAAACAAGCAGAACAATACACGGTGGGCAGTGCATGGGATCCTAACAAAGATGAGTGGTTCCTGAGCTGCTCCAGTTTAGCATACATAAATGCGTACGTACACACAGCGACTCAATAGTCTGCTTCTCACTGCTGTTGTGTTGGTGTTGGTAACAGTATACGGTGGGAGGAACTCCTCATATCACATCTAATCTTTTGAGTCTAGGGCTAGAATAGGGAGACCCACCCCTGGAGGCGAAAATCCTCCTTGAAAAGGAAACACATCTGGGCAACAGACAGGAATCCTGATACGCCCTCAACTTGAGTCAAGGGGGACTTACCAACACCACAAAACATAAACAACATAATTCAATTGTTTATGTTACAGCCTAAGATAACGTGCAGCCAAACTAATGTCTGGAGCCATGAAAACAAGTTCAACTTCAACTTCAAGTAATGAACACCGCAGATCAAAACATATGGTCGAGACTGTCTTCAAAGCAAGCTTGCTCACCATCACTGGAGCCACCGTTACATCCGTTGGCGCCTGAGGCGCTGGTCCTTTGCTCTATGTCGGCCATCTCAATTCCGACAGCCTCGACAGCGACTTCGCGTTCAGCAGACATGATGGGTACTTCGACCTGCGAGCACGACAAGAAAGCGAAGTGGTCAAGGCATGTCGATGGGGCGAGGGGTTCGAAACTTCGAATCCGCTTAGTTTTCGTGGGTATCGCACGTGGTGTGGTGGTGGTGGTGGTGTGTGTGGGTGGGTGGTGGTGGTGGTGGGTGGGGGGCCCAGTGGGGGGGCCGGGGGGGCTTGGAAGACGGCGAGCAGCCCTTATTTGGCTGAAAACCATGTGCCATTTCAGTTAATTCAGACAGGCATGTCGGAAAGGGTGTGGTCTCGGTCAGGGTCTCTGGTCTCGGCTGTTAGCTCGGACTCGGGTCGGGTAGGTCTCGGCTGTTCTTTGGTAGGGATTCTTGACTAGGTTGCGCTCTCTCCTGTTATTTGAGAATACATAGAGGGTGAGTGATATGCTGCTACGATGAGTGAGTGCGATAAGTGAGTGAGTGCCGAAGACTGCGATACGTTTTACGAATTGAAACCGTCCATGCAGCCGAGTTGGCGTTTGTCACTGGCAGTTGTCACTAAATTGCGCTGCGGGCTATACGCATTTGCCTCTGCCCGTTCTTTTATTGAGCAGTGGCGTTGGGGCGGTGTTACCCCATGCCATGGGTCGTATAGCAAAAGGTAGTCTCACTACATGTTTGGTGCTACGGCGAACCTTGCCTGTGTGTATGTGGACTGTCTTGTGGTGGGGCGTAATGGTCGCTCGCGTCTTCAGACCACAGCTTGCGGGTGCTTAGGTTGAGGGGGGTGGGTGGGCGGAAGCGAGTCAAAGCAGGCGGATAGGCTTTGGTATGAGTCGTTTCACGCAGACTGTGGGTTTTATATAAAACCCATAGTTGTTTTTCAGATTCATACGAGTCGCAAGTGACGGGCGGTTTCGGAGCGGTGCTGAGGTAACATGACGTCAGAAGGATTTGGAGGGCCGAGTGGCGCGGCCCATTGTATATAGTTCTGAGCTCGGTTCTGAGTATGGATTCTTCCCACTCCTGCTACCGCTCTAATCTCGCTGCTCCCCGATATTATTCCCTGTCTCTAGATCACCACCTTTCAGGAGTTCCACCACCCGCGGTCCAAGCGCGCATGGAGGCAAGTTACATGGTAAGTGATGGCGTGAAGGTAGGGGTAAATCTGAGGAGCTGGCCGTAGCATGGAAGCTTCTCACTCCTTTCCATCTGAAAATAAAAATGGTGGTCTGTACCAGGTCTGTACCAGGTCTGTACAAAAGTGAAGGAGTGCTCGAAGCACGACAGCACGTACAGTTCCTCATTCTCGAACCAGCTTCTCCCGTACTAGTGCCGTTGCAGCTCCCGTACAAGTGCCGCTCGGAGGGTACCCGGGGGGGCCTAGGACCTTCCCGGGGCTGTTTCAGGGGGCTGTCCCGGGCTGTCCGCCACAAATGATCAATGGCGAGACCCCTCTGGGCGAGACTGACGAACGACGCGGCTCGCGATAAGAGATCACGTTCGCAACTATATTCTTACCGCAGTGCCACGTTCCTGAGCCGCGCCTTTGCCGTTTTTCATTTCCATCGGCGTTTTGATGGAGAAACTAGATGATGGGTCCCGGACCCGGAAACGACCCGATGACGTCCGGGTCCCCCCCCTTGGGTCCCCCCCCCCCCCCCCCACCCCCCCCCCCACCCCCCCCTCCCCCGCCCTGCCCTGGTCCAGTCCGAACACCAGTCCCCCTTGCCCCCATATACTCCACACGCTCCCATGCCTCCATTCCCCTGTCCACACACAACCCGCCTCACTGCCCCCTGCCCCCATCTTTTCCACACACCCGCATTCCTCCATTCCCCTCCCCCCCCCTCCCCACACATGCCCCATTGCTCCCCTCCACCCATCCTTTTCACTCCATCACATGCCTCCATTCCCCTGTCCACACACAACCCGCCTTACTACCCCCCCTGCCCCCTTCTTTTCCACACCCTCGCATTCCTCCATCCCCTCCCCACACACGCCCCATTGCTCCCCTCCACCCATCTTTTCCACCCCCTTGCATGCCCCCCTCCCCCTCCCCCCATATATTCCACATGCTCCCATGCCTCCATTCCCCTGTCCACACACACCCCGCCTTGCTGCCCCAGTGCCCCCCTGCCCCCATATTTTCCACAACCTCGCATGCTTCCATTCCCCTGCCCCCCCCCCCCCCCCCCCCCCCCCCCCACACACACACCACACCACCACCACACACACACACTATTGCCCCCCTCCACCCATCTATTCCACACCCTTGCATGCCTCCATCCCCCTGACCCCCTGACCCCATATACTCCACACGCTCCCATGCATCCATTCCCCTGCCCACACACACCCCGCCTTGCTGCGCCCCTGACTCCATATTTTCCACACACTTGCATGCCTCCATCCCCCCCACCCCACCCCACCCCCGACACACACCATTGCCCCCCTCCCCCATCTACCCCACACCCTTGCATGCTTCCATCCCCCTGCCCACACGCCCCCCTGCCCCCAATAACACAGATGTAACGTTGAGCTGGAACCCATGGAGAGCAAGATCATGAGTTCCCCTGTCACCAAGCACATCATCGCCGGTCAGTACAAGAGAAACCTGGTGAGTTGCTGCTGCTGCTGCTGCTGCTGCTGCTGCTGCTGCTGCTGCTGCTGATGATGATGCTGATGATGATGATGCTGCTGATGGTGCTGATAATGATTACATTTTGAGTGACACAGATCCATGACCTAACCCTATCCCCATCAGCAAGGACATCATCATCGTGGGCCAGGACAGGAGAGACCTAATTAGTGACACAAACACATACCCTGACCCATGATGAGTGACCTAAATCTACACCCTAACCCTCTATGCCTGAGCTTTGAGAGTGACACATACCCGAACCCGTGGTGAGCGACCCAAAGCCATACAATAACCCTCTAAGCTTAAAGCAAACAAACACACAGATGTAGCGATGAGCCGGAACCCATTGAAGACAGATCATGTGTTCCCCTTTTATCAAGCACATTATCATCGTGGGCCAGGACAAGAGGGATCTGGTGAGTGACACAAACCCATGCCGGAACTCCCTTTGAACTATTTGGCTACCCCTGGAATGTTGGAATGCAGAAAGACAGACAGACAGACAGACAGACAGACAGACAGACAGACAGACAGACAGACAGACAGACAGACAGACAGACAGACAGACAGACAGACAGACAGACAGACAGACAGACAGACAGACATATCTCACCAACTGGAGCACCTTGGGAAGCATTCATTTGAGTAGTGCATAGGTGTCTGTGTTCCTTGCATTGTGATACTTTGGTTGCTGATGTTCAAATATGCAGTTTTTGCATTTAATCGGCAGAGCCCATCGAGGGATCTGAGTTGGATAAAGTAGATGAAGGGCTGATAGGTGACCGACCCTAGGTGTGGCCTCGTGCACAAGAAGATTGCTTGTTTGGATGTGTCCTTATCGTGATGCTTTGATTAACAATGTCCAAAGAGGAAGCCAGGTCGCCGCTTTCTCCTCCTCCCCCGCCCCCTCTTCATCCACCAACACCAAGTCGCCAACACGTACACACACAAACACCAAGTCACCAACACCAACACAAACACCAATACCACCAACCACCAAAAACCCCACCAACACAACTTCAACAGCAGCAGCAGCAGCAGCAGCAGCAGTATTGCTGTAACATACAAACACATTCGCGTCCGGCGTAGACGTGGTCCCAGGTTTTGCCACCTTCGCCCTAGCTTCCCAAAACACCTATGACCCTCTGGGAGTAAACCTGGATCCCAAATCCTTGGCAGACGTGGTCCCATGTTGCTCCACCTTCGCCCCAGTATCTTCAAAATACACACGGGAATTAACCTGATTTCCATATCCTCAGTAGACGCTCCACTTTGGCTCATGGAGTCGACCTATTTTGTGTTGTCAAGGTTAATTGCGCCAATGCACTCGATTGTCATCTGATTTATTGGCGCAGTATAGCTTGGCATTTGTTCTTGACTTACATACACCCTGGAGATATTCAACCCTTTTAATACTCGATATTATACCGGTATAACGTCTCAGACTCGAGTAGACTGAGAGCTCTCATTCTGTTATATTAATTATAGTCATCCAGAATGTTATCACATGATTTGAGTAGATTCAAGGAGATTCAAGTCACATGATTTGAGTAGATTCAATTCGCATGATCATTCGCATTCGATTTGAGTAGATTCAAGTCACATGATTTGAGTAGATTCAATTCGCATGATCATTCGCATTCGATTTGAGTAGATTCAAGTCACATGATTTGAGTAGATTCAAGTCACATGATTTGAGTAGATTCAAGTCACATGATTTGAGTAGATTCAAGGAGATTCAAGTTGAGGATATACTCCCGCCCCATGCGTGCACAGCCTTTCAAATCTTGATTACGATTCAATTTCAATTTGACAAGTGCTTGAATGTCATGAGACCTATCAACTGCGATCGCCAACGGGGCGTTCATCTTTGGCTTTTGGGCAGTGATAAAGGTACTGTTAGGCATGTACCCTAATCAAGCCCGCAAGCTGGGTAGCGCGCGTTGGTAGAAGTGTAGATTCTAAGCGTGTATGGATGAATTAATTTAATTCTTTTTGTGAATTGCAGGACGTGAGGGATTTAGGCAGATAGGCAGAGCTCCTTTTGCTGGTTTCCTATGACACTATGTGGATGAGCGTCTGATGCGCGTGAGCGAGGCATTAAGAGAAGTTATGTTTCAGCGGCTGCAGCTAGCATGTATGAGGGAGCGCAACGGAATGCATTGAATGTTATAGAGCAGTCAGTGACAGAAAGTACTGCCATGCGGACCCGCGCTATTGGGGAGGAATTTCATTGGTGGTTGGGGTCGTTGCCTCCTGCTCATCCTAATACACCTATGGTTACCAGACCTGAGGAGGTCTTGGTTTTCGAAGAGTACTATATTCGAAGAGTACTATATTTGGGAACATGGAGCATCATCTGTGGGGCAGGACGAGCGTTTGTGGTCAGTTCCTTCTGCTGTCGCTTGTGCAGTGGGACATCTGTCGTGTTTAATGCAGTCACTCGTACTACGAGGGCCGTACAACGCTATGACTGTTGCAGCCAACCCTTGCAACAACTATGACTTTCCTGGGGATGGCATGTCTAAGTTCATCTTTCAACCAATGGCTCCTAACAAGCATGCCTTTAGTGAGGCACCCTACAACTCGTCAGCAATTACCCATATGTTGGAGAGGTGACTGGGATCTTTGGGGATACATGAGGGAGAGACTGGCCACATCTTTCATTGGGGATCTATGCAGCGAGCTTGTTCCACCTGTGGGTTGGCTGGGGCATCATTGCATGGCCATGTGAAGAGCCATGGAGTCCTCTGGAGGTACTTGGATACCGGTGTTGGCAAGCATGTTAGATGAGTCAAGGACAGGGGGTGAATCGATAACCGGATAGAGGAGTTAAGGCAGTTAGGGGCTAGCATCAGTCCCTTTAGTTGGTAGTTGGAGAAGAGCTATGTATTATCATCTACCTCGAATAAATACATAATGGGGGTTCCCAGACATTGCTTGCCATGGAAGAAGTAGAGGCTAGATTGGTGATGATTTGGGATAGAAAGTTGCTAGCTAGGGATATGTAATCAAGTTGAAGATGATGCACGGCCTTGATAGTTTGGTAAAGAGATCTCAGGGGGCAGGGTGAAAGGGACATTTTGGCGGAGCCCCCTCGCTCTTCAAGGGGGTGGGAGCCCCCAGGGTTTAAGGGTTACCCATTTGTCCGTCTGTGTGTCCGACCGTCTGACCGAGACAAAGCCTGACACATCAGCCAACGGCCTCGTAACTAACTCGCTTCCGTTGCCAGCTGTCGCTCCCTCGCGATCACTCTCCGTCATTTTTTAGCTTTGCATGCGACGCTGCATATAACTTGTTTAAAATCTTGCTGAAGATTGCTAAAGCGAGAATGGCGAGAGATCTGAAGCATGAATATTTACGGAACCAGATAAGGAGATGACCAACTCAACTGTCGTTACACTCAGCAACTATCAACTTGGACTCGGCAACTGTCATACTCAAATTTACGGCATCAAATCTTTACTTGACGTTCATGAAAATATATATACGCACACACACACACATACACATACACACATAGAGCTGCATGCCAGAGTACCAGGATGTCACAGCGGGAGCAAGTAAGCCTGTTGTGCATTAGCCCAGAAGGCTTCACCCTGACCTGCGGCTGCTGTCAGGAAGCCACAGCAGGTGGCCGAGAGCATTGCACTTGTGTGACCTGAAGAATGCGGTCATGCCTTTTCTACCCCGGTCTGGACCCTGAATAAAGTATTCAATTTATTTCATTCGGGACGCGCCACCAGGCGCCCTTAATAATAATGCCATGCCATGCCATGCTATATTGATTCTTCACCCCCCAAATATTAAATTGTACGGACACATGTCTAGCTAACTATATACTTAATTACAGTCAGGATTCAAGTCGATTATCTCTCGATTCTAGTTATCCACAATGCATTCAAATGATTCGAGGAGATTCGTTTCGAGGAGATACTACCGCCCCATGCGTGGACAGCCTTTCAAATTTTGATTGCGATTCGATTTCAAATTGACAAATACAACCATGCCGTCACTAGCGGTTAGTTCTCATGTTGACGCAACGTTTTTTATTCGTCTGACAGGATGACCTGGAGTAGTTGAGTCTATACGAAGAGGCATAAAACCATCCAAGGACGGTAGCCAGACTACCGGTACCATATTACATTATCTTTAGTCCTGGATTATGCATATTTTTGCTGGTGTTACTACGGCGGAGTAAGGCCGATTAATAGTACCGGTACAAACATCCGATTATTCACGACCTTGCGCCTTTTGGGCTTTCGTCATTGAAGGGGTGCTAGTTTTCAACGGACTGAAAAAGACTTTCTGAAACACACTCGATACTGAATGCTCAAGGCGGCATGGATCCAGACGGCAGGCGTAGGCAGCGCGCGCCAATTTAACACACGTCCATTTATGTGTGATTTGCCTCGATTTCATGGTGGGTTTCTTAAGTTTGCCTCGCGTGTCTCATGCGGTTAAGGATTTGTGAATTTTCCTTGATTGAGAGAAAAATCAGTGGGGCTTGGATGCAGCTTAATCGGGCTTATTTTAATTTGCGCCCTCATTGGTGCAGATACAACATTGTTACGGTCAACACAAATTTAGATAAATCGTGCCGTCCGATTCCAAAACAGAGAAAGTAGATTCTGTCAGATCAGTTATTCAGCATTACATTTTTCGTTGACTTGCAGCAAAATCACTGATCATTTAGTCAAGAAACTGGACCCACACACGTCCCCCCCCCCCCCCCCCTCCTCCTCCCCCCTCAGATCAGAAACCAATGGACATCCAAACCAGTGGCAGACTGCGCCCAGCTGTCTTCCGTCCACGAAATCTTGTCACGCAAGCGTTTGGAATTGAGGGGAGTCCGTTTGACCAGCCTGGAGTGCAGCTCCACCTTGGTATGTATGTACGTATCAGGGTTGTCCAGGACGCTGCGTCCTCCGTCGCAGACAGAACGTCAGAGGGTCCGTTCCGTCGCAGACGCAGCTTCGGTGGGTTGCGTCGCAGACGGGTCGGTTGCGTCTCCTATGGGTCGGTTGCGGGTCGGTTGCGGGTCGGTTCCGGGTCGGTTGCGGGTCGGATGCTGGTCGGTTCCGTATCAGGACGCAGGCTTTAAAATTGGTTCCGTCTCAGGAAGGAGAGCTGGGGGTCCTGAACAAGCCTGGTACGTATGTATGTTGCAGTCCAGGGGTAGCCAAATATTATACATGGACTTGCCCATCTGTCCTTGATATCAAGAGGGGCTAGAGCAAAATAAAGCAATGATGCCCTGCCCTGGTCTCCAACAAATTGTTTGACCGGCTGGGGCCCTGAGTTCGTTGCAACATAGATAATTTAATGTAATGATAACGCCTGGTGGGGCGTGGTGTTAAGGAAGCCCGTCGTACGCGGGTGGGGCGCGGTCTCCTACCTCAAATGGACAAGCTACCATCGCGGTTGACGACGACCTGCAACGCCAAGAGCGACTGAAGGGGGAGTCGCACCCCCGACTCTTCATCCTCCAGCGATCTGGTCTACCATTAGACCATTGTGTATCACTGAAAGGGGCTAATTTAATGTATGATTCTAGTCACGTTTGATATACCCGTATTGTTTAGAAGTTGGGACCGGCATACCGTATCATATGATATTTTACACATTGCATCATAGTATATAAATGGTAACTTCAGCCTAGCCAGACTGCCGGCATCATATGTTATCGTATGGTATCATATGATGAAATGATTTCATATGATATCATATTGTCGTTCTCCATTTATAAGATATTTCCAACCCGTTTCAAACCTTCAAAATATGCAGGTGTCTCACCCAACATCAATCTAGAGTCTTTATCATTCAGCCAACTCTAGACAATTTCCCAATTTCTCAAAAAGCAATTTTCTATCTTCAGAGTATGAAGTAATTGATTTACCTATTGGACATACATTGTACATTGTCCAGCAAGGCTCTTATCACAAAAAACACGCCTACGGTCAGCTACGGTCAACGATTTATTCCCAAAGCCGATACCTTCAAGTCTTCAACCATTGTTCCCATGTGCCCAAGGTGAGGCACCACCTGACCCCACCTCCCGACCAGGACAATGGCGACCCCGAAGGTTTGTACCATACTCTCGTTGTGAGAATCATCCATCCATCCGGCTCTTACATTTATCCAGAATACTCCATAATCTAGCAATCCATATCCCCACGACCCCACCCCACCCCCCTTTGATCAGAACAACTCGTGGAGAGCCAAACCCGCAAGGACACTCTAACGGACTGCACGTTGTTGTCGACCGTGCACGGCAGGGACCGTCGTGCGTTACGAGGCATCCATAAGAAAGACCTCCAGGCAGCGGTCAAGTACGGCCACCATGAACGGACCTTCGGCCCAATCGGCCAGCCACGCTGGATGCATACGTTCGCCGACATCGTGTACATCACTGACGACACCGGCCGGGTCGAGATCACGAGCTGGGCGCTGCCAGTCGAGATCTTTGAGGCGCCGGTCAGCAGTGGTGATATTGATGTTCATGAAGAAAGTGCGAGGAAGCTGAGGACGGCACCTCACTTGTGCACCAGTCACATCGTGTTGGTGGTGGATCAAAGCGGGTAAGGGCTGCTTTAAATAAATACCTCAATAAATCAATAGTACGCCTTATTACGAGGGGTGAGGTTTAGGGGGCCAGCCCGTTTGCTTGCACTGGGGCCAACCACCAAAGGGCCAACCACCAACCACCTAAGGGCCAACAGCCAACCACTAAAGGGCCAACCACCAACCACCAAAGGGCCAACCACCAACCACTTAAGGGCCAACCGCCAACCACTTAAGGGCCAACCACCAACCACTAAAGAGCCAACCACCAGCCACTTAAGGGACAACCACCGACCACCAAAGGGCCAACCACCAACCACTTAAGGGCCAACCACCAACCACTGAAGGGCTGATTTATTAACTTCGTGTTATAAGGTTTTGAAGAGATGGCATTAGGTTATAGAAATTCCAATATGGCCCTACCTGACCCACTGCCCGTCTTGGCCCACTAGTATTGAGTCCGGGCTTGCTTTGTACCGGTATATTAGATAGAGGAGCTAGCTACCGTATGCAAAGCAGGGTACTTCCATCGACCAAATTGGCCAGCGCTTTAGCGCACTTGAAAATAAAACTGCGCTTTGTAGTGCAAAAAGCGCAAAATTTGCTTGCTGCGCCCACACGGGGTTGCAAGAAACTGCGCGAAATGCGCAGTGGGGCTCAAAAAGGCTGCGCGTCAGCGCGCAAAAGCGGGGGCTTGGAAGTACCCTGATGCAAAGCCCCCAAATAAATTAAGGGCGTCTGGAGGCGCGTCCCAAATGAAATGAATTGAATCCTTAATTCAATGTATTTTAATTAATTTTAATTTAATTGTATTTAATGTTATGTTATTTTAATTCAATTTATCCCTTTCAATTTAATTTAATTGACGTGGTTTGAATGCATGTTGCTTTAAATTTTATCAATTCGAATAGGATTAAACTATTACTTCCAAAATAAAATTTAAAATTAAATTAAATTTTGGAAGTACCCCGATGCAAAGCCCCCAAATAAACAGTGCACTATGCCCACCATCACTCATGTTCACCCGCATGCATGCTTAGGTCCATGAAAAAGTGCGACGTGGCTGACCACAAGACACGCTCTGATGCTGTCTTCGGCACGATCGCATTGGATCTCATTGGCCACCAGATTGACCATGCTGACACAACCCTCACAGGTATGCTCATATTCTACACCATAATAGTAATAAACTTGGCAGAACGCTTATACTAGATTTGTGTACGGGACGCGCAGTATTAAATGACAAGATTAAAAGTTGGCAAAATCTGTTTTTTTGACAAAAACGGTGTCTCAAAGACGCATGGCAAAATGAACTTGGCAAAAGTGATTTTGTGTCGACTTGGAAAAAATTGCTCAAGTTTAGACCTAAAAAACAGTTGGCAAAGGGTCGTTTTGCCAAATTACATTTCCTTGTTGCGTGTTGAAAATCACCAGTCAGCCAGGGAGGAAGGGAGGGAGAGTGGGACAGAGAGAGTACAAAATACCCAGCCAAGGGTTGCATTTAATAACCAGTTTTCACTTTTTTTTAAAAAATAGATCCAGTTACTAATTGCAGTTATTGCAGTTTACCACAGGCTGGCCCACTGCTACAAGCTACACAACCTCGGCTTGAATAATTCTGGCAACCCATCATTGGGCCATGACTTCCCAGCCAAGGGTTGCATTTAATAACCAGGTTTCACATTGAAAACCAAAATGTTCCAGTTACTGATTGCCGTCAAGCACAGGCTGCCCCACTCTTGCAAGCTGCACATCCTTGTCTTGAATACCGTGAAGGCAGCCTTCCAAATCTCAGCGTAATTTCTGCACACGTGCTTTGGATTAAGAAGCTGTAGTTTGGAGTACTGCAGAGAGTACAGATTTCAGGAGTTTGTTGGTAACCGACACTGTTGGAGATACTTGGCAAAGTGTCGTTTGACAAGTCATTTGCCATTTAACACTGTGTGTATGCTGCATATACAGTGTACCGGTTTACAACTATACGGTATGCTGCATATACAGTGGGTGGGTGGGTGGTATGCAGTGGGTGGTATACAGTGTACCGGTTTACAACTATACGGTATGCTGCATATACAGTGTACCGGTTTACAACTATACAAAATCCTCAAAATCCTCAAAAATACAGAATCTTTCCTAAAACGCCTCATATTTTCATATTTCCCGACAGCCTCATAATAGTATCCTTCATAAAAGCCTCCTAATAATTTTGAGGCACAGAAAACCTATACCCATATGCATGCCTAACTTTCATGTCAACAAGTTACTTGACGGTCAACATATTGTGGAACAAACATGTATTGTCTACCGCACACGGTGACTACAGCTAGCTCCGGCTTCCGCTGTGGTGTCCTTAACTTCACGTCCTGTGAGTAACTGTATTACACGGATGTAACAATTTCAATTTCAATTTCTACCGCACGCAGATGCTGTGACACTGATTGAGATGAGGGATTATGCGCGCACTGTGTTTGAGCGTGAGCCCCTCACTAACGTACTGTTCAACAAAATGCTGAGGTGAGATTTGGCCATTTGTAGGGAACGGCAATATGATATCATATGATATCATGTCATCATACGATATCATATGATATCAAATGATGCCGGCAGTCTGACTAGGCTAAAGTTACCATTTATAGACAATACCATATGATGCAATTTGTATGATATCAAATATTATCGGAAACCCAAAAAAAAAAAAAAAAAAAAACCAGACCACATCACACCATCCCGCACCCCTCAACCCATAATAAATCTCAAAAACCCCAAACCCCAAACTAAAACCCTATCCCCGAAACCCACGCCCAAGTCAAAATGTCACATGCACCCTACCCCAGGAGGAAGAATGAATCAAATCCTAGCAGCCATGGCAACTACATTCCTGCACTTCAAGAGGCAGCTCGTGTGTTAAGCAATGATGCGGGGAACAAACAGTGTACACTGCTGCTGCTGTTCCTCTCTGATGGCAGACCAAGTGATTTTTGGGCACTTCGTGGATGCTATAATGTGGGTGGTTTGTATGGGGATGAGATGTTGCTTTTTTATATGGGGCTGGGAATGTTTTGTTTCGGGCGTGGAGGTGTGTGGGCGTGGGGCGGGGAGCATGAGGCATGGGGCGTGGGGCGGAGTGGTGTGTGGGGGTATGGGGGGGTGGGGTGGGGTGGGGGGGATTTGGATTGAGCAGCTACGAATAATTCATTGAAACTCCTCCTAAATACGTGTGTCGATAACTCTATGCATCTACATGCTGTCTTGCCAGGTGTACGTGGCCTTATTTCACATGTAATATCTTGCATTTTTTATATGGCCGGATGACATAGCCAGGCAGGTGGCCGAAGCCAGAATAACGAGAACTTTGCAGGAGCTGGCGGAGCCATTTGGTGGCCAACTGACCGTTGGGATGATTGGATTTGGAGGCAGCCAAACCGACTTTATGGTCTTGGTGGGTGACACTGTTGTTTTAGTGCGATGGCGTGTGCACATGTTCTTTATTTGTTTGTTTGTTCTTTATTTGTTTGTCTGCAATTTTTGTCGAAGCTAAAATAAGTAGGGTTGGGCTCAGGCGTGTACACCTTTCATGCCTTTCATGCCTTTCATGCCTTTCATGCCTTTCATGCCTTTCATGCCTTTCATGCCTTTCATGCCTTTCATGCCTTTCATGCCTTTCATGCCTTTCATGCCTTTCATGCCTTTCATGCCTTTCATGCCTTTCATGCTTTCATGCCTTTCATGCCTTTCATGCTCTTTCATGCCTTTCATGCCTTCATTCATGTCTTTCTGCCTTTCATGCCTTTCATGCCTTTCATGCCTTTCATGCCTTTCATGCCTTTCATGCCTTTCATGCCTTTCATGCCTTTCATGCCTTTTCATGCCTTCATGTCCCGCGTTCATGCCTCCATGCCTTTCATGCCTTTCATGCCTTTCATGCCTTTCATGCCTTTCATGCCTTTCATGCCTTTCCTGCCTTTCATGCCTTTCATGCCTTTCATGCCTTTCATGCCTTTCATGCCTTGTCAGCCTTCATGCCTTTCATGCCTTTCATGCCTTTCATGCCTTGTCATGCCTGTCATGCCTTTCATGCCTTCATGCCTTCATGCCTTCAATGCCTTTTATGGCCTTCATGCCGTTCTGCCTTCCATGGCCTTCCCTGCGTTCAGCCTTTCAGGCCTTTCTATGCCTTTTCAATGCTGTTCATGCCTTTCATGCCTTTCATGCCTTTCATGCCTTTCATTCCTTTCATGCCTTTCATGCCTTTCATGCTGCATGCCTTTCATGCCTTTCAATCCTTTCATGCCTTTCCATGCTTTCATTCCTTTATGCCCTTTCATGCCTTTCATGCCTTCATGCCTGTCCCTGCCTGTCATGCCTGGCATGCCTGTCATGCTTCATGCCTTCATGCCTTACATGCTTTCATGCCGTTCAGCCTTTCATCTTTCATGCCTTTCATGCCTTTCATGCCTTTCATTCCTTTCATGCCTTTCATGCCTTTCATGCCTTTCATGCCTTTCATGCCTTCATTCCTTCATGCCTGTTCATGCCTTTCATGCCTTTCATGCCTTTCATGCCTTTCATGCCTTTCATGCCTTTCATGCCTTTCATGCCTTTCATGCCTTTCATGCCTTTCATGCCTTTCATGCCTTTCATGCCTTTCATGCCTTTCATGCCTTTCATGCCTTTCATGCCTTTCATGCCTTTCATGCCTTTCATGCCTTTCATGCCTGTTCAGGCGTTCATGCCGTTCATGCCTTCATGCCTTTCATGCCTTTCCAGGCCTTTCATGCCTTTTCATCCTTTTCATGCCTTTCCTGCCTTTCATGCCTTTCATGCCTTTCATGCCTTTCATGCCTTTCTCCTTTCATGCCTTTCATGCCTTTCAGGCCTGTGCATGCCTTTCATGCCTTTCATGCCTTTCATGACCCTTTTCCATGCCTTGCATGCCTTCATGCCATTTCATGCCTTTCATGCCTTTGCATGCCCTTTCATGCCTTTCATGCCTGTCATGGCCTTGCAGGCCTTTCAGGCCTTGCAGGCCTTGTCAGGACCTTTCGCCTTTCAGGCCGTTCAGCCTTGCAGGCCTTATCAATGCCTTCACATGCTTTCAATTGATGCCTTGCAAGGCCTTGCATGCCTTTTCATCCTTTTCATGCCTTTCATTGCCGTCATGTCCTTTCCATGCCGTTCATGCCTTTCAGGCCTGTCATCGCCGTTTCAGCCCTTCCTTGCCCTTTCAATTCCTTTCATGCCTTTCATGCCTTTTCATGCCTTTCATGCCTTTCATGCCTTGCATTCTTCATGCTTTCATGCCTTTAATTGTCCTTTCATGCCTTTCATGCTTTCACATAGCCTTTCATGCCTTTCATGGCCTTCATGCCTTTCAATGCCGTTTCATGCCCTTTCAGCTTTTCAGCCTTTCATGCCTTTCATGCAATGCCTTTCATGCCTTTCAGCTTTTTCAGATTGCCGTTCATGCCTTTCATAGCCTTCATGCCTTTCATGCCTTTCTGCCTTTCATGCCTTTCATGCCTTTCATGCCTTTCATGCCTTTCATGCCTTTCATGCCTTTCATGCCTTTCATGCCTTTCATGCCTTTCATGCCTTTCATGCCTTTCATGCCTTTCATGCCTTTCATGCCTTTCATGCCTTTCATGCCTTTTCATGCTTTCTCCTTTCATGCCTTCATGCATTTCATCAGCCTTTCATGGCCTTTCATTGCCTTTCATATGCCTTCATTCCTTGCCTTTCATGCCTTTCATGCCTTTCCAGCCTTTCCTGCATTCATGCCTTTCAGGCCTTTCATTGCCTTTCTGCCTTTCATGCTTCATGCCTTCGTGCTTTCATGCCTTTCATGCCTTTCGTATGCCTTTCATGCCTTTCATGCCTTTCATGCCTTTCCTGCCTTGCCTCGCCTTCATGCCTGTCATGCCTTCAGTCCTTTCATGCCTTTCATGCTTTCATCGCCTTTCATGCGCTTTCCTGGCCTGTCATGCCTGTCCAGCCTGTCATGCCTTCCATGCCTTTCTGCACTTCCATGGCCGTACATGCCCTTCATGCCTTTCATGCCTTCATGCCTTTCATGCCCTTTCACATGCCTTTCATTGCCTTTCATGCTTTCATTCTGCCTTTCATGCCTTTCAGGCCTGTCAATGCCGTTCATCCTTTCATGCCGTTCATGCCTTTCATTCCTTTCATGCATTTCATGCCTTTCATGCCTTTTCATGCCTTTCATTCATGCCTTTCATGCCTTCCATGCCTTTTCATGCTTCATCATGGCCTTTCATGCTTTCATGCCTTTCATGCCTTTCCATGCCTTGTCATGCCTTTCATGCCTTTCTGCCTTTCAGCCTTTCATGCCTTTCATGCCTGTCATGCCTTCATGCCTGTCATGGCCTTTCATGCCTTCATATTTCATGGCCTTTCATGCCTTTCCTTGTCATTGCCTTTCATTCCTTTCATGCCTTTCACTGTCCTTGTTCAATCATTCCTTTTCAAAATTCCTATTCATATTCGATCACTGTCATGCCTGTCATTCCTGTCGTATCTAGTGATCCCATTCCGTTCATGCCTTTCATGCCTTACCTGCCTTTCCATGCCTTTCATGCCTTTTCATGTGATCCTTGCAATCATCTCATCCATCACATGCCCTTCGATGCATGTTGCCTGATTACTTCATGCCGTTCATGCGCGTTTCATGCCTTTCAGTCGCTGCCTTTCCTTGCCTTTCCATGGGTCCTTTCATGTTCCAAGCTTGTACAATTGATCCCAAGTGGCGTTCGGCGTAGTTCCTTTCAAATGGTTAGATCATTAGAAGGAAACATAGTGTGTAGATGATCATCTCGGTCGAAATGCAGCCTTATTCCACGTTCTTATGCCTGTTCATGGAAGAGGGGCCTTTCCTGGCCTGATGGTGTATTTGGCAAATGGGGGTTACCTTTCAAGTAAATAATAACCTTTAAAGGAAAATAAGATCGCGAGCACTGCCTTTCAATGCCTTTTCATGCCTTTCAATTTCATGCTCATTTCAATGCCTTTCATCAACAATTTCATTCCTTGTATCAGGTTCACACATTCATGACACTCAGCATTTCGGATTTTGCGCTTTCATTCCTTTCAATCATACATTCATCATCATATAATCATGCCTTCATTCTTTCATGCTTTCACTTTCACATGCCTTTCCATCGCTTTTCATCATGCCTTTTGTTTACCCACATTCATGCCTGCATTTCATATAGGCCTTTGCTGCCTTTCATGCCTGTCATGCCTTTTCATGCCTTTCATGCCTTTCATGCCTTTCATTCAGTATGCCTTTCATTGCCTTTCAATTCCTTTCCTGCCTTCACATCATGCCTTTCATGCCTTTCGTGCCTTGCAGCCTTTCGTCCTTTTCATGCCTTTCCTTCCTTTCAATGCCTTTCATAGGCCTTTCATGCCTTTCATAGCCTTTCATAATGCCTTTCATCCTTTCATGCCTTTCATGCCTTTCATGCCTGTCATGCCTTCATGCCTTCATGCCTTCAATGCCTTCATGCCTTTCATGCTTGCATCCATGCCCTTTCATGCCCTTTCATGCCTTTCATTGCCTTCATGCCTTCATGCCTTTCATGCTGTTCATGCATTGTCATGCCTTTCATGCCTTTCATGCCTTTTCATGCTTCCTCCTTTCATGCCTTTCATGTCCTTTCTGCCTATTCCTGCCTTTCATGCCTTTCATTCCTTTCATGACTTTCATTATCATGCCTTTCATCTGCCTTGCATGCCTTTCAGCCCCATTTCATCATGCCTTTCATGCCTTTCATGCACTTTCTGCCTTTCAGCCTTTCTGCCTTTCATAGCCTTTCATGCCTTTCATAGCTTTCATTGCCTTTCATGCCTTCAATGCCTTCATGCCTTTCCTGCCTTTTCGCGCCTTTCATGCCTTTCATCCTCTCATGCCTTCATGCCGTTCCATGCCTTTCTGCTTTCAACTTCCTTTCCTCATTTCATGCCGTTCATTCCTTTCCATTGCCTTTCATGCCTTTCATGCCTTTCATCCTTTTCATCCTTTCATGCCTTCATCGCCCCTTTCTCATGCCTTTCAGCCTTTCTTGTCCTTTCATGCCTTTCAATGCTTTCATGCCTTTCATGTCCTTCATGCCTTTCATGCCGTTCATGCCCTTCTGCCTTTCATGCCTTTCTGCTTTTCATGCCTTTCATGCCGTTTCAATGCCTTTCATGCTTTCCTGCCTTTCATGCTTTCATGCCTTTCATGCCTTTTGCATGCCTTTCGTCCTGTCAATGCCTTTCATGGCCTTCAATCATGCCTTTCATGCCCCTTTCATGCCTTTCATGCCTTTTCATGCTTTTCATGGCCTTTCAGCCGTCATAGCCTTTCATGCCTTCATGCCGTTCATGCCTTATCATGCCTTTCATTGCCTTCATCCTTTCTGCCTTTTCTGCCTTTCATGCCTTCATTTCATTGCCTTTCAGGCCTTCATGCTTTCATCCGTTTCATCATGCCTGTCCAGCCTTTCCATTCTGCCTTTCATGCTGTCATGCCTTTCATCGCCTTTCAGAGCCTGTCATTTCAATGCCTTTCATGCCTTTTCAGCCTTTCATGATGCCTTTCATGCCTTCATGCCTTTCATGCCTTTCATGCCTTTCATTCCTTTTCATGCCTTTCATGCCTTTCATTCATTCCTTTCTGCCTTCATGCCCTTTTACATCCTTTCATGGTCCTTTCATGCCTGTCAAATGCCTTTCATGCCTTTCAATGCCTTTTCATTGCCTTTCATGCCTTTCATGCCTGTTCGTGCCTTGTCATTCATCCTGTCATTGCCTTTCATTCCTTTCATGCCTTTCATTCCCTTCATGCCTTTCATAGCCTTTCATCGCCTGTTCATGCCTTTCATGCCGTTTTCTGCCGTTTCATCCCTTTCATCCTTTCATGCCTTCAGGCCCTTCTAGCCTTTCATGCC
>JACBWV010000186.1:82482-96686 GCA_013435795.1 Chlamydomonas sp. ICE-L | reverse complement strand
GTGGGGGTGCTAGGGTGGTGGGGGGGGCCTTTTTGCTTTGGCATCTTAGGTAGCGCATCATCGCCCGTGCATCTAGGATTGGCTACAATATCATGTCTTTGGATAGGTGAGTAAGGGTAGAAAGGCGTGGCATGGCACAGCATAACATGGCACAGCATAGCATAGCATGGCATTGTGTGGAGTTAGCTAAGAGTTGCCTTTGCTTTGGAGTTGCCTTTGCTTTGGCACCTAAGGTGGCGCTTCATCGCCGGAGCATCAAGAATTGCCTACCATGTGATGTCTGTGGATAGGTGAGTACCGGTATATATTTCATGTAGCACGAACTCAGGGCCCCCGTCGGTTAAACAATTGTTTGGGGCCCAGTTCATCAGTGCTTGTTCTTTTTAAGCCCTTCCTATACGGTTGGGCAAGTCCGTTTAGCCTATTTGGCCTACCCCTGGACTGTAACATACAGACATCATGTCTCTAGATAGTATGGCAGAGCTTGGCCTGGCATGGTATGACATGGCATAGAGAGGGTGGGGAATTGAGCCCTTGCTGCGGTGTCTTAATTGGCGCTTCATCGCCCGCGCATCAAAGATTGGCTACAATGTCATGTCTTTGGATTGGTGAGCGAATATAAAGTGGGATAGTAGGAGATCACATAGCATGGCATGGTGTGGAGTTAGCTAGGGGAGGAGGGAGGGCCCTTGCTGTGGTGTGTGTGGTGGTGGTGGTGTGGTGAGTAGGCGCTTCATTGCCCGTCTATCAAGGATTGGCTACAATGTGATGTCTTTGGATAGGTGGGCGAGTGGAGAATGGGATAGCATGGCATGGTGTGGAGTTAGCTATGGAGGAAGGGCCCTTGCTGTGGTGTGTGAGGTGGCGTTTCATCGCCCGCGCATCAAGGATTGGCTACAATGTCATGTCCACTGTTTGTGTTCCCGACAACGCCTCGCCATTCTTTCGCTGCATGGCGTTTTGAGGCTGTCTGTAATAAAACTAACTTCAAACTAAGTATAACAACCACCCCTTCCCACTCCACCCCACTCCACCCCAACCCAGTCCACTCCACCCCACCCCAACCCATCCCAACCCAACGCAACCCAACCCAACCCAACCCACTCCAACCCAACCTCACCTCACTCCATCTCTCCCCACCCCACCCCGTCCCACCCCAACCCCACCCAACCCAGCGACTACATGATCCTGCAAGACCCCTACGTCTTTCTCAAGTTACCGCCAATGGCCAACGCCACCCTCCTTGGAGTTGCAGAGCACGCGTGCGGGTTGAATGGAGGTTTTCTGTACATCCAAAATGCAAAGCCTGAGGGGTATAAGAGCCACCCCTTCCCACCCCAGTCCACCTCACCCCACTTACCCCACTCCACTCCACCTCACCCCGCTCCACCCCACCCCACCCAACCCAGCGACTACATGATCCTGCAAGACCCCTACGTCTTTCTCAAGTCACCGCCAATGGCCAACGCCACCCTCCTTGGAGTTGCTTAGCATGTATGCCGCCTAACTGTAGGCTGCGTGTTACTAGCTACTTGCTAACTTCAAATTGAGCATAAGAGCCACCCATTCCCACCCCACTCCAAACCACCCCACCCCAAACCACTCCACCCCACCCCACCTCAACCCACCCCACCCCACCCCACCCCAAAGCCACCCCCTCCTTGGAGTTGCCGAGCACACGTGCGGGTTGAATGTAACAAAACAAACTTCAAATTGAGTATCAGAGCCACCCCTTACCCCCCCCCCCTCCCCCCCCTCCCCCCCCCCCCCCCCCCCCTTCCACACACACACACACCCAACCCAGCGACTACATGATCCTGCAAGACCCCTACGTCTTTCTCAAGTCACCGCCAATGGCCAACGCCACCCTCCTTGGAGTTGCCGAGCACGCGTGCGGGTTGAATGGAGGATTTCTGTACATCCAAAATGCTAGGCCTGATGGGCCTGCCTCATGGGTGTACCACCGTACCACGGAGGTGCCCTTGCGCTGGATGGACGATGATATGAAGTTCCTCACGGCCTTTGGGAAACAGAAAGCAACGGATTCCATGTGCCTCACGTTTGGTGAGTTGAGGGCGGTTGGGGGTTGGTTGGGGTAGGGTGTGTTGGTGTCGAATAAAACAGAACGCCTGCCAACATGAACAGAATCAGAAAGCAACGGATTTCATGTGCCTCACGTTTGGTGAGTTGGGGTCTTTCAGTCAGCCCGTTGTTTGTCCAAAATCTGATTTTTTAAAATTAATTTTTAATATGTTTAAAAAATGTAAACGAAGGATACTTTTTTGTTTTTTGTTTTACTAACTTCAATAATATTCGAAAATGTGAACTTTTTTATTTATGTTTTTTATCAGGTTTTATTAGTAAATGTTCCTGTTGGTTATTATTATTATTCTGTTGGTTAAGCAACGGATTCCATGTGCCTCACGTTTGGTGAGTTGGGTCTTTTCGTCAGCCAGTTTGTTTTCATTTTTTTTCATGGGTGTGCCACTGACCAGGGAAGTGCCCTTGCGCTGGATGAACGATGATATGAAGTTCCTCTCGGCCTTTGGGAAACAGAAAGCAACGGATTCCATGTGCCTCACGTTTGGTGAGTTGAGGGCGGTTGGGGGTTGGTTGGGGTAGGGTGTGTTGGTGTCGAATAAGACAGAACGCCTGCCAACATAAACAGAATCAGAAAGCAACTGCTGACAAGTGTCTGGCGTTTGGTGACTTGGGGTCGGTTGGGGGTTGGTTGGGGTAGGGGGAGTTGGGGTCGATTGGGGGTTGGTTGGGGTAGGGGGAATTGGGGTAGGGGGAGTTGAGGTCGATTGGGGGTTGGTTGGGGTAGGGGGAGTTGGTTGGGGTCGATTGGGGGTTGGTTGGGGTAGGGGGAGTTGGGGTCGGTTGGGGGAGGGTGAGTTGGGGTCGGTTGGGGGAGGGTGAGTTGGGGTCAGTTGGGGGTCGGTTGGGGTAGGGGGAGTTTGGGTCGGTTGGGGTAGAGTCGGTTGGGGTGGGTTGAAACAGAACCTCCCAACAGAGACAGACAGAAAGCAATATAGAGCATTTGTCTGGTGCATGGCGTTTGGTTGGTAAAGGTTGTTAGGCGCTGGTTGCATTCTCAAACCTTCCCCCCCAACATCAACACCATCTCCACTACCACCACTACCACCACTACCACCACCCCTTGCAGACCGGTCCCTTCTGGACGACTCCCTCCCCTCCACCCTGGCCGGCACCATGATCAGTTGCAACATGTTCAGCTCATGCACCACCGCAGAGTTTGTTACCACCCCCCCCCCCCCCCCCCCCCCCCCCCCCCCCCCCCCCAACATCCCCCCCCCACCCTGCAGACCACTCCCCCCCCACACACCACACACCACACACCACACACACACCTCCACACACACACCTCCACACAACACACCACCACCATCCACCCCACCCACCCCCACGCCCACCCCACCAACCCCGCACCCTTCATACAGTCCATCCTCGACGACTCCCTCCACTCCACCCTGGCCGGCACCATGATAAGTCGCAACATCTTCAGCTCATGCACCCACCAATGAATTCTTCCCCCCCCCCCCCCCCCCCCCCCCCCCCCCCCCCCCCCCCCACACACACACACACACACCACAACCCACACACCACACACACACACCACCCTTCAGACCAGTCCCCTCCTCGACACCCCTCCACTCCCCCCCCCCCCCCCCCCCCCCCCCCCCCCATCACCACCACCTCCAACATCACCACCACCTCTACACCACACCACCACCACCACCACCACCTGCAGACCCGTCCCTCCTGACTACTCCCTCCACTCCCAACAACAGCAACAACAACATCACCACCACCTACCCCACCCCCCAACCCCCACCCCCACCCCCCACCACCTTCCCACCCCAACATCAACTCCAATCATCAACTCACCACCTCGAACCCCCACCACCTCTACGCCCCCCCCCCCCCCCCCACCCCCCACCCCCCTGCAGACCAGCCCCTCTTCGACGACTCTCGCCCTTCCCACCCCCCCACCCCCCCACCCCACACACACAACCAACATCAACACCACCTCCCACCACTACCCCCACCCCCACCCCACCCCCACGCCCTGCAGACCAGTCCCTCCTCGACGACTCCCTCCACTCCACCCCCACCAACAACAACAACACCAACACCAGCAGCAGCAACCACCACCACCACCCCCACCCCTGCAGACCAGTCCCTCCTCGACGACTCCCTCCACTCCCCCCCACCCCACCAACACCACCAACACCAGCACCAGCACCACCTCACCCCCTGCAAGACCAGTCCCTCCTCGACGACTCCCTCCACTCCCCCCACCCACCCACCCACCACACCAACACCACCAACACCAACACCAACACCACCCCCCAGTGCCACAAATACCACCACAAACACCCACCCCCCCTGCAGACCAGTCCCTCCTCGACGACTCCCTCCACTCCCCCCCACCCCACAACACCACCAACACCAACACCAGCACCAGCACCACCTCACCCCCCTACATACCAGTCCCTCCTCGACGACTCCCCTCCCTCCCCCCCCCCCACACCAACACCAACAACCATCACCACCAACAAACCAACCAACACCACACCAACACAGCCACTCACAAGACCCACCACAAACACCCCACCCCCTGCAATACCAGTTCCCTCCTCGACGACTCCCTCCACTCCCCCCCCACTCGCACCAACCCACCACACCATCACATCACCATCGAACAGCAGCCACCCCCTCAGACTCATCCCTTCCTCGACGACTCCTCCCTTCCCCCCCCCCCCACCACCAACACCCCCCCCACCAACACAATAACCCCCCAGCACCACAAACACACACCACCACCAACACCACCACCCCCCTGCAGACGCAGTCCCTCCTCGCCGACTCCCCCCCCCCACCAACACCCCCCCACCAACACCTCCCACCCCATTGCCGGCAAACCACACCCCAACCTCACCCCCTGCATGGACCCAGTCCCCCTTCCTCGACTACTCCCCCCCCCCACCAACACCGCCCCCCCCCCATCACCCTCTCCCACCCCACCACACCCTCCACCCCACCTACCACCCTGCCCACCCTCACCAACACCCTCCCCCCCCACCAACAACCCCACCTCACCCCTGCAACCATTCCCGTCCTCGACGACTCCTCCACTCCACCCTCGCCACCAACACCAACACCAACATCACCCCCCACCCCACCTACCCCACCCTCCACCCTTCAACAGACCTGTCCTCCTCGCTACTCCGCATCCTCCACATCCACCCTTGCCGGCACCTCATTATCATTCTCAACATCTTCAGCTCATGCAACCACCGCAGAGTTTGTTTACCCCCCACCCCCCCCCCCAACCATCACATCCCCCCCCCTCCCCCCCCCCCTGCAGACCACTCCCCCACCCACACCCACACCATCACCCACCCACCCACACCACCACGCACACCCCCTCCCACCCTTCAGACCAGTCCATTCTCGACGCTCCCCTCCACTCCACTCTTGCCGGCAGAACCATGATCAGTTTCGCAACATTTGCTGCTCATGCACCACAGCAGAGTTTGTTTGATTACAGCTTCTTCACCACCGCTAGTTTTGTTATACCCCACCCCCTCCCCCCCCCCCAACATCACCCCCCCCCCCGCACCCACCTCCACCCACCCACCACCCACCCCACCATGCACCCACCCAAACATCAAAATCAACACACACACCCACCCCTGCAGCTACCCTCCACCCCCCCCCCCCCCCCCCCCCCCACCCCCTCCCACCTCCCCCCACACACAGCACATCCACACCCTCACAATCCACCCCACCCACCAACCCCCACACCCTTAGACCATTCCTCTTCGACGACTCCCACTCCCTCTCCGGACTCCACTCTCCCTCGCCGGCCTAGGGTCATTCGCAACATGTTCAGCCATGCACCCCGCAGAGTTTTGGTTACCCCCCCACCCTCCCACCCCCCAACATCCCCCCCCCCACTTCTCCAACCCACCCCCTGCAGACCACTCCCCTCCCTCCCCTCCCCCCCCAGCCCCACAGACCCTACCCCACCCCCTGCAGACCAGTCCCTCCTCGACGACTCCCTCCACTCCACCCTCGCCACCAACACCAACATCAACACCACCCCACCACCACCCCCTGCAGACCAGTCCCTTCTCGACGCCTCCCCCCCCCACCACCACACCACACCACACCACAACCACCAACCCCCCCCACCAACACCCCACCCTACCCCCTGCAGACCAGTCCCTCCTCGACGACTCCCTCCACTCCACCCTCGCCACCAACACCATCACCACCAACACCAACACCAACACCGCCCCCCCGCCCCTCCCCACCACCACCACCACCAACACCAACACCAACACCAACTCCAACCCCCCCCCCCCCCCCCCTTTCCCCCCACCAACCCCCCCCCCCCCCCCCCCCCCCTGCAGACCAGTCCCTCCTCGACGACTCCCTCCACTCCACCCTCGCCACCAACACCAACACCATCAACACCAACACCAACACCCGCCCCCCCCCCCCCCCCCCCCCCCCCCTGCAGACCAGTCCCTCCTCGACGACTCCCCCCCACCACCACCCACCACCCACACCACCACCACCACCACCACCCCTTGCAGACCATGCCCTCATCGACTACTCCCTCTACTCCACCCTCGCCACCAATACCAACACCATCACCACCAACACCCCAACACTACCCCATGCAGACCAGTCCCTCCTCGACTACTCCCTCCACTCCACCCTCGCTTGCATAATAAGCCGCAACTCAAGAGAGGTTGTAACCCCCCCACCAACACCAACATCAACACCCCCCAACATCAACACTACCAACGTCAACACCGACTCCTCCGCCCCCCCCCCCCCCCCCCACACACACACACACTTCCTTCAGACCAGTCCATCCTGGACGACTCCCTCCACTCCACCCTCGCCGGCACCATGATCAGACGCAACATGTTCAGCTCATGCACCACCGCAGAGTTTGTAACCCCCCCCCCCCCCCCCACACACACACACACCAACATCACCCCACCCCTGCAGACCACTCCCCCCCCCCCCCCCACCCACCCACCATCACCCACACACACACCATCACATACACACACACCATCACCCACCCACCCACACACCACACACACCCCCACCAACCCCCACCCTGCATACCAGTCCATCCTCGACAACTCCCTCCACTCCACCCTGGCCGGCACGATGATCAGCCGCAACATGTTCAGCTCATGCACCACCGCAGAGTTTGTTACCCCCCCCCAAACCCCAACCCCAACCCCCCCCCCCCCCCCCCCCCCCCCCCTGCAGACCACTTCCCCCCCACCCCCACCCCCCACACACCCAAACACACCCACACACACCACACACAGCACCAACCCCCCACCCTTCAGACCAGTCCATCCTCGACGACTCCCTCCACTCCACTCTCGCCGGCACCATGATCAGTCGCAACATGTTCAGCTCATGCACCACCGACGAGTGGCGTGGCCCCAGTGGTCTTAACAAGCAGGACATCGATGCCAAGCAGGGCGCTCTGTTCAGCTGCCAGGGTGCCTTCACATCCCCTGGTGATAGGTATGTGTGTGTATGTATATATGTGTGTGTGTGTAACCCATGCCTGCAGACAGCGGCCTTAGCAAGCAGGACATCAATGCCAAGCAGGGCGCTCTGTTCAGCTGCCAGGGTGCCTTCACATCCCCGGGTGATAGGTATGGCCCTGATGCACCACCACCACCACCACCACCACCACCACCACCATCACCATCACCACCACCACCACCATCACCACCACCACCACCACCACCATCACCACCACCACCACCACCACCACCACCACCACCATCACCACCACCACCACCACCATCACCACCACCACCACCATCACCACCACCACCATCACCACCACCACCACCATCACCACCACCACCACCAACACCACCACCATCACCACCACCACCACCAACACCACCACCATCACCACCACCACCACCATCACCATCACCACCACCACCACCATCACCACCACCATCACCACCACCACCACCACCACCACCACCACCACCATCACCATCACCACCACCACCACCATCACCACCACCACCACCACCACCACCATCACCACCACCACCACCATCACCATCACCATCACCAACCACCACCACCACCACCACCACCACCACCACCATCACCACCACCATCACCATCACCACCACCATCACCATCACCACCACCACCACCACCACCAACCACTTCCCTCCCCCCCGCACCAATATCAACACCACTGCCATGGTGCCTTCACGTCCCCTAGTGATAAGGATGTCCCTGATGCACTACTTCCCCCCCCCCCCCACCCACCCACCCCCACCCTGCAGACCAGTCCCTCCTGAACAAATCCCTCCACTCCACCCTCGCCGGCACCATGATCAGCCGCAGCATGTTCAGCTCATGCACTACCAGAAAGTCACGTAAACCCACCCCCACTTGTTACATTTACTATTAGGTGTGTGTGTACGTATATTTATGTGGTCAAAACAGGCTAAATGGACTTGCCCAAAACATAAGCAACCCAACCATACCATACCCAACCCAATAAGTACACGCCCCCCGCCACCTGGCCCAAGGAACCGATACCAGGCCGAAACCAGCTACCACCCCTAATTAATTAATTAATTTTTAATTTATATTTTAATTATAAAATATACTTTTAACAGGTACTTTTAACTGTACGTTTCTTGTTGCATTTACTAATAGGTACACGCCCCCCGCCACCTGGCCCAAAGATCCAGAGCTGAAGGCCGATGCCAGCTACTACCGCTAATAAATTATTTTTGTAATTTGATTAATTATTTTTTAATTTAATTTATAATTCATATTTTATAATTTTAACAGTTACTTATAAATGCACGTTTCTTGTCACCTTTACTAATAGGTACACGCTCCCTGCCACCTGCCCCAGAGAGGCAGAGTTAAAGGCCGATGCCAGCTACCGCCGCTACCTAATTAATTAATTAAGCCAAGCCAACCCAACTCAACTCAATAGGTGAACGCCCCCCGCCACCTGGCCCAAGGAGCCAGAGCTGAAGGACGATGCCAGCTACTACCGCTAATGAATGAATCAATTAATTTTAATTTAATTAATTATTTTTTATTTGATTTATATTTTATAATTCCAACAGTTAGTTTTAACTATATATGTCTTGTCACATTTACTAATAGGTACACGCCCCCCGCCACCTTGCCCAAAGATCCAGAGCTGAAGGCCCATGCCAACTACTACCGCTAATAAATTAAATTTTAATTTAATTAGTTGATTTTTAATGTATCTCATAATCAGGGGGTGTTCAAGAAGTTATTTTTAGACACCCATGCTATGAAGTTTTTTTGTGTGCCCTTACCCCCCCAACCCCCCCACCCCCCCCCCCCCCCCTATTGGCTTAAAAGGTCAATATCTTCCTCACCAATCATAATTAGGTCATGAAAGTTAGGTGTATACTGACCCTTACTTCAAGCTCTATCAAGTACTCATCTTAAAAACGTGGTTTGGCTTGCGTATAAGCGATCCCTGCACACACACACACACACACACACACACACACACACACCCACGAAAACATCTCCAGTAACAAGAGGTAGGCTGCTACTTGTGAGTTTCATCTGCAGTTACATTAAGTTCGATGCAGTGTTCGAAGTGTAGTAGTTCATAAATATCATCAGCTACATGCAGGCTAGAGGAGTCTCCATAGATACACCGGTGTGGGGCCAAAGGGGCCTCAGGCAGTGAAACACCCCTCCATCCACCCGACACCCGCATAAAGTAAACTATTTGTCTAGCTTGATCCTTGGCGCTTGTGGATAGGCTATGCTAAGTTTGCTGCATGTCTTGTAGACCATCCAAAGCTCTTTACTTCAGCACTTTGCTCCAAAACAACGAGGCTGACTCGGGCTTCCTGTTGTTTGAGCTTCCAACAGCTGACTCGGGTTGTTGTTGCTTGAGCGTCAAGAGCAGGTCTTTGTACATAGCATCCACTTGCTTGGGCTTGAGCTTCATGCCAAGTGGAACTCCAGACAGTGGCTTGAAGAACTTGGAGAGGGGGAAAATGCCAGACTTGGACGCCTTGATTGACATGCACTGCTTGCTGGCCTGGTGCGACTTTAGGCTTGCCTTGTTGCTGGGAGGGCACTGGACCACGGCATTTCAGATGTTGCAAGTTGTCGTCAAGGGCCCGGGTGCGGAAGGCGCCTCGACTCGAGTTGTGGGCGATTTGGCCTGGGCTGCTCTAGCCTCGGCCTCAGCCCGGGCCTGGACCTTGACCTTTCTTTTTATCCGTTGCTGTAAGCAAGCGCGGATTCCTGCCTCTTGAGCTTCCAACTGCTAAGTCAGGAACTGGTCGGCTTAGTTGTGAAGTTCTGGTTGGTGTCCAGACTGGATGTACCTTCCAGTACATCCACTTAATTACCCCCTGGGGCTAATCGAGCAACGACTGCATATTCGTAACGCTTTCGTCGAGGCGTTTTCGATGGTGTGCTGCACGTTCGATTCTGGTCACAGACGAAGAAGTTGTGAGAAAATTTTGAGATCGGCCTCGCCCCCCCCCCCCCCTCTGGGACCCCCCCAGATCTCAGCCCTCAGCCACTTTTTTCATTTTTTCCGACGGTTTCGGGGCTTACGACCTATTTGGAGACGATTAACAGCGTGCGCCTCCCCAATTACTTTCGGAACACCCCCCGCTCATAATTAATTATTTTTAATTTAATTTATATTTTATAATTTTAATAGTTAGTTTTAACTGATCGTTTTAAGTGATTGTTTCTTGTCACATTTACTAACAGGTACACGCCCCCCGCCACCTGGCCCAAAGAGCCAGAGCTGAAGACCGATGCCAGCTACTACCGCCATGGCCCCTTGAGGGTCCCCAACAACGGGGCCAACCCGTACCCTGCTGAGCTGGGGGGGCCGCATTTCGACCCTAGTGGGGGAAAGTACAGCGATGCGTACTTCGAGCAGCTAAAAAACGACTGTCCTGAGTAAGTCACGCCCCCCCCCCCCCCCCCCCCCCCCCCTTCTTCTCCCCCCCCCACACCCCACCATACACCCTCCCTCACACCTCCATCCCCCCCCTACACACACACCACTCCTTGTACCCCACTTAGCCCTATCGATGTGTAGTTGGATCAGCTGAAGAACAGTGGTCCAGAGTTGGTCACGCTCAAGTTCCTTCCCCCGCCCCCCCCCCCCATACAACCCTCCCTCACCCCAACCACCCTCCACCCCTCCCCCCCCCCCCCACACACCTCTCCTTGAACCCCCCCTAGCCCTAGCGATGCGTACTTCGATCAGCTGAAGTACGAGTGTCCTGAGTTAGTCACGCTCAAGTTCTGCACCCTCCCCCCCCCCCCCCCCCCCCCCCCCCCCCTTTTTTCCCTCCCCCCGCCCCCCACCATACACCATCCCTCACACCTCCCCCCCCCCCCCTCTTATCCCTCCCCCTCCACACCCCTCCATACACCCTCCCTCACACCTCCATACACCCCCTCCACACACACACACCACTCCTTGACCCCCCCCTTAGCCCCAGCAATGTGTAGGTGGATCAGCTGAAGAACGGCGGTCCAGAGTTAGTCACGCTCAAGTTCTGCACCCCCCCCCCCCCCCCCCCCCCACCACACACCCACACAACGCACACTCACACCGATCCCCCCTACACATAACAACCACTCCTTGAACCCCCCTTAGCCCTAGCGATGCGTAGTTGGATCAGCTGAAGAACGGCGGTCCAGAGTTGGGTCACGCTCAAGTTCCTTCCCCCCCCCCACCATAACAACCCTCCTCAACCCAACCCAACCCAACCCCACCACCCCACCCCCCCCCACACCTCTCCTTGAACCCCCCTAGCCTAGCGATGCGTACTTCGATCAGCGGAAGTACTTTTGTCCCTGGTTAGTCACGCGCAAGTTCTTCACCCCTCCCCCCCCCCACCTCCCCCCCCCCCCCCCCACCCCCGCCCTCCCCCCCCCCCCCCCCCCCCCCCCCCCCCCTATTTTCCCTTTCCCTCCCCCACGCCCCCCACCTTACAAAAACCATCCCTCACACCTCCCCCCCCCCACCCCCCCCCCTCTTATCCTCCCCCTCCACACACCTCCATACACCCTCCTTCACACCTCCCATCTCCCCCTCCCTACACCCCCCCACCACCACTCCCTTGAACCCCCCCCTAGCCCTAGCAATGTGTAGCTGGATCACTGCAGAAAGAGTCCAGAGTTGGTTACGCTCAAGTTTTTCTGCCCCACCCAACCCCCCCTATTATCCCCCCCCTCCACACCCCTCCAAACCCCCTCCTTCACACCTCCATCCCCCTCCCTACAACCCCCACACACAACCCCCTTGAACCCCCCCTAGCCCTAGCAATGTGTAGTTGGATCAGCTGAATTTGTTAGTCCAGAGTTGGTCCCAGCAATGCAGCAGATGATTTGGAATCCAGACTCGCAGGTCGTACTTCGTACCTCACCTTTTTGTCTATTCTCACATAATGATCAGGATTCTAGGAATTCCAGGCAAAATTAGAGGTACAAAGGATGTCCCGCGCCCCTTTCCAAAAAAAAAATCGGATTCCCAAATCATCCGCTTGAACTCTCTCTCTTTCCCTCCCTCTCTCTCCCCCTCCCCTCCCCGTTTCCCCCCCCTCCCCCTCCTGCTGCCCCCCGCCCCTGTCAACGTCCCCTGCCCCTCCTCTCCACCCCCCTCCACCTCCCCTCCCCCCGCCCCCCCCCCCCCCATCCCCTCCGCTATCCCGCACCCGACCCCACCCCCCCCCCCCCCCCCCCCACCCCCTCCCACTCGCTCTCCTCCCCCTCCCCCTCTGCATCCTTCCCCTCCCATCTCCTCCACTTCTCACCTCGCCCCTTTCCTCCTGCCTCTCACCCTCGCTCACACCCTCCCCGCTCCGCCCCCCCCCTCTCCAACCTCCCTCCCCCCCCCCGTAAAAATCTCCACCTCCTCGTCAGTCGGGACTCCTCTCATGCCCTCACCCTTGACCCCCCCTCCCCCCCCCTCCCTCTCCCTCTCCCTCCCCCCTCTGTCTCTTCCATACCCATCCTCTTCTCAGCCTCGCCCTCATCCCCTCCTGCTCCCCCTCTCCGCCTCCCCCCCCCCCCCCACACCCCCCCCTCCCCCCCAGCCGCACACCCGTGACAAAGCCTCCCCCCCCCCCTCTCTCTCATCCCCCTCCCATGGGCCCCTCTCGTCAACCTTCCCGCCTTTTCGCCCATCCGTCTTCGTCCCCCCGCTCTCGCAGCACCTCCCTCGCCCCCACCCTCCACCCCCCCTCCCTCTCCCTTCTCCCGTGATCCCCTCTTCTCATACCCTGCCCTCTTCTCGGGAGGGAGAGAGAAAGAAGAACCTCCCCTCCCTTCCCTCCCTCATCTCCCCCTCTCCTACCTCCACCCCCCCCTCTCTACACTCCCCTCACTAGGTAACTCCTCCCGGCCTCCCCCCCCCCCCCCCCCTCGCCCTGCACCCTCTGACAGCCCTCACCCTACTCAACCTCCTCGACCCTCCGCTCACCCTCCGCTTACCCCCTCTCCCCCTCCCCTCACCTCCGCTCATCCCATAACTCCCCATCCCCTCCCTCCCCCACTCCCCCCCTCTCATCCCCTCCCCCCCCCCCCCCCCCCCCCCCCCCGCCCACTCCACTCACCCCATCCCCCCCCCCCTCCTAACCCCCCCACAGCCACCTCACACCCCGCTCACCCCCCCCTCCCCCACCCAATCCACCCCCACCCCATCTGCCCTCCCTGTTAAGTACTCCAAAGCCTAGGACGCCGAAGCTGCAGCCACGACAATTGAACCCCTCGTCTTTTGTCCCAATGGTTCGCCGCTTCCGCCTCTGATCTGGCGCACGGCTTCCTCACACCTCTGGACGGATCCCGCCCCCGCCAGGTCTGGTGATGCCTTCTTGGTGCTTCTCACACACATACACACTTACACACATATACACACACACACATACACACACACGCTGATCTGGCGCATGGCTTCCTTACACCTCTGGACGGATCACGCCCCCACCAGGTCTGGTGATGCCTTCTTGGTGCTTCTCACACACATACACACGTACACGCACATACACACATACACACATACACCCACACACCCACACACATATACACCCACACACATAAATACA
>JACBWV010000186.1:47482-79982 GCA_013435795.1 Chlamydomonas sp. ICE-L | reverse complement strand
AACGGGGGCCCTGACCCACCCACCCACCCACCCACCCACACCCCACACACACATACACCCCCCACTACCACCACCACACACACACACACATACCAATGCCCTGAATTCTTCCCCTTCCCCCACCCAACAGGTCATGTTCCACTTCCACGTGCTCGACTTTGTGCGTAACAAGTGGAAGGCGACAGTGACCCCCCCCCCCCCCCCACACACACACACACACACACACACACACACACACCACACCACACCACACCCTCTCACCAATGCCCTAATTCGTCCTCGGACAGGTCATGTTCCACTTCCACGTACTTGACTTCGTGTGAAAAAAAGTGCAAGGCGACAGTGACCCCCCCACACCACCCCCCACACACACACCACACACACACACACACACCACACACACACACACCGCACACACACACCAATGACCTAAATTCGTCCCCGGACAGGTCATGTTCCACTTCCACGTACTTGACTTCGTGTGCAAAAAGTGCAAGGCGACAGTGACCCCCCCCCCCCCCCCCCCACACACACACACCACACACCACACACACACACACACCACACACCACACACACACCACCACACCCTCTCACCAATGCCCTGAATTCGTCCCCTGACAGGTCATGTTCCACTTCCACGTGCTCGACTTTGTGCGCGACGAGTGCAAGGCGACAGTGACCCCCCCCCCCCCCCCCCACACACACACCACACGCACACATACACACACACACGCACACACACACACCACACACCACACACACACACACGCACACACACCACCACACCCTCTCACCAATGCCCTGAATTCGTCCCCGGACAGGTCATGTTCCACTTCCACGTGCTCGACTTTGTGCGCGACGAGTGCAAGGCGACAGTGACCCCCCCCCCCCCCCCTCACACACACACACACACACACACATTACACACCACACACCACACACACACCACCACACCCTCTCACCAATGCCCTGAATTCGTCCCCGGACAGGTCATGTTCCACTTCCACGTGCTCGACTTTGTGCGCGTCGAGTGCAAGGTGACAGTGCCCCCCCCCCACCCCCCACCCCCCCCCACACACACACACACCACACACACACCACACACCACACACCACACACCACACACCACACCACACCACACCCTCTCATCAATGCCCTAAATTCGTCCCCGGACAGGTCATGTTCCACTTCCACGTACTTGACTTTGTGCGCAACGAGTGGAAGGCCACAGTGAATAAGATATACCGTGGTTTCGACTGGAAGCTCTCCAGGCACTTGCACTCGGACCCTGAGCTGTCCAAAGGTCTCATGCCAGGTCAGCATGGTCCTCATTGCGTGTGTGTGTGTGGGGGGGGGGGGGGGGGGGTCTTCGTGTGGGGGTATGCAGGTATGTGTGGGTGTGGGTATGCGGGTATGTGTGTGGGGGGTTGGGTTTCGACTGGAAGCTCTCCAGGCACCTGCACTCGGACCCTGAGCTGTCCAAAGGTCTCATGCCAGGTCAGCATGGTCCCTCATTGGGTGTGTGTGTGGGAAGGGGGGGGGGGGGGGGGGGTCGTGGGGGGGAGGTATGCAGGTATGTGTGTGTGTGGGGGGGGGGGTTCGTGGTGTGGAGGTATGCAGGTATGTGTGTGTGTGGTGGTGGTGGGGGTGGGGGTCGTGGGGGGGAGGTATGCAGGTATGTGTGTGTGTGTGGGGGGGGGGGGGGGGGGGGGGGGGGGTCGTGGGGGGGAGGTATGCAGGTATATGTGTGGGTGTGGGTGGGTGGGGGGGGAAGTCGTGGGGGGGAGGTATGCAGGTATGTGTGTGTGTGGGGGGGGGGGGGGGCGTGGTGTGTGGGTAGGCAGGTCACCGGTGCCGCACCACAACGCATGCTCACCATCCACCCTTCAACATTTCACACCAGCTCCCCAACCCCACCATCCCCACCCCACCCACCCAGGGCCCTATCCACAGTCTGAGGCGTTTAAACATTTGCAAACATTTAAACTGACCCCACTCCACCCCCCTACGTACACCACCTCCACCCCATCCCTCCCCACCATCCCCACACCACACCACACCACGCCACCCCTCCAGGCCCCTACGTCACCGGTACCGCACCACAACGCATTTTTCACCATGCACACTATTAGGCGTTTAAACCGTTGCTTGAATTCCCCCCCCCCCCCCCCCCCCCCCCCTAACACACACACACACACCACCACCCCCACCACACCACCACACCCCCAGGCCCCTACGTCACCGGTGCCGCACCACAACGCGTGCTCACCATCCACCCCTCAGTAGACCTGAGCAATACGAAAGACCAGGTGGAGTTCAAGAGGATTACAGCTGGCCTCAAGCAGCTGGCCATCATGTCAAACAGAACCCTGGTCTTCTCTGACATGCCATGCAGGTGTGTTTGTTTGGGGGGGGGGTATGTGTGTGGCCGTGCGTCAGTGTGACAGTGTATTTGTGTGTGTGTATGTGGACACTACTTCACCACACTTCTAGTACAGAGGTCAAGAGGGTCACAGCTGGCCTCAAGCAGCTGGCTATCATGTCGAACAGGACCCTGGCTTTCCCTGACATGCCATGCAGGTGTGTGTGTGTGGGGGGGGGGGGGGGGGGGGGGGGGGGTATGTGTGTGGCCGTGCGTCAGTGTGACAGTGTATTTGTGTGTGTGTATGTGGACACTACTTCACCACACTTCTAGCACAGAGGTCAAGAGGATCACAGCTGGCTATAATTTCAAACAGAACCCTGGTCTTCCCTGACATGCCATGCAGGTGTGTGTGTGTGCTTGTGTGTGTGTGTATGTGTGTGTGTGCTTGTGTGTGTGTGGCTGTGTGTGGGTGGGTGGGTGGGGGGGGGGGGGGGGGGGGGGATCCACCCCTTAGTAGACCTGAACAATACGAAGGATAGGCCTCAAGCAGCTGGCTATTATGTCGAACAGGACCCTGGCTTTCCCTGACATGCCATGCAGGTGTGTGTGTGTGGCTGTGTGTGTGTATGCGTGGCTGTGTGTGTGTGTGGTGGTGGTGGTGGTGTGTGTGGGGGGGGTTCCCCCTCAGTAGACCTGAACAATACAAAAACCGGCCTCAAGCAGCTGGCTTTCATATCAAACAGAACCATGCAGGTGTGTGTGTGAGAGTTTGTGCGTGTTTGTGTGCGAGTGTGAGTGTGACAGTGTGTGTCTGAGCACGATTTTGTGTGCGTGTAAGTGTTACAGTGTGTGTGTGTGTGTGTGGGGGGGGGGGGGGAGTGAGATATGCCATGCAGGTGTGTGTGTGAGAGTTAGTGTGTGTTTGTGTGTGAGTGTGAGTGTGACAGTGTGTTTGCCTCTGTGTGACAGCGTGTGTGTGAGTGGGACAGTGAGTGCATTCGTGTGTGAGTGAGTGGGACAGAGTGTGCAATCGTGTGTGAGTGGGACAGTGTGTGCAATCGTGTGTGAGTGGGACAGTGTGTGCAATCGTGTGTGAGTGGGACAATGTGTGCAATCGTGTGTGAGTGGGACAGTGTGTGCAATCGTGTGTGAGTGGGACAGTGTGTGCAATCGTGTGTGAGTGGGACAGTGTGTGCAATCGTGTGTGAGTGGGACAGTCCATGCAGCTGTGTGTGTATATATGGCTGTTTGTGAGTGAGGCAGTATCTTTGTGTCAGTGGTTTTTTTTTCAAATCTGAAAGTGGTTTTGTTTTAGCTTTATGGTCCTAGGCCACCTCCAGGGACTGTGTTTTACAGCGTGTAAAGCAATTCAGGGGATTCAGTTTAGTGATCACTACCTTGTCAGTTTTGTGATCACTACATGGTTGTTCTATATCTCAAGGTACTGTTGTCCGTTTTAATGGAAGTTATAGCAATTCAGGGGATGAACTGGACAAACCGTTTCCGCGAGAACTCGTACTACGTAATTCGTCGAGAATTTGGGCCTGGAAATGGAAATCCGAGAATTCTCGTCAGTTTGGCCAGGAATTCTCTACAATTCTTGACAAAGTACGTAACGTTTGTCCAGGTCATCCCCTGAATTGCTATAATAGCTTTCTGTAGCTTTTGGGGGGATTTGCCTCCAGAGATATCTACATAGAGACAGGGCAAAAAAAAACTCTGTTTTTTCCAGGCTTTTTCCTTCTTTTTTTAGTTTTTAGTTTAGTTTTTAGTGTCGGAGTGGGGTCGATATCTACCCCACTCCGACACATTTTTCGATTTTTTTCGATGGTTCCGGGGCTTACGACCCTTTCCGGCCCCGATTCCGGCATGCGGTACACGAGCAACTTCCTGAGGGCCCCCCGGTTTTTTCCAGGCTTTTTCCTTCTTTTTTTATACCGATAATTTTTCAGAAATGGGGTCAAAACCAGCGATCACTATATGTAGCAGAAAATATATCCCTACTTTGTGTACGAATGTATCTACACTACTTCACCAAACTTGCAGCTACAATACATCACATTAAGTCACATTAAATCACATAACATTACACTACATTACATTACACATTTTCTCTGTGAGCGAACACACCACACACACACACACACACACACCACATACCACACCACACACACCACACACACACCACAAACACACACACAAACTCCCCTCCACACACTACACACACATCCCCTGTCCCGCCCCCATCCCCCCCCCCCCCCACACACACACCACACACACACACACACACTACACACACATCCCCCGTCCCTCCCCCATCCCCCCCCCTACACACACACACACTCCCCCCCCCCCCCCCCCCCCGCCCCCCCCCCCCCCCACACACACACACAAACACACACACACACACACACAAGCACCAGACACCAGACGGTGGCACACTTGCACATGCCACAAGCTGCTGTTACAGATGAAGAGAGAGATATCAAAGATATGTCTAGATTGTGTACATCACCCTGCCCCCCCCCCCTCCCCCCCCCTCCCCCCCCCCTCCACATAACTGGCCTTCCCTGCCATCCCCTGCAGAACAGCGTGGGTACATCGGGACCCAGAGGGTGTGAACGCTTGCACCTACCATACGCTGCTGTTACAGATGAAGGGAGAGACGATGCCGTATGCGGGTCGTCTTGCTCCCCACCACCACACACACACACCACACACCATACAAACACGCCACACACACATACACACACCACACACACTACACACACACCACACACACACACACACACCACACTACACACACATCCCCTGTCCCTCCCCCAGCCCCCCTCCCCCCCCCTCTCCCCATAACTGGCCTTCCCTGCCATCCCCTGCAGGACTGCGTGGGTGCATCGTGACCACCACCACACACAAACACACTACACACACACACACACACAAACACACACACACACAAACCCAAACGCTGACCACACACACATACCCACACTCCCCCACACACATCCCCTGCAGGACTGCGTGGGTGCATCGTGACCCAGAGGGATTGAACGCTTGCACCACCAACAAGCTGCTGTTACAGATGCAGCGAGAGATGATGCCTTATGCCCCCCCCACCCCACCCCACCCCACCCCCACACACACCCTCACACACACACACACACCGCACACGCACCATCCCCTCCAGGACTGCGTGGGTGCATCGTGACCCAGACGGTGTAAACGCTTGCACCGACAACAAGCTGCTGTTACAGATGCAGCAAGAGATGATGCCTTATGCCCCCCCCACCCCACCCCACCCCCCCCACACACACACCCTCACACACACCGGCACACGCACCATCCCCTGCAGGACTGCGTGGGTGCATCGTGACCCAGACGGTGTAAACGCTTGCACCGACAACTAGCTGCTGTTACAGATGCAGCAAGAGATGATGCCTTATGCCCCCCCCACCCCACCCACCCCCCCACACACACACCCTCACACACACCGCACACGCACCATCCCCTGCAGGACTGCGTGGGTGCATCGTGACCCAGACGGTGTGAACGCTTGCACCGACAACAAGCTGCTGTTACAGATGCAGCAAGAGATGATGCCGTATGCCCCCCCCACCCCACCCCACCCCACCCACACACACCCTCACACACACACACACCGCACACGCACCATCCCCTGCAGGACTGCGTGGGTGCATCGTGACCCAGACGGTGTGAACGCTTGCACCGACAACAAGCTGCTGTTACAAATGCAGAAAGAGATGATGCCGTATGCGGGTCGTCTTGCTCCCTGGGACAAGGAAGACCTTCGCAAGGAGTATCGCATTTTTAGCGCCTTTGTCGCTGATAAGGGCTGCTTGGGACCCACCAAGTATGCCTCGGGCATGATGGGGGTGGAGTTTGAGGAGTGGTAGGTAGGGTGGGATGGGGTTGCGTGTGCGTGTTTATGTGTGTGGTGTGTGTGTGTGTGGTCGCCTTGCTCCCTGGGACAAGGAAGAGCTTCGCAAAGAGTATCGCATCTTTAGCGCCTTTGTCACTGATAAGGGCTGCTTGGGACCCATTAAGTATGCCTCGGGCATGATGGGGGTGGAGTTTGAGGAGTGGTAGGTGGGGTGGGGTGGTGGAAGGGTGGGTGGTTGGGGATGGGAATGGTGGGGTTGGGGGAGGGGGGGGGTGGGGGGGGGGCAGGCATGATGGGGGTGGAGTTTGAGGAGTGGGTAGGTGGGGTGGGGTGGTGGGAAGGGTGGGTGGTTGGGGGATGGAAATGGTGGGGGGGGGGGGGGGGGGGGGGGGGGGGGGGGGGGGGCAGGCATGATGGGGGTGGAGTTGAGGAGTGGTAGGTGGGGTTGGGTGGTGGGAAGGGTGGGTGGTTGGGGGGGGGGGGGGGGTTGGGGGGGGAGGCAGGCATTATGGGGGTGGAGTTTGAGGAGTGGTAGGTGGGTTGGGTGGTGGGAAGGTGGGTGGTGGGGGATGGGAATGGTGGTGGGGGGGAGGGGGGGGGGGGGGGGGGGGGGTGGGCAGGTCATTATGGGGGTGGAGTTTGAAGAGTGGTAGTGGGGGGGGGTGGGTGGGTTGTTTATAGTTTGGTGTGTGTTGTAGGTGGTGGGGATGGTGGTGTGTATGGCGTCCGGCAATATGGGGGGTGGAGTTTTTGAAGAGTGGTAAGGTGGGGTGGGGTGGTATTTGTTTATTTGTGGTTGTGTGTTGTGCGTGGGGTGGGATAGTGTGTGTTAGCTTCCTGCATGATGGGTAGGAGGTTTGAGGATTGGTAGGTGGGGGTGGGTGAAGGTTGGGTTGGTGGGGATTGGCCATGAGGCCTGTGGGGGGGGAGGAGGGGGGGGGGGGGGGGGGGGGGGGCATGCATGATGTTGGGGAGTTTGAGGAGTGGTAATCGGGGGGGGGGGGGGAAGGGTTGGATTCACACGATGGCAGGGGGGGGGGGGGGGGGGGGGGGGAAGTTGAAGCGATGGGGTGGGGGGGGGGGGGGGGGGGGGGGGGGGGGGGGAAGTTTTGAGTGACACAGATGGCAGGATGGGGGGGGGGGTTTTTTTTTGTATTTTTTTTTTTTCTTCTTTTTTGTTTATTTTTTGCTCCTTTTTTCTTCCCCTCTTTCCTATTTTTTTTTTTTTTTGGGGGTGTTGGGGTCGGGATACAGTAGCGTCAGTTCTACACTGTATGCGTCGCACCGCTAAGGAATTTACTTTGCTATCCTTGTGGTCCTCTTGCCAGAGGCCTATTGCCGTTCTGGCCGGGGTGGGGGGGGGACTTGGTTGCGTGTCTGCGTTTTGTTGGGGTTGCAGTGTCCTGGATAAGGTTTGGCTACCTGTCCGGTTCGTGCTGTGTGACCTCTCTATTAGCCCAGCATTTGGACAATTGGATGTGGCTTATGTCTTGCTATTCGCGTCGGGGCTTGCGCGCGGGCCGATCTTTTGGAATGCTGTGCAGGTGGCCTGTTCGATATTACTATGCTTACAGATCGCTATTAGATGCATACATTTACGCTAGATTGGTGTTGCCTTACAGGGTTTCGCTATTATATGCTTACAGTTACGCTATTATATGCTTACAGTTACGCTATTATATGCTTACAGTTACGCTATTATATGTGTTGCTTACAGGTTCGCTATTATATGCTTACAGTTACGCTATTATATGTGTTGCTTACAGGTTCCCCGCGATGATATGGCTTACGCTACATATAATATGTGTTGCTTAAGGTTCGCTATGTATATGCCAGCGCCCCAGGGCCCCTACAGTTTGCAATTATAGTGTTGCTTACAGGTTCGCTATTAAGGCTTACAGTTACGATATTATAGTGTTGCTACAGGTCGCTATTAGTGCTTACAGTTACGCTATTATATGTGTTCTTATCAGTTCGCTTTATATGCTAACAGTTACGCTATTAGATGCTTACAAGCAGCTATTATATGTGTTGCTTACAGGTACGCTATTATAGTTACAGTACGCTATTATATGCTTACAGTACGCTATTATATGCGTACAGTTCCGACATATGTGTGCACAGGTTCTCTATTATATGCACAGTACGCTATTAATGTGTGGCTTCCATGTTCGCTATTATATGCTTACAGTTCGCTATTATATGTGTTGCTACAGGTTCGCTATTAAATTCTTACAGTTACGCTATTATATGTGTTGCTTACAGGTTCGCTATTATATGCTTACAGTTATGCTATTATATGTGTTGCTTACAGGTTCGCTATTTATGCTTACAGTTACGCTATTATAGTGTTGCTTACAGGTTCGACTATATATGCTTACAGTACGCTATTTATGTGTTGCTGACAGTCGCTATTTCGGCTTACAGGTTAGCTATTATATGCTTACAGTTACGCTATTATATGTGTTGCTTACAGGTTCGCTATTATATGCTTACAGTTACGCTATTATATGCTTACAGTTAAGCTGATATTATATGCTTACAGTAGCTATTATATGTTGTTGCTTACAGGTTCGCTATTATGTGCTACAGTTACGCTATATATGTGTTGCTTACAGGGTTCGCATTATATGCTTACAGTCCGATATTTATATGTGTTGCCTTACGGTTCGCGATATTATGCTTACAGTTACGCTATTTATATGTGGTGCTTACAGGTTCGCTATTATATGCTTACAGTTCGCTATTATATGGGTGATTACAGGTTCGGATTATTGATTAAAGTTTCGCTATAGGTGTGTTGATTACAGGTTCGCTTTATATGCTTACAAGTACGTATATATGGGTGCTTACGGTTCGCTATTATATGCTTACAGTTACGCTATATATGTGTTGCCTACAGGTCGCTATTGATATGTAACAGGTTCGCGCCTCCCCCCCAACTTATATGATAAAGTTACGCTAGTATATGTGGTTGCTTACAGGTTCGCATTATATGGCGACAGTTACGATATTAATTGCTACAGTTCGCTATTATATGTGTTGCTTACAGGTTCGCTATTATGTGCTTACAGTTACGCTATTATATGTGTTGCTTACAGGTTCGCTATTATATGCTTACAGTTACGCTATTATATGTGTTGCTTACAGGTTCGCTATTATATGCTTACAGTTACGCTATTATATGTGTTGCTTACAGGTTCGCTATTATATGCTTACAGTTACGCTATTATATGTGTTGCTTACAGGTTCGCTATTATATGCTTACAGTTACGCTATTATATGCTTACAGTTACGCTATTATATGCTTACAGTTTATCAGCTTGGATAACACTCCGGAGAGTGGACTTTGTGTGTGCAGCACGCCAATCTATAAATGCGGAAGAAGAGAATTACTATACCAAAAGAATGGGGAAACCATAAAGGGGACACCAGCGAGGGAAAGGGGCGGTAGCTGGAACCTGATTAGGGTACAGGGCGAGACAGCGCGTGTCAGAAGAACGATGACACAGGCAACAGGAAGTCGTCGTGTCATGCAGAATGACACAGTCTACGGGAAGCTGACATAGTACTGTCAGGACCGATATTTCTAAGGGAGTACATAAGGAGTCACCAAGACATAAAACAAGCGAGAGCACCGCTATTCATGCTGATTCTCCACCTATGACGCAGGTGACATACAATACTAGTACTCCACCTATGGCACTGGGGACATAGAACCATAACTTGGTAGCAAACAAAAATTATTAAGGAACGGCGGAAAAACAGGAAACCAGAAGAAAGCCTTGTCTAAAATAAAAGGATGAGAAAGGATGAACCAAAAACCACTGTAGTACTCCGAAAATGTAGCAGCAAAAAACTTGGGTCATACCGAGCTGAGCTGAGACCAAAATGGAAATGTAACCATCCATGGTAAGCGCAAAAATACTATTCATCCAGAATAGTAGGCACCAAACCAGAAAATCACAGGGAGGCCAAACAAGAAATCAATCCTAATACCAAAGGAAGGGGAACAACGGTGACTGAAAGAACCGAGAACTTAACCTAAAGAGAAGACTGAAAAAATCGTATATCAAAGTTGGGGAACAACGGTATAGAAAACCCGATCCGGGAATAGGAACCTAACGCCAACCAATGATAACCAAAGAGACGGATTGAAATATCGTGTGAGAGCAGCACACGAGAGAATCAAAGCCTAAAGGATGCAGACAAGAGGACACTAAAGACTACGATGGAAAAAAAAAAGTCGATGGAAAAATCCACTACCTTAAAAACTATTCTTAGCATAGAATTCATGACTAGGTTGGGATGAAAAAACCATGATGAACTGGTTTCTCACTCAAAGATGGAAGTAAGAAGATTTATGAAAGTTAATTATCATAAATCCCCAGCTACGGCACTAATGAAAAACATTCTAAGAGGTGGGTATCGCACCGCAAAGAACTCATGCACTCAAGACACACCAAGCGCCTAACCACAAGCAAACCAAACCTGCAGTAACTGAAAAAATCCAAAGGATGTGAAGTTAAAATTTTCAAGAAACTTGTAACCAACAAAGGAAACACAGTTCAATGAACAATAGAAGGGTAGATGTACAACCATAGTACATAAAACCTATTGTCCACCTGAAAAATAGTAAACGCATAAAAAGGACTTCAAAGAATTTACTGCAAAGGATGGACTGAAAGGGCGCTTGAAATACACTCGGAAGAACAAGAAAGAGGTGAGCGGCGGTACATCTGCAAGTACAACTGCAAGATTACCCAGCCCACCAATGCACAGTAAAATCCGAAGGGAAACAACTACTACACTCTCCACAAAAAGTTCCAATCACATGAGGGGCTGGTGATCTAAAAACAGTGTGGAGTAAAAAGAAATAGCTAATCTATGATGAGCTCCACCGAATGAACCATCTGCCTATGGAACTAAGAGTCAGAAACCATTAAGACGCTATAACGGTGGTCTGAATTAAGTACCACCTTCCACCAAAACCAAGAAAGACAGCTGAAGGAAGCTGCCTAAACAAAGCGTCGTAACGCTCCACCAATCTAGACTACCCTATAAGTCAGTCTAGGAGGTGCTGAGGAATAGGCACTCACACATAGGGCCATGTTAACCTACGTATGAGAACCAGCAGCACCTAAAACAATGAATCCTGGGTTGACTGTAACACCCCCAGCCATACGCAGTATCAAGCTAGACCAGTGTTCAAGATCATCACTTACCCATTCGGCAACGGCTACATCATCACATGGGCTTGACCCGAGTAATCCACCAGGGACGACAGGAGGCGTCGGAATTATCGACACCCGCGAGCCATCCGAGGTGGTCGGAGGTTGGCGACTATTAGTCAATGGACCTGATCCAGGTACCACTATGATCGAAGGCTGTCTAAATCCTAAAGCTTCACCGCTAAAACGTGGCACAGAGGAGGGCCTGGCGACCCCCTGAGATTCGGCTAAGATGATAGTTGGATATCCAACTCCCCCCCGCCCTAAAACTTCACACACAATACAGCAAGATCAGGCCCTGGTCTAGAATGCAACAATGATACATCCAGCCAGGCCAGCCAACAACAATTGGGGTTGTTAAAGGGCGTAGGGAATTACCGGTAACACATAACATATCACCGTTTGATGACAGGAGGGATGCAAGCGGGCACGGGGACCCATACTGAGGGGAGAACCCAGAAAGACAGTTTAGAACTGAACTGGAGATAGAGAGTACATCACTACTCACTACTAACTGGCGCAACATTGGAAACCCAAATATAATAACCCTTACTCACCAGGGAATACCCAACCAGTCTACCAAATAATGCCTTTCTAACTAGCTTGTTGCGTGACTGCCCAATACTAAGATTACAGAGCAAGGGCAACCAAACAAACGCAACAACGACACATCAGGTGCAACCCCAAAGAAAAGCTCCGAAGGAGTCTTGTCTCCCTAGATGAACACGCGATTGCAAAGATAACACACTAGCACCATGCTGAGCAGTGTCATCATCAACAACTCATGCATGCCCCAACTAATCGAGATCAACCATGCCTCTATACCACTTAACTAAAATTCCTAAGCCCTATCAGAACTCAAACACTTGAACCCAAACTCACGTAGCTAAGGCATACACCTAAGGGGGGAAACCAGGGGCACGGGAAGACAAAGTAGTAACCTCTGTCGAACCACGGAACGCACCCAGGGGTCACAAGGAGCCTAAGAGAGAAAAATATCCACCAAGATATCATGCCAAAGATCCTCCACGGCCGCTGGACTAGGGCCAGGACAGCGTCCACTGCGGCCTGTAGCATGGGCGAAGTCCGGCGCTGCGAGACCTGGGATCACAGAAGGTGGGGAAGCGTTAGGTCGAAGTCGAGATTTGAGGTATGGGAAAAAGGAGACGAGAATGACAGTGCAGCAAGTCACACCTGGTGCAGAAAATCGCACCAATGGCAGAAAATCGCAAATCGCAAGGGCAGAATTCGAACATTTATCGCTAGGATGCGAAGAGCAGAGCCGAGGCATGTAAAGGTCCTAATATCCCGCCGTCGATGATCAGTCAATCCCAAGTCCCCCCCTCCATCGCTCGACTCACCCGGTTGGGGGGTAGAGGGAGCAGCACCCGTAGTGGTGCTGACCATACCCCCCTGCTTCCCACCACCTCCAGAATCTCCAGGTCCAGACGCGTAGGTCGTCCTCCTCTGGCGAACCCTACGGCAGTGCCGGCGATCCGCCAGTTTGATCGAAAAATTTCTCCACAAGGTAGCACAGAGCCACTAGAGCGCAAGCTCATGCCAGGAGCCGACCGTCGGCTGGGCAGAGCAAAGGGGGCAAAGACGACGTAGACATCAGCAGGGAGCTTGGTCGGCTTGGCAACCTCCGGTATGCAGGCAGCGCCTCAAACACCGGAGAAAGGTTAGCGACGTCAAGGACGCGAGCAGACGAAGACGGGGTATCTCCACCGATGTCCAGGCTAGTCGCCGACTTGAGTCTGCACGTCACAGTCATCTACGACAGACGGGAGGAGGCAACAGACGGCAGGGGAGGAAAAGGAAGAGAAGATGGAGGAATGACCGGGGGGGGTTACTTCCACGATGGCGGAAGGACTCTCATGACCGCTAGCAGAGGCAGCTGGTGCACAAACGTCTAGCCAATCATCAAGAGGAGCCGTTCCTCCGTTGGATGGATTGGTCGCAGCCATCGCTGAGAATGATCCTGCGCATCCCGCGCGTCCAGGAAAGACCATCCATGTCATGGAGTTTCTCAAAATGCCGGGAGGTCCTCGCGGAAGTTGCATCGCAAAGCAGTGGTAGTAAATGAAGGGCCGTATAACCTATCAGCTTGGATAACACTCCGGAGAGTGGACTTTGTGTGTGCAGCACGCCAATCTATAAATGCGGAGACGAGAATAATATTACAAAAGACTGGGGAACCATAAAGGGACACCAGCGGAGGAAAGGGGCGGTAGCCTGGAACCTGATCAGGGTACAGGCTAGACAGCGCGTGTCAGAAGAACCGATGACACAGTCAACAGGAAGTCGTCACAGTGTCATGAAGAATGACACAGTCTACGGGAAGCTGACATAGTACTGTCAGGACCGATAGTTCTAAGGGAGTACATAAGGAGTCACCAAGACATAAAACAAGCGAGAGCACCGCTATTCATGCTGATACAGTTACGCTATTATATGTGTTGCTTACAGGTTCGCTATTATATGCTTATAGTTACGCTATTATATGTGTTGCTTACAGGTTCGCTATTATATGCTTACAGTTACGCTATTATATGTGTTGCTTACAGATTCGCTATTATATGCTTACAGTTACGCTATTATATGTGTTGCTTACAGGTTCGCTATTATATTCTTACAGTTACGCTATTATATGTGTTGCTTACAGGTTCGTGCGTTTGGACTCATGGCTACTTGCAGTAGTGCCAGTAACCAGGCGGTCAATGGAGTGCCGGTAACAACATCTAATATGGGTCGCATGTAGCAACAACAAGTACATGTGTTGCTTACAGGTTCGCGCGTATGGACTCATGGGTACCAGCAGCAGTGCCAGTAACCAGCTGGTCAATGGAGTACCGGTAACATCATCTAATATGGGTCGCCTGTAGCAACAACAAGTATATGAGTTGCTCACAGGTTCGCGCGTATGGGCTCATGGCTACTGGCAGCAGGGCCAGTGCCCAGCTAGTCGATGGAGTGCTGGTAACAACAACAACTCTTATGTCTTGCCGGTAACAGCAACAACACATATATTTATCCCGTGCAGGTTTGCCCGTATGGACTCATAGCTTCCGGCTGCAGCGCCAGTAACCAGCTGGCCAATGGAGTGCCGGTAACAACAACTAATATGTGTTGCAGGAAACAACAATAACTAATATGTGTTGCTGACAGGTTCGCGCGTATGGACTCATGGCTACTTGCAGTAGTGCCAGTAACCAGGCGGTCAATGGAGTGCCGGTAACAACATCTAATATGGGTCGCATGTAGCAACAACAAGTACATGTGTTGCTTACAGGTTCGCGCGTATGGACTCATGGGTACCAGCAGCAGTGCCAGTAACCAGCTGGTCAATGGAGTACCGGTAACATCATCTAATATGGGTCGCCTGTAGCAACAACAAGTATATGAGTTGCTCACAGGTTCGCGCGTATGGGCTCATGGCTACTGGCAGCAGGGCCAGTGCCCAGCTAGTCGATGGAGTGCTGGTAACAACAACAACTCTTATGTCTTGCCGGTAACAGCAACAACACATATATTTATCCCGTGCAGGTTTGCCCGTATGGACTCATAGCTTCCGGCTGCAGCGCCAGTAACCAGCTGGCCAATGGAGTGCCGGTAACAACAACTAATATGTGTTGCAGGAAACAACAATAACTAATATGTGTTGCTGACAGGTTCGCGCGTATGGACTCATGGCTACTAGCAGCAGTGCCAGTAACCAGCTGGTCAATGGAGTACCGGTAACAACATCTAATATGGGTTGCCTGTAGCAACAACAAGTATATGAGTTGCTCACAGGTTCGCGCGTATGGACTCATGGCTACCGGCAGCAGTGCCAGTAACCAGCTGGTCAATGAGTACCGGTAACAACATCTAATATGGGTTGCCTGTAGCAACAACAAGTATATGAGTTGCTCACAGGTTCGCGCGAATGGACTCATGGCTACCGGCAGCAGTGCCAGTAACCAGCTGGTCAATGGATTTCCAGTAACAACAACTAATATGTGTTGCCAATAAAAACAACTAATATGTCTTGCTTACAGGTTCGCGCGTATGGACTCATGGCTACTGGCAGCAGTGCAAGTAACCAGCTGGCCAATGGAGTGCCGGTAACAACAACAATTAATAATATGTGTTGCCTACAGGTTCGCGCGTATGGGCTCATGGCTACTGGCAGCAGTGCAAATAACCAGCTGGCCAATGGATTTCCGGTAACAACAACTAATATGTGCTGCCTGTGTGTTACCACTAAAAACAATTAATATGTGTTGCGTATAGGTTCGCGCGTATGGGCTCATGGCTACTGGCAGCAGTGCAAGTAACCAGGCGGTCAATGGAGTGCCGGTAACGATACCTGAAGAGGAGGGTGGCAGTGGTAACAGTAACAACTTGAACATCGCCCTTATTGCTGGCATTGCTGGCGGTGTTGGAGGGGCCATTCTCTTGGCCATCATCGTTCTACTTCTCGTCTTGAAGAAGAGGGTGAGTAGGGTGGGGTGGGTGGGTGGGGTGAGTAGGGTGGGGTGGGTGGAGTGAGTAGGGTGGGGTGGGTGCGTGGGGTGAGTATGGTAGATAAGGCCCTTATTGCTGGCTAGTAGGTTGGGTAAGGTGGGTTGGGTAGGGTGGGGTGGGTGGAGTGAGTAGGGTGGGGTGGGTGCGTGGGGTGAGTATGGTAGGTAGGGTGGGTGAGTTGGTTGGGTAAAGTGGGGTGGGTGGAGTGAGTAGGGTGGGGTGGGGTGAGTAGGGTGGGTAGGGTGAGTTGGGTGGGTGGAGTGAGTAGGGTGGGGTGGGTGGGTTAAACGACGACGACCTGAATATAACTCTCATTGCTGGTTTTGCTGGTGGTGTTTGAGGTGTCCTGGTGGTGCTGGCGGTGCTGGTGTTGTCCTCATTGCTATTGTTGTGCTACTTCACATCTTGAAGAAAAGGGTGAGTCTGGTGGGTAGGGCGGGTGAGTAGGATGGGTAGGGTGGGTGTTGTGGGTTGGGTGGGTTGGTAGGATGGGTAGGGTTGGTGTTGTGGGTAGGGTGGGTGGGTGGGTTAGGATGGGGTGTAGGGTGGGTTAGGGTGGTTTGGGTGGGTCGGATGGGTAGGGTGTTGTGGGTGGGTGAGTAGGATGGGTGGGGTGGGTTGGGGGGTAGGATGGGTGGGGTGGGTGTTGCTGGGTGGTGGGTAGGATGGGTTAGGGTGGGTGTTGTGTGTTGGGTGGGTTAGGATGGGTAGGGTGGGTGTTGTGGTTGGGTGGGTAGGGTGGGTTGGGGGTAGGATGGGTAGAGTGGGTGTTTTGGGTTGGGTGGGTAGGATGGGTATGGTGGGTGTTGTGAGTTGGGTGGGTTGGGTGGGTAGGATGGGTAGGGTGGGTGTTGTGGATTGGGTGGGTAGGGTGGGTGTTGTGGGTAGGGTGGGTAGGGTGGGTTGGGTGGGTAGGATGGGTAGGGTGGGTGTTGGGGGTTGGGTGGGTAGGATGGGTAGGGTGGGTGTTGTGGATTGGGTGGGTAGGGTGGGTAGGGTGGGTATTGTGGGTAGGGTGGGTAGGATGGGCAGGGTGGGTAAACGACGACGACCTGGACAGTGCTCTCATTGCTGGCATTTCTGGCGATGTTGGAGGTGTCCTGGTGGTGCTGGCGGTGCTGGTGTTGCTGGTTGCGCCCTCATGGCCATTGCTGTTCTACTTCTCGTCTTGAAGAAAAGGGTGACTCGAGTGGGTAGGGTTGGGGGGGTGGGGTGAGTAGGGTGGGTAAGGCCCTTATTGCTGGCATTGCTGGCGGTGTTGGAGGGGCCATTCTCTTGGCCATTGTTGTTCTACTTCTCGTCTTGAAGAAAAGGGTGAGTCGAGTGGGTTGGGTGGGGTGGGTAAAGGACAACGACCTGAACATCGCTCAACAACAACAACAACAACAACAACAACAACAACAACAACAACAACAACAACAACAACAACAACAACAACAACAACAACAACAACAACAACAACAACAACAACACAACAACAACAACAACTACAACAACAACAACAACAACAAAAACAAAAACAAAAACAAAAACAAAAACAAAACAGCAACAACAACAACAACAACAACAACAACAACAACACAGCATTCTGTGTGTACCCACTAACCACCAACCACCAACCACCAACCACCAACCACTAACCACTAACCACTTACCACTAACCCATTCCCCTTGCAAAACTCTGCCCAGATTGTGCCGACCAATGGTGGATAGAAGAAGGTCCAGGACCCCCACCCCTCTAAAGATAGACAGGCCATAGAGGCGAGCAGCGGAAGTGAACAACAAAGCTCTCACTCCACAAAGGGGGGTCGACAAGAATCTGATGTGGCTGCCAGTGTTGTGTCAACTCGACATACAGCTACTCTATCACCTGGTAGCCCAAGGTATGTGGCTGACAAGTAGCTAAGAGTAGCTGAGAGCTGAATAGCTAAGCTCTCACTCCTCAAATCAAAGCGGAGGAGGAGAGGTGGAGGGTCGACAAGAATCTGATGTGGCTGCCAGTGTTGTGTCAACTCGACATACAGCTGCTCTATCACCTGGTAGCCCAAGGAATGTAGCTGACAAGTAGCTATGAGTATCTAAGAGTAGCTGAGTAGCTAAGATCTTACTACGTGCAGCAAGGAGTGGCAGAGGGTCCACAGGCATTTGATGTGGCTGCTAGTGTTGCATCAACTTGACATTCAGCTACTCTATCGCCTGGAGTAGAATAGGATGTAGCTGACAAGTAGCTAGTAGCTAGAATGGCAAAAGGCCATGAGACTGAAGAGAGTGTCTCAAATTGATGTTCAGCTACTCCACCACCTGGTGGCCCAAGGGCTGTAGCTAACAAGTGCCTGGTACAAAATGCATTATAATAAGGGCCTCCTGATGAGTGCCCAAAACTGGATGTTGGTGGTTGGCCCCTTTTTTAAGGGGTCCCACTTCCTGGGTTGAAAAGCAAGGTCAGTTGGCTTGGCACCAAACTAGCCAGGCCTGGGCCGCTGGTTTTTTTACAGGGTCCCACTCCCTGGATTTTTGCTAGTTGCCGGCAGTTGCTTTGGATGGATTGGACTGGCTTGATCTTCTGGTCTATTGGCGCTCATTTACGGGGTCCCACTTCATGGGTTGAAAAACAAGGGCAGTTGGCTTGGCACCAAACTGGCCAGGCCTGGGTTGCTAGTTGCCGGCAGTTGCTTTGGATGGATTGACCCAGCCCCTTTCAGTGATATACATTGGTCTAGTGGTAGACCGAATCACTCTGAGGATAAAGAGTCGGGGGGGTCGATTCCCCCTGCGGTCGCTCTTAGCGTTGCAGGTCGTTGTCAACCGCAATGGTAGCTTGTCCAGTTGAGGTAGAAGACCGCTATCTACCCGTGTACGACGGGTTCCTTTAACACCACGCCCCACCAGGCGTTATTATTACCTTTTGGATGGATTGGATTGGATTGATCACTTGGTCTATTGGCGCTCATTTACGGGGTCCCACTTCCTGGGTTGAATAACAAGGGCAGTTGGCTTGGCACCAAACTGGCCAGGCCTGGGTCGCTAGTTTGTTTACGGGGTCCCACTTCCTGGGTTGAAAAGCAAGGGCAGTTGGCTTGGCACCAAACTGGCCAGGCCTGGGTCGCTAGTTTGTTTACGGGGTCCCACTTCCTGGGTTGAAAAGCAAGGGCAGTTGGCTTGGCACCAAACTTGCTGGGGTGGAATTCTTTCAATAAAAAGGCGCATATGTGCATTGTTAGGTTCACGTTGCTTTTGCCATGTCATGCCTGCAACATGCTTATATAATGCTACATGCTTATATAATGTTAATGTAGATAAATAAATAAATATTTCGCCTTATTACGAGGCGTGAAAATGAAGGGGCCAGCCCGTTTGCTTGCACTGGGGCCAACCACGAACATGCTTCTCTAAATCCTTTGTATGCATGTATCTACATGCATGCATTTAGGGTTTAGGCTTTCGCATGTAGGTGCATACCAGGCAGTACGCATGTAGGTGCATACCAGGCAGTACGCATGTAGGTGCATACCAGGCTATACGCATGTAGGTACATTGTCGTATCAACGGGAGCACATGACGAACCATTCATCTTTGTTAGACTCACGCTGCACTGCTCGCCGTGTTCTCTGGTGTCAAGCCAACTGCCCTTGTTTTTCACCTCGGGACCCACTCATCTTTGTTAGCATCACGTTGTACTGCTCACCATGTTCTCTGGTGCCAAGCCGATTGCCCTTGTTTTTCACCTTAGGAACCACTCATCTTTGTTAGCATCACGTGGTACTGCTCACCATGTTCTCTGGTGCCAAGCCAATTGCCCTTGTTTTTCATCTTAGGAACCATTCATCTTTGTTAGACTCACGCTGCACTGCTCGCCGTGTATTGTTCCGCCTATTCAAATGTGGGTACATTACAGTCCAGGAAAACCGATGCAGGGGCGTGACCAACCTAAATAATTGGCAGCAATGCCAAAGATGGGACTTGCCCAACCCTGGCTAATGAATCCTGCCTGGATACTACCCCCCCACACACACACATACACACACACAAACACACACACTCCTGCCCCCCCTCCTGCCCTCCACCAGCCCCCCACTCTCCTCCTGCCCCCCCTCTTACCCCCTCCCCCTCCCGCCCAACTCCTGCCCCCCACTTATTCAGTCAATAGTTGAAATGTGATCCTTTATATTGTCTGGCAGGGTCCACCCAGTCAACGATCAGACAGGTCTGAGGTTCGAGCCCTGGCTAGGTCCACAAAACTCTCATATTTGCCACCTTGGAAGAGGTAGAGAACTTCCTCCCCGCTGTAGCGCGGTAGTCCAAGCTTTTATGTCCAAGCCTTTATATTGTATGCCAGGGTTCAATAATACGGTATACAAATAAATCAGAATGAACAATGTGAATAATAATATTCAAAGTAAATAATAATATACAATAGAAATAATAATACATAATAATAATAATAATAATAATAATAATAATAATAATAATAATAATAATAATAATAATAATAATAATATACCATATAAATAATAATATACCTTATAAATAATAATATACCATATAAATAATAATAATTATTATAAATAATAATAATAATAATAGTAATAATAATAATAATAATAATAATAATATACAAAATACATAATATAAGCATTCATTCATTCATTCATTCATTCATTCGGGACGTGTCTTAAGGCATCCTGACTAATTGGCATTAATTCGTAATCTGTGTGTATATGTTACAGTCCAGGGGTAAGCCAACTAGGCTGAACCTATTACCAGTTGATCTTGAACTTGGTTACATGGCTCCAGCCAGCAATTTGGCTGCTCGCCGTCTTAGGCAGTAAAAAACATTAACAAGGAAAAATGTAAACGTGAACAATTTTTTTTTCTTCTGAACAATAAATGCCGAAGATGAGACCGAAGACTCAAACCATCCAATGATCTAAGGCTTAACGGATTCATAACTATTCCTACTTCTACAACTGCTGCGCTTATCCTCATGTGTGTATGTTACAGTACAGGGGTAGGCCAAATAGGCTAAAGGGACTTGCCCAACCGTGATAGGAAGGGCTAAAAATAAATCAGCCTCAGTCTTCTCATCTTCTCATTCTAAGATAGTAAGATGGATGGATCAAACTTGGCTTGGCTTCTTTTCATGGATGGATGGATGGATGGATGGATGGATCAAACATTGGCTTCTTTTCATCCTCATCGTTACTATTACTACCACTGTCACTGGTGGTAGGACCAATGCAAGCAAACGGGCTGCCCCTCTCAACCTCACGCCTCCTAATAAGGCGTACTATTTATTTATGTATTTATCTACCACTTTCACAACTGCCGCCCTCATCTGTTTTCTCACGTTTTCATTCAAAGGTGGATGGATTAGACATTGGCTTCTGCACACCCTCATCGCTACTACTACTTCTACAACTGCTGCTTGTATCCTCTGCCTTCTCTCATCATCATTCAAAGATGGATGGATTAAACATTGGCTTTTTCTCATCGCCACTGCTACTAGCCTACTACTGCTGCTTTTATCTACGGCCTTCTCGCATCATCATTCAAAGATAGATGGATTGAACATTGGCTTCTTCTCATTATCACTGTACTAATGCCACTGCTGCTTGTATCCTCTGCCTTCTCACGTCATAATTCAAAGATGGATGGATTAAACATTGGCTTCTGCACATCCTGATCAATGCTCCTCCCCCTCCTCCTCCTCCTCCTCCTCCTCCTCCTCCTCCTCCTCCTCCTCCTCCTCCTCCTCCCGGTACCAAGGTACTTCCAAGCGCGCGCTGGTGCGCTGCCTTTTTGAGCCCCACTGCGCGTTTCGCGCAGTTTTTTGCACCCCCCTGTGGGCGCAGCAAGCATTTTTTGCGCTTTTTGCACTACAAAGCGTAGTTTTTTGTTTTTCAAGTGCGCTAAAGCGCTGGCCAATTTGGTCAATGGAAGTACCCTGACCGGTACTACTACTACTACTACTGCTGCTGCTGCTTTGATCCACGGCCTTCTCATGTCATCATTCAAAGATGGATGGATTAAACATTGGCTTCTTCTCATCATCACTGCTACCATTTCCACTGCTGCTTTGATTCACGGCCTTCTCACGTTTTCGTTCCAGTACGAGGGTCACTTGACCATCCATCTCCTTACACGACCTCACTGCATCCATGCACCACGTAAACCCTCGCCCAGTGGTGGGAACCATTGACTTCACCAACTTGGGACGCCCATTTCCTGCGAGAGAGAGGATTCGTTACATAAAGTCAGCAAATCATTGCCAAGACAGGACACCAGCACAGCCTACCGACCTTGCAATTATATAACAGGAAACATAGAAGATTACAATGGGCATGTCCTGCAGTATTGTTTATGGTTCGGATATTGTTATATATTTTGTAATGTAATGTAATGTAATGTAATGTAATGTAATGTAATGTAATGTAATGTAATGTAATGTAATGTAATGTAATGTAATGTAATGTAATGTAATGTAATGTAATGTAATGTAATGTAATGTAATGTAATGTAATGTAATGTAATGTAAAGGGTGGGTCTACACATGGCACATACCAGCCCTAGACTGAAAATATGAATACGAATGAATGATGATGATTACATTTTCCTGGTGCCCTACTGGACTCCAAATGTGCCCTCGGCTTGACGGAGTCAAGGGGGACTTCTGAACATTAATGAATAAATAAATAGTACGCCTTATTAGGAGGCGTGTGGTTCAGGGGGCGAGACAAGGGTGGGTCCCCAGATATTGAAATTGAAATTGTTACATCCGTGTAATACCGTTACTCACAGGACGTGAAGTTAAGGACACCATAGCGTAAGCCGGAGCTAGCTACAGTCACCGTGGGCCCCCAGATACCCTACACTGAAAAGATTGAAGACAATTGAAATGATCAACTACTTCGAATCTATATTTGTGATGCTTTTTTGAGTAATTATGAGGCATCTGTCTATTTCAAGGTTTTTTTTCCGCTTAAGAATGAACAGTCGTGGGTTCGACTCCCTCGACGTTGCAGGTCGTCGTCAACCGCGATGGTAGCTTGTCCAGTTGAGGTAGGAGACCGCTCCCCACCCGCGTACGACGGACTCCCTTAACACCACACCCCACCAGGCATTATCATTACCTTTATTTCAAGGAGGAGTTTGGCCTCAAAGGGTGGGTCTCCATTTGCTAGCCTGAAGATATTAATACAAATAAATAAATAAATAAATAAATAGTACGCCTTATTAAGAGGCGTACAGCAGGGTACTACTAAGCGCTCGAGGCAACGCGATTTCGCGCCCGCTTTTTGAGCCCTGCTGCACGTTTCGGACAGTTTTTTAACTCCCTTTGGGCACAGCGCGCAGTTTTTGCGTTTTTTGCACTACAAAGCGCTGTCCAATTTGACTTTTGTACCCTTTAAGCGCTGATCAATTCGACAAAATGTAGTACCCTGCAGGGTAATTCAAAGCGCGCGCTTTTGCGCTTTGGAGCGCTGACTTTTTGACCCCCTCTGCGCTTTAAGCGCAGGTTTTTGCAACCCCTTGTGGGCACTGCAAGCAATTTTTGTGCTTTTTGCACTACAAAGCACAGTTTTTTTGTTTTCAAGCGCGCTAAAGCACTGGCCAATTCGGCCATTTGAAGTACCCTGGTACCCTGGTGTACAGTTGAGGGGGCCAGCCCATTTGCTTTCACTGGGGCCAACTACCACTGGAAACATGTGATATTACATTACATGTTAAAGTCTACTTGACACCGCGAGGGTGTATGAGACTCTGTGCTTTAAACAAAAAGAAAAAGCACCCACAAAGCAAAAAAACCCATTACATCAGGGGTGTGTCGAGGACAAACAAACCAAACTCTCAACCACCATTTTGGTGGCGTAGGTATTAATGTTCGTCCTGGGCGGGTATCACGGGTAAGGGTGGATTTCCATAGGCCGTGGATGGGTCTGGATGGGCCACCCGGCCATTGCGGAACCATCCATGCCGCATTTCCACAGAAGGGGAACTGGATGATCGACTGCGTACGGATGCACGAATCATCCATGACCCATCCACGAGACGTAACCGAAAGTAAACCGATTTAGCGACCCATCCAGTACTGCACCCATCCACGGCCTATGGAAATCCACCCTAATACCCGGGTATTACCGGTAGTACCCTGCGCGTCGATTAACATTTTGGGCGCGTCGACTCACAAACACCCCCTCGCACGCTGCGTACTGCTTAAGAAGTACGCCATCTTCGCCTCCGTAATCGGGCGGGGGTCGTCGCAGGTGCAACATTTCGTCGACCACCCTTCCAAAGTTGGTGTATGGCGGGCCAATTAGCTAAAAACGACTGGAATCCTGGCAATCGTTGTGGGGTTCTTGCCGACGCTGTGCGCAAAGCTGTGCAGGATGGTTCACCAGCCGCACCCATAGCATCGACCTCGAGCGCCTTGACGTTTCCTGGCGTCATAAAGCAGCGTGGCAAAGGCCGCAGCTTCATTGTAACGCTCGATATCGGGGTCGAGGTCCAGGCTGGTCTAAAGAGTCTTGTCCCGGCGAGCTCCCAGGTCGAACTGGAGGGTTTTGACGACGGTGATATATCGGAGAATGAGTTATCTAGCGATGCTTCAGAGGAGGAGGACGAAGTAGTCGACACGAGAAAGATTTCCGAAGATGACTGGCGTGAGGTCCATGTGACAACTTGCCAGAGGATGGCTGCTGGCTACACTGAACCAGGGCCTGGAAGGCTGAGGCATGTTGAGCTCCTGGATGTGGACCCAGACAGAGCTCCACTGATGTTTTTCCCTCGGTTCCTTCCCAAGAAAGCTGTGCCTGACATAGTGAAGCTAACTGATGATAGGGGGAAACAGATGCACCGCCCTACATGGAGCATGGATTTGGGAGACTTCTACACATGTGCACGAGTACCCGCGCGCACACACACACACACACACATCTACACACACAAGCGCAACAACACACACACTTGCATGCATGGGCATCATGCATCCTAGGTCCTAACACATTCACACACACACATACACATACACAGGTGCTTTGTCACACATGCAAACGCACCCACATGCATGGATACACACACAAGCATAGGCACATTCACACACATGCAAGGGCGCACACATACGCACACATGTATGTAGGTGCGTGTCCAGGTGTATGTATATCACATTGACACCACCAACTTTCCTCACTCACACACCAACCACCCACAAACACCCACATACATGTAGGTGGGTGTCCATGCAAGTGGGTGTATGATACATTGACACCATTACCTTCCCACGCATACACACCAACCACCCACAAACACGTAAGCGCACATGCATGTAGGTGGTTTCCATGCAGGTGGGTGTCTTGTAATTTTGGGGAGGCTATCTGCTCCCCAAACAGTGGGAGAGGCTGTTTCTGCAAGGACACCATGTCCACGCGCGCGAGAGATCTTTGAACTCTCTCCTTCGAATAAAAGGAGGCAGTAGTCAGAACTTGACCAGATTGTGTGGACAACTTCTTAACCATGTCCGCAAGGGATTCTGAGAGTCTAAGGCTTATAGCTGGGGTCTCAAGACATCTACAGATGTTTAAATTTTGAATTTGATTTTTTTGAAAACATACCATTTTCAAATTCAAATTCAAACATGTGGATGTACCAGTACGGCTTATCGCGCAATAAATATGTGTTCTACTAATCTTGAAGTTGACACTGTAAAAATCCCCATCCAATTTGAGAAACATGTGACCCTTTTATTCCACTTCTCCCTAATCAATTTTTGGTTAGCACTGGTAATACCCGGCAACCCAGGACAAACATTAACCCCCCTAGAGCAGGACCCAGATCTCAACCACTTACAGTGGCGGAGGTAAGAAGCTAACCAATGAGAAGTCACAAGAAGAAAACAAAGGGATAATAAATTACGGTGCCACTAAGCAGTCCAGGGCTTCCTGTCTTGCTCTTCTACAAGTAGAAAGATAGTCGGCTAGGTTGCTCCAGAAAGTCTTAGTGCCATTTCCATTCATAAAGGTTCTGAATGTGGAATCGCAGAATTCCACATTCGATACGGTTAAGTCGGTATCCACTTACAGTGGCGGAGGTAAGAAGCTAACAAATGAGAAGTGATATGAGGAAAAAAAGGGATAATAAATTATGGTGCCACTAAGCAGTCCAGGACTCCAGGGCTTCCTGTCTTGCTCTTCTACAAGTAGAAAGATAGTCGGCTAGGTTGCTCCAAAAAGTCGTAGTGCCATTTCCAAGCTAACAAATGAGAAGTGATATGAGGAGTGCAGTGTTTTTTATTTCAGATTTCTGCAGTCCAGGTTGAGTAGCTACTTGGGAGAGGGAAAGTTTCGTAGCCATGGCATGGCGGAGCGCGAAGCAAGGAGCCTGGGGTGGTTGGGAGGCAGCGCGTCCTGATATCGGAGGGTCCGGGGGTTGTCGCATTCGACGGAATGGCGATGGAATGGCGACGCGTAGTCGAAACAAGACACACCAGAGGAGTTAGTGGTGGTGGTGTGTGGTGGTGTGTGGTAATGTGTGGTGTGTGTGGTGTGGTGTGGTGTGGTGTGGTGTGGTGTGGTGTGGTGTGGTGTGGTGTGGTGTGGTGTGGGGGGGAGGTCTGCAACACCAGAGGAGTGATTCCTGAAATTCCTCGTACTCAGAACTAACGAGTGCAGTGTTGGATTTAGAGATTGACTTTGACTTTGGTTTACATTTGGTTTTGGTTTTGTATTCATATTCATATTTGTGTTAGTTACGTATGGTCTGTTATATATAAAAATGTTAAGATATAACCGAGGACTATATGCATAGCCACATTTAAAAAGACCCAGACCTAGCCAGTTTGGTGCCAAGCCAACTGCCCTTGCTTTTCAACCCAGGAAGTGGGACCCCGTAAATGAGCGCCAATGGACCAAGTTATCAATCCAATCCAATCCATCCAAAAGGTAATGATAACGCCTGGTAGGGCGTGGTATTAAGGGAACCCGTCATACGCGGGCAGAGAACGGTCTACCACCTCGACTGGACAAGCTGGTTGACATCGACCTGCAATGCTACAGGTGACCGGAGGGGGAATCGAACCCCCGACCCTCCTTAGTTACGCGATTTGGTGTAACACTAGACCAATCGAATCACTGAAGTGGTCCCTATCCACATGTACTGATACACATAGGCCCCGCTGCCGGAAGACGGCGGGTGGTTTCTCGAGTCCAGTCTGGAGGGCGGTATGGTCCAGACCCGGTGGTAACGGCTTCAGCCACCGGAGTTCGAGCCCCGCTGCCGGAAGAAGGCGGGTGGTTTCTCGAGGGTTTAGGGCGGTGTTGTTTCACTGCTAGGACATGAGCCCCTTGTAATTTTTTTTTTCTTTCTCGAGTCCGACTTTAGGGCGGTGTTGTTTCACTGCTAGGACATGAGCCCCTTGTAATCTTTCTTTTGCACCGTAGATCATCTGCATAGACACTGTGCTGCTGCCTCAAAACTTTCATTGCACTAGAATAGACTCACTTACCTCCAAATACGATGCTCAGGACATCATAGACCATGCTGCATAGACACTGTGCTGCTGCCTCAAAACTTTCATTGCACTAGGATAGACTCACTTACCTCCAAATATGATGCTCACGACATCATAGACCATGCTGCATAGACACTGTGCTGCTTATTTAAAAATTTAGTTAAGTGTAATCGTTATTCATTATGTAAGAATGCACTCACCTACCTCCAAATATGACGTTCAAAGCGGCATACACCATGCTGCATAGACACTGTGCTGCTACTTCACAGCTTTCATTAAGTATGGATAGACTCACGTTGACAGCGCCATACACCATGCTGCATAGACACTGTGCTGCTACTTCACAGCTTTCATTAAGTAAGGATAGACTCACGTTGACAGCGCCATACACCATGTTGCATAGACACTGTGCTGCTACTTCACAGCTTTCATTAAGTAAGGATAGACTCGCTTACCTCCACAGATGATGCTCACGGCATCATAGACCATGCTGCATCGATACCATGCTGCTTATTTTTATTTTTATTTTCATTTTTATTTTCATTTTTATTTTTATTTTCATTTTTATTTTTATTTTCATTTTTATTTTCACTTTTATTTTTATTTTTATTTTCATTTTTATTTTTATTTTCATTTTTATTTTTATTTTCATTTTTATTTTTAGTTGAGTATTTTCGGCGTTTATTAGGTAAGAACACACACTCTTACCACCAAATATGACGTTTACAGCACCATAGACCATCTGCATGGATACTGTGCTGCAGCCTCGGAGGATATCCCCTGCTTCAATCTGGAAATGGATGGTGGTGGTGGTGGTTGTGGGGTGGGGGAGGGCGTGGGTGTGGTGGTGGGGTGGGAGAGGGCGTGGGGGTGGGGGAGGGGGTGGAGTAGTGGTGGTGATGGTGGTGGAGGGTGGGGGTGGTGGTGCTGCCTCCAAGGATATCTCCTGCTTCAATATGGCAATGGATGGTGGTGGTGGTGGGGTGGGGGAGGGCGTGGGGGGGGGGGAGGGGGCGGTGTAGTGGTGGTGGTGGTGGTGGAGGGTGGGGTGGTGGTGCTGCCTTGGATGATATCCCATGCTTAAATCAGGCAATGGTTGTGGTGGTGGTGGTGGTGGGGTGGGGGAGGGCGTGGGTGTGGTGATGGGGTGGGAGAGGGTGTGGGTGTGGGGGATGGGGTGGAGTAGTGGTGGTGATGGTGGTGGAGGGTGGGGTGGTGGTGCTGCCTCAGAGGATATCCCCTCCTTAAATCAGGCAATGGATGGTGGTGGTGGTGGTGGTGGTGGTGGTGGTGCTTGTGATGGCAGGGTGGGGGAGGGGGTGGCGTAGTGGTGGTGATGGTGGTGGAGGGTGGGGTGGTGGTGCTGCCTTGGATGATATCCCATGTTTAATTCAGGCAATGGTTGTGGTTGTGGTGGAGGTGGTGGTGGAGGTGGTGGGGTGGGGGAGGGGGTGGCGTAGTGGTGGTGGTGGTGGTGGAGGGTGGGGTGGTGGTGCTGCCTCCAAGGATATCCCTTGGTTAAATCAGGCAATGGTTGTGGTGGTGGTGGTGGTGGGGTGGGGGAGGTGGTGGTTGTGGTGGTGGGGTGGGGGAGGGCGTGGGGGTGGGGGAGGGGGTGGAGTAGTGGTGGTGATGGTGGTGGAGGGTGGGGTGGTGGTGCTGCCTCAGAGGATATCCCCTCCTTAAATCAGGCAATGGATGGTGGTTGTGGTTGTGGTGGAGGTGGTGGTTTTGATGGCGGGGTGGTGGAGGGGGTGGCGTAGTGGTGGGTGATGGTGGGGGAGGGTGGGGTGTGGTGCTGCCTCGGATGATATCCCTTGCTTAATCAGGCAATGGATGGTGGGTTGTGGTGGTGGTGGTGTGTGGTGGTGGGGTGGTGGCGGGCGTGGGGAGGGGGGGGCGGGGGGGAGGTCGTGGTGGGTGCCTGGTGGTGGGGGTGGTGTGGTGGTGCATGCCTCCCCGCTCTCTCCTGCTTCCCTCTGGCAAATGCTGGTAGTGGTGGTGGGTGGGGGCGGGCGTGGGGGATGGGGGCGGGGATTGTGCGCGTCGTGGGTGGTGACCGGTGGTGGCGGGTGGGTGGGTGGTGGGGTGGGGGACAGGCTGGGGGTAGGGGGCGGGGGGCGGCGTCAGTGGTGGTGCTGGTGGTGCGGGTGGGGTGGGGTGCTGCTTGCCTGCTATCCCTTGTTTCATTCAGGCCTGGTTGGGTTTGTGGTGGAGGTGGGGGTGGAGGTGGGTGGGGTGGGGAGGGGGATGGCGTAGTGGTGGTGGTGGTGGTGGAGGGTGGGGTGGGGTGCTGCCTCCGGATGATATCCCTTGTTCAATCCGGCACTGGATGGTGGTGTGGTGGTGATGGTGGTGGTGGTGGGGTGGAGTGTGGTTGTGGGGGTGGGGTGGGGGCGGGCGTGGGGGTTTGTTGGGGGGCGGGGGTGGCGTAGTGGTGGTGGTGGTGGTGGCGGAGGGGGGGGTAAGGTGGTGCTTGCACTCCGCGGATATCCCGCCTTCAATCAGGGCCTGGATGGTGGTTGTGGTTGTGGGGGCGGTAGGTCGGTTTTGATGGCGGGGGTGGTGGAGGGGTGGCGTAGTGATGGTGCTGGGGGGGGAGGGTGAGGGTGGTGGGGCTGCCTCGGTCTCGCCTTCTTACCTCAGGCCCATGGCTGGTGGTTGTGGTGTGGTGGTATATGTGGGGTGGGGTGTTGGGGGACAGGGAGGAAAAAAGGGCGTAAAAGAGGGGGGGAGGGGGGGAGGGAGAGAGGGAAGAGGGGGGGAGGGGGGGGGGGGGGGGGGAAGGGGGGGGGAAGAGGGGGAAAGATGGAGAGAAGGCAGGGGAGAGGGGGGGGAGTGGCGATAGTGGTGGTGCTGGTGGTGGCGGGGGGGGTGGTGGTGCGGCCTCCCGCTCTCTCCTGCCTTCCATATGGCACTGGATGGTGGTGGTGGTGGGTGGGGGCGGCGTGGAGGGTGGGGGGGGCAGGGGGCGGCGTAGTGAGTGGTGCAGGTGGTGGAGGGGGGTGGTTGGTGGGTGGGGGAGGGCGTGGGGGTGGGAGGAGAGGGGGGGGGCGGAGTCGTGGTGGTGCTGTGGTGGAGGGTGGGGTGGTGGTGCTGCCTTGGATGATATCCCTTGTTTAATTCAGGCAATGGTTGTGGTTGTGGTGGAGGTGGTGGTGGAGTGGTGGGGTGTGGGGGGGGGTGGCGTAGGTGGTAGGTGGTGGTGGAGGGTGGGGTGGTGGTGCTGCCTCGGATGATATCCCTTGCTTAAATCAGGCAATGGATGGTGGTTGTGGTGGTGATGGTGGTGGTGGTGGTGGAGGTGGTGGTTGTGGTGGTGGGGTGGGGGAGGGGGCGTGGGGGTGGGGGCAGGGGTTGGAGTAGTGGTGGTGGTGGTGGTGGAGGGTGGGGTGGTGGTGCTGCCTCCGAGGATATCCCCTCCTTAATCAGCAGGACAATTGGGATGGTGGTTGTGGTTGTGGTGGAGGTGGGTGGTTTTTTTGAATGGCGGGGTGGTGGAGGGGGTGGCCGATGGTGGTGATGGTGGGGGAGGGGTGGGGGGGTGGTGGTTGCTGAAGGGCCAAGAAGATCGGATGAATATCCTTGCTTAAATCAGGCAATGGATGGTGGTTGTGGTGGTGGTGGTTGTGGTGGTGGGGTGGTGGAGGGCGTGGGGGTGGGGGAAGGGGGTGGCGTAGTGGAGGTGGGATGGTGGTGGAGGGTGGGGTGGTGGTGCTTTGCCTTCAGGGAATATCCTCCTGCCGTCAATAGATGGCAATGGATTGGTGGTGGGGGTGGTGGGGTGGGGAAGGGGCGTGGGGGTTGGGGGAGGGGGTGGTGTAGTGGTGGTGGTGGTGGGGGAGGTGGGGTGGGTGGTGCTGGGCCCTTGGATGATAATCCCATGCTTAATCAAGGCAATGGTTGTGGTGGGGGTGGGTGGTGGTGGGGGTGGGGGAGGGCCCGTGGGTGTGGTGTGGTGCTGGGATGGGCGTGGGGTTTGGGGGATGGGTGAGAATTGTGGTGATGGTGTGAGGGTGGGGTGGTGGTGGTGGTCTGCCTCAAGGATATCCCCTCCTTAAATCAGGCAATGGATGTGGTGTGGTGGTTGGTGGTGGTGGTTGTGATGGCAGGTGTGGGAGGGGGTGGCGTAGTGGTGGTGATTGAGGGGGAGGTGTGGGTGGTGGTGCTGCCTGGATGATATCCCATGTTTAATTCAGGCCAATGGTTTGTGGTTGTGGTGGAGTTGTGTGGAGTGGTGGGGTGGGGAGCGGGGTGGGTAGTGGTGGTGGTGGTGGTGGAGGGTGGGGTGGGGTGCTGCTCCAAGGATATCCCTTGGTTAAATCAGGAATGGTTGTGGTGGTGGTGTGGTGGGGTGGGGAGGTGGTGTTTGTGGTGGTGGGGTGGGGGAGGGCGTGGGGGGTGGGGGAGGGGTGGGAGTAGTGGTGGTGATGGTGGTGGGAGGGGGGTGGTGGTGCTGCCTCAGAGGATTCCCTCCTTAAATCAGCATGGATGGTGGTTGTGGTTGTGGTGGAGGGTGGTTTTGATGGCGTGGGTGGTGGAGGGGGGTGGCGTAGTGGTGGTGATGGTGGGGGAGGTGGTGGGGTGGTGGTGCTGCCTCGATGATCTCCTTGCTTAAATCAGCAATGGATGGTGGTTGTGGGTGTGGTGGTTGTGGTGGTGGGGTGGTGGAGGGCGTGGGGGTGGTTAGTGGGGTGGAGTAGTGGTGGTGATGGTGGTGGAGGGTGGTGGTGGTGTGCTGCCTCCAAGGATATCTCCTCTTCATATGGCAATGGATGGTTGGGGTGGTGGTGGGTTGGGGGGCGTGGGTGTGGGGGAGCGGGGTCGGCGGGATGGTGTGAGCGTGGTGGCAGGTGTGGTGGTGGTGGCGTGGTGGGGAGGCGTTGGGGGTGGGGATAGGGGCTGCGTATGTGGTGGTGCTGGTTGGTGAGGTGGGTTGGTGGTGCTGCCCTTTGGATTGATCTCCCCTTGTTTAATTAATTCAGGCTG
>JACBWV010000186.1:0-43165 GCA_013435795.1 Chlamydomonas sp. ICE-L | reverse complement strand
AGGTGGTGTGTGTGGGAGGGGGAGGGGGTGGAGTAGTGGTGGTGGTGTGGAAGGGGGCTGGGGTGGAGTAGTGGTGGTGTTGTTGTTGGTGGTGGCGGAGGGTGGAGTAGTTGTGGTGTTGTGTGGTGTGTGTGGTGTCGGTGGTGTCGGTGGCTGCAGCCCCCAAAATAATAAGCACACGTGCAGAGTCACACTCACTTCAGCACCTCTGCACTGCCTCCTGGGAACCCCTCTCCAACCACGATGGGTGTATCAGGAGCTGGCTGGAAGCTGCCATGTGTAGCCCCCCCCCACCCCCCCCCCACCCCCCCTTCCCCCCCACACCCCTATACACACCCACCACCCCCACCCCACCCCACCACCTCTCACCACCCACCACCATACCCCCACCAACCACCACCACCACACCAAACAGGAAATAGTACCACAAGCAGAGGAGCAAGCCAATCACACTACCTTAGTCACATCTGCACTTGCCTCCTGGAAACACCTATCGGACCGCGATGGGTGCACCAGGAGCTGGCTGGAAGCTGCAATGACTAGCCCCCCCCTCCCCCCTTCCCCGCACCCCCCTCCCCCCATTTTTACACCCCCAAAGCCCCCCCCCCCCCCCCCCCACCCCCCCCCCCCCCCCCCCCCCCCCCCCCCCCCCCCCCCCCCACACACACACACACCCCCACCACCACCACCACCAAAAAGAAACAGTACACAAGCAGCCAAGTGTACCCCCCCACACACAAACACACCCACACCCACACCCACACCCACACACTCACACCCACACACATCACCACCACCACCATCAAAAAAGGAATAATAGTACACAAGAGAGAGCAAGCCATCACACTACCTGGCACATCTTGTTTTGTCTATTTTTTGGGTATTGTTTCCTGGGGATTTTGTACCCCCTCTCCGACCGAAAAATGGGTTGCACCAGGAGCTGTCTGGAAGTTGCCAATGACTAAGCCCCCCCTCCCCCCTTCCCCTCCCCCCCTCCCCCCTTCCCCCCCAGCCCCCACCCCACCCCACCCCACCCCACCCCCCGCACACACACACCACCACCACCACCACCACCAAAACGAAACAGTACACAAGCACCCACGTGTACCCCCCACCCACCCCCCCACACCCACCACACACCACACCCACACACCCACACTATCACCACCACCAACCCAAAAGAAACAGTACACAGCACCCACAGTGTACCCCCCCCAACACAACCCCCCACCCCACACCCACACCCACATCACCCAACCCACACCCACCACCAACCTCACCAACCACCATCAAAAAAGAAACAGTACACAAGCAGAGCGCAAGCCCTCACACTACTTCTTCACATCGCACTGCCACCTGGGAACCCCTCTCCGACCACGATGGGTGCACCAGGATCGCTGGATGCTGCCATGTGTAGACCCCCCCCCCCCCCCCCCCCCCCACGCACACGCACACGCACACGCACACACACACACACACAACACCAAAATAAGACGCACCGTTGCCGAGAGCCAGCCATAAACTTAAGCTACATCTGCTTGCCTCCTGGGAACACCTCTCCAACCACATGGGTTCATCAGGTGAAGTGGGGTCCTGCGGGTGCAACAGAATGTGTGTGTGTGCGTTGGGGTGTGTGTGTGGGTGTGTGTGTTTAGCGGTGGGGTGGGGGGGGGGGGGGGGGGGGGGGGAAGGGGGGCGCGTTGTGCGTGCGTTTGTGCGTGCGTGGTGTGGGTGTAGGGTGTGTGTGTGCGTGCAAGCGTCCAAAACCGTGCGTGGGGGTTGGTTGGGTGGGTGTGGGTGTGGCGTGTGGGTGTGGGTGGGTGGTGGGTGTGGGTTTGTGGGTGTGGGTGTGGGTGTTGGGGTGTGGGTGTGGGTTGGGTGTGGGTGTGGGTGTGGGTGTGGGTGTGGGTGTGTGTGTGGGTTGTGGGGTGTAGTTATGTGTGTGTATGTGCGTGCTGTACGTGCGTGGTGGGTGGGGTTGGTGGTGGTGGGTGGGTAGTGGGTGTGGGCCCAGGTGCCCTCGATAAGGTTCGAACCAGAAACATGATAAGACCCCGCCCTGCTCCCGTTCGACACCCGGGATCACCATACGATAGCGCCATAACCGTTCCGAACGGGATCCCAAGGGGAAATTCTACAGTTACGAGGTCCAACACTTCTTGGGTTTATTAATATAACATAAGTTATTAACTACTTTTAATGGCGTATTATATACATAATGTTATTTTAATATACATATGGTTATTACTATACATTCGGTCTTATATCCATAATGGTTATTACCTACATAATGTTATTAATATACATAATGGTTATTAATACATAATGGTCTTAATACAGAATGGTTATTAATAACAGAATGGTTATTCATAACATCATGGTTATTTTTAAAATATACCTAATGTTCGAATATACATACTGGTATTAATACCCATAATGGTTATAATATACAGACTGGTTATTAATCGACATAATGCGTTATAATATACATAATGGTTATTAATATACATAATGGTTATTAATTATACATAATGGTTCTTTTAATCTACATAATGGTATAATATACATAATGGTTATTAATATACATAATGGTTTTCATATACATATCTGTTATTATATACCCTAATGGTTATAATATACATCAGGTTATTAATATACATATTGGTTATTAATATAAATATCATGCTTTAATAATCTACATCTGGTTTATTAATATACATAATGGTAATTTAACTATACAGACTGTTTATTACTATTACAGAATGGTTTTATATATACATTAATGGTTATTAATAACATAATGGTTAATATACATAAGGTATAATATAAATAATGGTTATTCAATATAAAAGGTTATTTAATAACATCATGGTTTCTAATCTAACATACTGGTTATACTATACATAATGGTTATTAATCTACATTAATGGTTATAATATACATCTTGGTATGAATATACATAAGGTTCTTAATACACATAATGGTTTTACATACATAACATGGTTATTAATAACACATTAATGGTTATTAATTAGACATAATGGTTATTAATATACATACTGGTTTATTAATATACATACTGGTTATTAACTATACATACTGGTTATTAATATACATAATGGTTATTACTATACCTTAATAGTTATTACTATACATACTTGGTTATAATCTACATAAGGTTATTAATACACCATAAGGTTCTTAAAACATCAGGTTAGATACATAATGGTTCTTTACTCTACATAATGGTTATCAATAAACTAATTTGTTATTAATCTGCATAATGTTATTAATATGCATAATGGTTATTGATCTACATATTGGTTATTAATATACATAAGGTTATTCATCTACCTACTGGTATTAATATACATCATGGTTATTAATATACATAATGGTTATTAATATACATATGGTTCTTCATATTACGAATGTTTATTAATATTCATAATGGTTATAATATTTACATAATGGTTATTAATTCTACATAAATGGTATTAATATGCCTAATGGTTATTCATATACCATATTGGCTTACTATACATACTGGTTATTAATATACCTAATGGTTATTACTCACATAATGGTTATTAAATACATAATGGTTTATGAATATACATCATGTTATTATATACATACTGGTTATTAATATACATTATGGTTATTAATATACATAATGGTTATTACTATACATAATGTTATTTAATATAATAATGGTTATTCTATAACATAATGGTTATTAATATACATAATGTTTATAATAAACATAATGCGTTATTAATCTACATAATGGTTATTAATCTACCTACTGGTTATTATATACATATTGGTCATGAATATACATAATGCGTTATTCATACACATAATGGTTATTAATACTACATAATGGTTATTATTACTTACATAATGGTTATTAGTATACATACTGGTATTAATATACCATATTGGTTATTAATATAACATAATTGTTATAATATACATAATGTTTATTAATCTACATAATGGTTATTCTATACATAATGGTTATGCATCTACATAATGGTTATTATAACATAATGGTATTATATACCTAATGGTTATTAATATACATAATGGTTTATTTAATATACCTATGGTTATTAATTATACATAATGGTTCTTCTATTAAATAATGGTTATAATATACATAATGGTTATTAATATACATAATGGTTATTAATATACATAATGGTTATTAATATACATAATGGTTATTAATATACATAATGGTTATTAATATACCTAATGGTTATAATACACCTTACTGGTTATTAATATAACATAATGGTTATGAATATACATAATGGTTATGAATTATACATAAATGGTTATTAATATTACATATTGGTTATTAATATACATTAATGTTATTAATATACATCATGGTTATTAATATTACCATAATGGTCTATATCATATGCGTTATTATATACAATAATGGTTCTTATATACATAATGGTTATTAATATACATAGGGTTATAATAACATAATGTTTATTAATTATACATAATGGTTCTTAATATACTAATGGTTATTAATATAATATGGTTTCTACTCTACATAATGGTTATAATATACATAATGGTTATAATATACATAATGTTATTAATATACAATCTTGGTCATGAAATATACAAATGTTATTAATACACATAAGTTAATTAATATACATTAATGGTCTTAATATACATAATGGTTATTAATCTACATAATGGTTTAATATTACATATGGTTATTAAATATTTACATAATGGTTATTACTCTACATAATGGTTATCAATCACCTACTGGTTATTACTAACAATGTTATTAATATACATAATGGATTAATACACATAAATGTTCTTAAATATACATAATGGTTCTTAATATACATAAGGGTATTAATATCCATATGGTTATTAATATACATAATGGTTATTAATATTGCATAATGGTATTAATATACATATTGGTTATTACTATCCATATTGGTTATTACTATCATAATGGTTATTCATATACATAAATGGTTTTAATATACATCATGGTTATTACTCTACATAATGGTATTAATAACATAATGGTTATAATATACATAATGGTTATTAATATACATAATGGTTATTAATATACATAATGGTTATTAATATACATAATGGTTATTAATATACATAATGGTTATTAATATACATATTGGTTATTAATATACATAATGGTTATTAATATACATAATGGTTATTAATTAATAAGGTTATAATATACATAATGTTATTAATATACATATGGTATTAATATACATAATGTTTATTAAATCCTAATGGTTATTAATATTACATAATGGGTTATAATATACTAAATGGTTATTAATATACAGAATGGTTATTAATATACATAATGGTTATTAAATATACATAATGGTTATTATATACATAATGGTTATTAATATAAACCTCATGGTATAATATACATTATGGTTTCTAATCTACCTATATGTTTTCTTTAATATATTACTGGTTCTTATTAATATACATAATGGTTTATTATAACATCTTGGTCATGAAATACCTAATGGTTATTTTAATACACATAATGGTTATTAATATACTAATGGTATTAATCTACATAATGGTTATTATTATCATAATGGTTTTATTCATATACAGACTGGTTATTACTATACATAAATGGTTATTAATATATTAATACATAATGGTTATTAACTCATAATTTTTATTAATATACATATGTTATTATATACATAATGGTATTATATCATTATGGTTTCTAACTATACATAATGGTTATTATATATAAATAGGTTTTAATATCATAAGTTCTTATATACATCTTGTTCTGAATATCCAGCATGGAGTTACTGAATAGACAGAAGAGGTTATTAAGATACCTAAGGGGTATAACTCCAGGGCATAAACACTGGTGATGAATATACATACGGGTTTATTAGATACAGAGGGTATTATAACATAATGGTTTTATTAAAAATACATAATGGTGATTAATATACAGGATGGTTATGAATATAACATATGGTTACTTAATACACATATGTAGTTTAATACACATATGGTAGTAATAAATAACATAATGGTTTTAATATACTAATGTTATTAATATAACATTCAGGGTTATTAATATACTATGGTTATTAATATACATAATGGTTATTTAATATACATAATGGTTATTAATATACATAATGGTTGAGTACTATACTATTGTTATTAATAACATAATGTTTATTAATATACAAATGGTTATTAATATAGCATAATTGTTATTAAGTATACATAATTGTTAGTAATAACCATAAGGTTATTAATAACAGAAAATGGTTATTAATCAACATAATTGTTTATTAATATACTAATGGGTTTTAATATGACATCATGGGTTTATTCATATACATAATGGGTATTAATTATACATAATGGTCCCCCCCATGAAATACATAATGGTTATTAATAACACAAATGGGTTATTAATATACATAATGGTTTATTAATATACATAAGTGTTATTAAATATACATAATGGTTATTAATCTACATAATGGTTATTACTATCATAATGGTATTAATAACATAATGGTTATTATATACATAATGGATCCATATTAATATACCATATGGTTATTAATATCCATATGGTATTTAGAATATACAGAATGGTTATTCTATACATATCGTTATGAATATACATAAGGTTATTAATATACATAATGGTTATTAATATACTATTGTTAATATATCTAATGTGTATTAATAGTACATTAATGGTTTTAATATACATAATATTTTATAATATACATATTGGTTATTAATATACATAATGGTTATTAATATACATAATGGTTATTAATATACATAATGGTTATTAATATACATAATGGTTATTAATATACATAATGGTTATTAATATACATAATGGTTATTAATATACATAATGGTTATTAATATACATAATGGTTATTAATATACATAATGGTTATTAATATACATAATGGTTATTAATATACTATTGGGGTATTAATATACATACAATGGTTCATTAAATTACATAATGGTTATAATATTACCTAAGTTATTAATATACAATGGTTATTTTTATATCCATTTGGTTTTAATATACAATAATGTTTATTAATATACAATAATGTTTATTTATATACTAAGGGTTATTAATATACATAATGGTTTTATGAATATACATAATGGTTTCTTAAATACTTCATATGTTTATTATCTACATATGGTTATTTATAACATAAGGTTATTAATATACATAATGGTTATTAATCTACAATAATGGTTTTATATACCTACTGGTTACCAGTACGTAGCCCAGGTGGCCGTGGCCACACCTACTCCACGCCCCCCCCCCCCCCCCCCCCCCCCAATCATAGTAACAACGTGCCCGTTTGCCTTTGGGCCACACCTATTTTGGGCTGGTTTACTAATGTTTCCCCTTGAAGCCCCCCCCCCCCCCCCGCCCCCTACCACCCCCCCCCCCAAAATGAAGCAGCCACCCCGAACCCCGCCCCACCGCAACCCCGCCCACCATATCAACACGACCACCCACCACCACCACCGACTTCGTCATCCGACGGCCCCATACCCCCCTTCCCCTCTGTTGGCCCACACCTTTTGTTTGGCTGGGTTACAAAACGTTTTCTCTGCATTGCATGCAACTCAAAACATTGACGGACACCTATCCCTTGGTCTCTCCCTTGTGCAACGCCACAAGCACAAGCCACACCAACCCACCACCCTAAAAGGCCCACCACCCCCCCCCCCCGATCGCCAACCACCCCCACACCCACCGCCCCCCACGGGGAACCCCTACCCGCCCCCCCCTAATATATCAATCCTGAAACTCCCTCGCCCAGCCCCAAACACACCCCCCACAGGCCCACGACCCACCCCCTGTCACCCCGCACCCCACAGTCCCACGACCACACTCCCATTCCTCTATCATTCCTGACCTCCACCAGATCCTGACTCCTCGCCCATGTCCCCCACCCCACGCCACTCCCCACCAAACCAGAGGCAAGACCCACCCCCCGCTCCATCCCCGAAGTCACCCCCACATCTCCTCCCATCCGTCCCATCGCACGCCCCTCCTCCCGCCACCCAACCCAAAGCCCCAACGCCCACCACACCCCCGCCCGGGAATCCCCCAGGACCCAGAACACATCTACTACTGCATCCCTCCACTTCAGCTGTGGGCTTTGCCATAGCTGAAAGGCAAACGGGACGATGAGCATCGACAACGTTTGCGCATCATCCGACTCCGCTAAAAGCATCGGACCTGCTTCCCTGCCACCTCAGCTGTGATCGATAGTCGACCCCACTGAAAAAGCTGAACCTGCGCAATCGCAACTGTATATAACTAAAGCTTCTTCCTAGCGAGCATGTATTCAGTTCGGCCGAAGAACAATCCTGTTCACCGCAACTGCTCCCGAAGTCAACTCGATCTAAGACTTGGAAACATCGCTAGGTTCTAATTCAACTTTGCCGCGTGCTGGCTATAGCACAATGCACAGCGACGACATGTTTCTCGATGCAGTGGGAAGAAGTTGCAGTCAAGTTGCTGATTTGAGATGTTCGGTCAAGTTAGGGCGAGAATGCTCAGCGAGATTTTTCATTCGGTCAACTTTGATGTGTACTTGCTATGGCACAATGCGGAGCGCCATGTTTCTCAATGCAGTGGGAAGAATTTGCAGTCAAGTTTGTGACATGGGATGGATGCGATTCGGACATTTCTGACAGGTCGGCTGACTCACCAAGTCACCTCCCTTTGTGCGCAGCGACAGGTCTCTTGACGCAAGGGAAAGGTCTTGCAGAGATGCAGGGGGAAACGCTTGTAGGAAGACGAACTGTAGCGCTACCGAAATCAGGTGGATGAACTCAGGCGGGAAAAGGAGAAATCGGGCGGGATGCGCAACAGGTAGAATACGCAGGAGGCGAAAGTTGCTTAGAGCAGAATTCGCAGGAGGCCAATCAGGCAGAAGTTGAAGCAGGAGGGATTAAAAGCGTGAATTGGCTGAGCGGGAATTGGCTGGGCGGGAATTGGCTGGGCGGGAAGTCGGTTAAGTCGGTTACGCGATGACACCACCACGACCACCACGACCACGACCACGACCACGACTATGATTTCTTTATATTTATAGATTAATATACATAATGGTTATTAATATACATAATGGTTATTAATATACATAATGGTTATGAATATACATAATGGTTATTAATATACATAATGGTTATTAATATACATAATGGTTATTAATATACATAATGGTTATTAATATAAATAATGGTTATTAATATACATAATGGTTATTGATATACATAATGGTTATTAATATACATAATGGTTATTAATATACATAATGATTATTAATATACATAATGGTTATTAATGTACATAATGGTTATTAATATACATAATGGTTATTAATATACATAATGGTTATTAATATACATAATGGTTATGAATATACATAATGGTTATTAATATACATAATGGTTATTAATATACATAATGTTTATTAATATACATAATGGTTATTAATATACATAATGGTCAGGGGGGGGGCAGAAAGACAGATTTTGGACCGCACCTTCGATATGGTGTCCGATTTAGATGGGAGTTGGAATTGTGGACATTTCATACAAAAAGAGGGGGAAAATAAAGTTGGCTAAAAGTTTTTTTTACCCCCCCCCCTTCCTAAAACCCAATTACCTCACCCTACCCCCCCTAAAATGGGGGTCATTCGAAAGATCTTTTAAAGCCCATTTCAGTTATGCTCTTACATCTTTCATGGGGTTACCCAAACGTGATTTATCGCGAAGTTAAGATTTGGGCCGCTTTGGTTGAAAAAAACTTTGGACCCCTCTAACTTTTGTACAACTTTATTTTTGGCTAAAAAAAAAAACGTTTTTTTATGTAGTTTGAGGATAGGCTCTATCCAAAGCGAAGGTGCGGTACGGCAGCTTTTTTCTTGCCCCCCCCCCCTCGATAATGGTTATTAATATACATTATGGAATCATATGCTCTGTTCGGACTGCTAGCATCGTATGCTATCATACAAACTAGAAACGCACTGTAAAATGCAAGCTCCAAGGGGAAATCTGGAGTAAAAGTCGACACTTTATTCTCACCAAACACATGCTCAATCATGTGATGGAATCATATGATCTGTTCGGACTGCTGGCATCATATGTAGGGGGCGGCAAATAGATCTATATTGCCCCAAAATATAGATCTCTATATATATATATGTATAGCAAATAGATATATTGTGTATATCTACAACATATGCAGTTACATCAGATAGACACCGGAAAATCCAGTCGAAGCGCCTGCAATATGATATGGTGCCCTATGCCATAATTGTAAAACTAGATTTTGATTTTTGTAAGGTGCACTATGTCGATTTTCAAAAATCCAGCTTCGCCAATATAGATCGATGCCTCTCCCTAATCATATGCTTTCATATGATGCCATGATATCATATTGCTGTTCTCTACATATGAGTAGGGGTCGGCTATGCTATCTAATATTAGTGAATAAATAATATTATACAATATTATATAATATTATATAATATTAGTCGGACGAGCCGTCTCACCAGAAATCCGAATTTATTTGAAAAACAAATATTATTGTGACACTATAATAATATTATTTAATATTAGTTTTTAAAGCACTAATATAAGTTGCCGTTCCCTACATATGAGGCAATACAAGAAGGAACTTACTGTCGAATGCAAGTCCCAAGATAAAAGTTTGAATAAAAGTTCCAAGGGAGAATCTACAATACAAGTCACAAGGGAGAATCTACAATACAAGTCACAAGGGAGAATCTACAATACAAGTCACAAGGGAGAATCTACAATACAAGTCACAAGGTAAAAGTTAGAATAAAAGTCCCAAAGGAGAATCTACAATACAAGTCCCAAGGTAAAAGGTAGAATAAAAGTCCCAAGGGAAAATCTAGAGTAAGAGTCCCGAGGGGAAATCCACAGTAAGAGTCGACACGTGGTTGTTTTCAAACATGATGGGATCACAGGAGTAGTGACCCCCCTCCCACGCACTCACCCACCCACCACCACGCCAAAAGGGAAATCTAGAGTAAGAGTCCCGAGGGGAAATCTATAGTAAGAGTCGACACTTGGTTGTTTTCAAACACGATGGAATCATAGGAGTAGTGACCCCCCTCCCTCCCACCCACTCACCCACCCACCACGCCAAAAGGGAAATCTAGAGTAAGAGTCCTGAGGGCAAATCTATAGTAAGAGTCGACACTTGGTTGTTTTCAAACACGATGGAATCATAGGAGTAGTGACCCCCCTCCCACTCACCCACCCACCCACCCACCCACCCCACTCACCCACCCACCACCACGCCCAAAATCTAGAGTAAAAGTGCCAAGGGAAAATCTACAGTGAAAGTCAACACTTGATTACTAATATACATGATGGAATCCGATATGGGATCATATGATTTGTTCAGACTGCTGGCATCATATGCTATCATATGATGACATGATATCACATTGCCGTTCCCGAAGTACTAGCATCTGAGCCCGTCGTACCGGCGGGAGGACCCCCGTGGCCACGTCAGCGACAGGTCTCGAAAAATCGAGATCTCAAACCAAGAAACCAAAAGCCCAACTGCCTGGGCCAAAAGGGCTAAACCTTCATGGTCAACGCGCTATTATACATAGGATGAGACAATACAAACATGGAACTTACTGTTGAATGCAAGCCCCAAGAAGAAATCTAGAGTACAAGTACCGAGGGGAAATCTAGTACCAAGGGAAAATCTAGAGTACACTTACCAAGGGGAAATCTAGTACCAAGGGAAAATCTAGAGTACAAGTACCAAGGGGAAATCTAGAGTACAAGTACCAAGGGGAAATCTAGAGTACAAGTACCAAGGGGAAATCTACAGTAAGAGTCGACACTTGGTTGTTTTCAAACATGATGGGATACTATGATTAGGGACCGGTCAACAATTTGTTGAAACTTGAAACCCTAAACCCTAAACCCTAAACCCTAACATGATGAAACATATGAGGCAATACAAACAAGGAACCTACTGTCGAATGCACACAAACCCTAAGCCCTAAGCCCTATTCCCTAAACCCCAAACCCTAACATGATGAAACATACGAGGCAATACAAATAAGGAACCTGCTGTCGAATGCAAGTCTCTAGGGAAAATCTAGAGTGAGAGTCGACTCTTCGTTGAAGCCCTAAGCTATAAACCCTAAGCCCTGAGCCCTAAGCCCTGAGCCCTGAGCCCTAAACCCTAATCCCTAAACCCTGAGCCCTAAGCCCTGAGCCCAAAGCCATAAACCCTATTCCCTAATCCCTAAACCCTAACATGATGAACCATATGAGGCAATACAAACAAGGAACCTGCTGTCGAATGCAAGTCCCAAGGGAAAATCTAGAGTGAGAGTCCACTCGTCGTTGAAGTAATCTAGAGTGAGAGTCCACTCTTCGTTGAAGCCCTAAGCTATAAACCCTCAGCCCTAAGCCCTAAGCCCTGAGCCCTAAGCCCTAAACCCTAAACCCCAAACCCTAGCATGATGAATCATTTAAGGCAATACAAACAAGGAACTTACTGTCGAATGCAAGTCCCAAAGGGAAATCTAGATTAAAAGTAAACGCTTCATTGTCTTCAGAATAGAGGGGCACCTGGGGAAGGGAGATGTGTGAATACATAAATAATACGCCTTACCGGTATTGAAAAACTGGAGTGAAACTAGTGAAATGAATAGAGTGAAATCTACAGTAAAAGTCAGTGCTTCATTGTATTGAGAATAGAGGGGCACCGGGAAGGGGGGGGGGGGGGGCTGTGGCACGGAGATACATAAATAAATAAATAAATAAATAATACGCTTTATTAGAAAAACTGGAGTGAAACTAGTGAAATGAATAGAGTGAAATCAACAGTAAAAGTCAACGCTTCATCGTATTGAGAATAGAGGGGCACCGGGGGGGGGGGGGGGGGGGGGGGGCCTGTGGCACGGAGATACATAAATAAATACGTAGTATGCCTTATTACGAGGCGTCAGTTTGAGGGTGCCAGCCTGTTTGCTTGCCCTGGGGCCACAACCACCAAAGCATGGCCATCACTGAGATTGGACAGGTTTGTCAAGCAAGCAAGAATTTGGATACCATGGGGAAAAGGCGGGAATCTAGAATCAAAGCCAGCACTTGATTATCTTCAAAATATGAGGGCTTCCGTGGCATGGAGACCACAGATCACCGAGATTGGATAGGTTTGTCAAGCAAGCAAGAATTGGATAACATAGGGGTAAAGGGGGGAATCTAGAGTAAAAGACAGCACCTGGTCGTCTTGAAAATATGAGGGCACCTGTGTCACGGACATCGCCGAGATGTGACAGGTTTGTCAAGCAAGCGAGAATTTGGATACAAGAGGGAAAATGAGGCAAACCAAGTGTAACGTCAACGCTTTATTGTATTAAGACTAGAGGGGCACCTGTGGTACGGAGATACACAAATAAAGATATAATATATAAATTAACTACCTGTATTGCCATATTGCAAGGCGCAATCTGCAGAATATGTAGGGGAAGGGGCAGTGACAGCACCAAGATGGGACAGGGGAAGGAAGCAAGAAGGGAGAACGGAGGGGAAAAAAGGAAAATCGAGCGGAAAAGACAGCACTCTGGGGTTGTCGGCAGGGTCGGCGGGCACCAGGGAAAGGGAAAAAAGAACGAAAGAAGAAAGAAAGAAAGAAAGAAATACAAGAAAGACAGAACGAAAGAAAGAAAGCAAGAACGAAGAAAGTAATAAATAAAGAAAGAAACGAAAATAAATAAAGGAAAGAAAGTAAATAAAGAAATAAATAAAGAAATACATAATAAACAAACAAACAAACAAAGAAATAAATAAATAATGACGAAATCAATTATATATATAATAAATAATAAATACATACATAAATAAAATAAATAAAGAAATAAATAAATAAATAAATAAATAAATAAATAAATAAATAAATAAATAAATAAATAAATAAATAAATAAATAAATAAATAAATAAATAATTAAATAAATAAATAAATAAATACATACATAAATGAATAAATAAATAAATAAATAAATAAATAAATAAATAAATGCATAGTACCCCTTATATATAGTACGCCAACCACTAAGGCAGGGAAGTCACCTGGGATTGGATAGGGTGGCAAATCAAGCAAGGATTTGGATAACATGGGGGAAATGGGAAATCTAGATTCAAAGACAGCAATTGGTTGTATTGAGAATATAGGGGCACCTGTGGAAGGGTGATATATCAATGAATAAATGATACGCTTTATTTCAAAAAACTGGAAAGAAGCAAGTGAAATGAATAGAGTGAAATCTATAGTTTAAGTCAACATTCCATTGTCTTGTGAAAAGAGGGGCACTTGTGGAAGGGTGATAAATAAATAAATAAATTAATAAATACATAAATAATATGCCTTATTAAAAATACTAAAGGGAAACTAGCGAAATGAATAGAGTGAAATCTATATTGAAACTCAACATTTCAATGTCTTGTGAATTGAGGGGCACCTTTGAGCGGGAGATATATAAATAAATAAATAAATAATATGCCTTATTAGAAAAACTAAAGCGCAACTAGCAAAATGAATAGAGTGAAATCTATAGTGAAAGTCAACACTGCATTGCATTGAGAATAGAGGGGCACCTGTGACAGGGACATCACCGATATTGGATAGGTTCGTCAAGCAAGCACGGGAGATATATAAATACATAAATAAATACATAGTACGCCTTATATATAGTTCGCCAACCACCAAGGCAGGGGCATCACAGAGATTGGACAGGTTAGCTGCCTAGAAGCTACTGCTCGTAGATGGAAAGAAAAGCTGTCACAAATTGGACAGGTTTGTCTAGCAAGAAGGGTCAAGCAAGTGTGGCATACCGTATGGTTTAGGGTTTAGGGATTAGGGTTTAGGGTCTAGGTGGGTTTATGGTTTAGGTATGTGGGGGCTAACTGAAGTGATGGCTAAATCCCCCCTACCAAGCAAGAAGGGTCAAACAAGTTTGGCCTACCGTATGGTTAAGACCACACTGGCTTGACTGTATATTGATTGATACTTTGGCTGTAGCACTGACTGCAACCTACGACTAGTCCTGATTTTGAGGCAGATGGTATTTTCAGCGTTGTCAGTGTTGAAGATAGGTACGGTGATGCCAGTAGTGCTCAGGCAAAAGTTTGAGTTTCGCTAATGAAAGTCTGTGCATCTTTTCGCATTTCAAGTTAGGTATCACTTTGTTTTTTTCGTGCATCTTAAATCGAGCGACTCGGTGCGACCCCAGTGCGACGCACTACCCCCCTAACCCCGCGGAGCGCAAAGCGTGTAGCCCGGGGGTTAGGGGGGGCATTTCTGACTAGTTTAGCCGGACCCATGAGTCGCCACTCTATAATTATATCTAATAGTATAATATAATAATTTAATTTGTAGCGCTCTATAATTAGGTATACTAGGTTAGTTTAATAATTTCGTTTGTTGCGCTCTATAATTAGGTATAATAGTATGGTTTAATTAATTAATTGGTTTAATTTCATTTGTAGCCCTCTATAATTAGGTATAATTGTATAGTTTAATAATTTCATTTGTAATTAGTCATAGCGCTCTATAATTAGGTATAACAGTATAGTTTTATAATTTAATTTGTGGCGCTCTATAATTAGGTGTACTAGTATAATAGAATAAATTAATTTGTAGCGCTCTATAATTAGATCTAATAGTATAATATAATAATCTAATTTGTAGCGCTCTATAATGAGGTATAATAGTATAATGTAATAATTTCATTTGTAGCGCTCTATACTTAAGTATAATAGTATAGTTTAATAATTTAACATGTCAACTTGTAGCTCTCTATAATTAGATATACTAGGAGGACCTAAGCAGTGGCTCCGGAATGAGATAAGAGTTTAAGCGGCACCACATAAAACATGTTCGAGCTTTTGCCAGCCGCCCCCTCCCCTCGCCCTGGTACTCCCCATGATAAGTATCCATTTTGTTTTGCTACCCCCCTCCCCTCTCCTCACCCCCACAAGCTGGTCTTTGCTGCACCCCCTCCCCTCCCCTCCCCTCACCCCCATTGCTGCATTCCCCCCTCCCCTCACCCCAGTACTCCATATGGTCAATATCTAATGTTAATTTATTTGGTACATGTAGCAATTTCTAGGCAGCTCCCTCCCCCTGTCCTTGGGCCTAACCTGGAGCTAGCTAGTATGTCTGAAAGCTGCCATGACAGGCATTCGAATGCAGCTGGCAGCTTTAGGCTTGACCCAGTGCCTGGCTAATGGAGCTGGATGGAAGCTGCTAAGTGCTGCCAAAAAAAAAAAAGGGTAACCATCCATGCCCAAACTGTGCTTATGCTCACCCATGTGCTTCCAATGTACTCCCCATGTGACCCCCATGTTGGCCATGTGATCCCCATGGCCAAACAGTGTACTCCAATGTACTCATCATGCCCAAGCAGTGTACTTCCAATTTACTCCCCATGTGAACCCCAAGCACACCCATGTACGACCCATGTGATCCCCATGCACACCCCATGCGCTCCCAACACCGCAACACGAACCCCATGCCACCACATGTGACCCCCATACAAACCCCATGTACTCCCCATGTGATCCCCATGCACACCCCATGTGCTCCCAATATGACCCTATGCCACCCCATGTGACCCCCAGGCAGACCCCATGTACTCCCTACGAGATCCCCATGCGCACCCCATGTGCTCCAAATATGACCCCCATGTGCACCCCATGTACTCCCCATGTTCTCCCCGTATACTCCTCATGTGATCCCCATACACAGCCTATGTACTCCCCATGCACATGCACACCCCATATACTCCCAATACGACCCCTATGCCAGCCTGTATACTCCCAATGTACTGCCCACGTGCACAATGTGCTACTGCCCACCTGCCCCAAGCCCTCGACCTCGGCCTGGTATCCACTACCGCTGCTGCCCTCCTCGAACGCGCGGGTAGCCTGACTCCACGCCCGGTGGGAATGCGAGGATCCGAGGTACCGGTGCTCCGGTACGGCCGTGCCAACGCCGGTTGGTCCTCGTCCGCCTCGAAATGGCCGGTGTGACCGTTCGTTGGAGGGGGGCATGTGGGCTTCGAACGATGCAGCTGTGGGAAGTGCGCGGATGAGCGCGCGCGTCTTTAGACTTGCGCAGGTGGTGGTTGGACGAGGAGGTGGTGCTGATGGGGGTACGCGCAGCATCGGAGGTGATTTTGGGGCGTGTGGCTGGGTGCGGGTGTGGCTGGGCGTGGATGGGAGGGTGGGGTCAGAAGAGGTCTGGGGATGCTAATTACAATTTTATAACGTCGAATAGGCTGTATGGAAACCACCAGTCTGTATATATACGGATGGAGAGTGGAGGAAATGAAGGAAGGATGGATGGGGGTTGCAAAAAGTGGTGTGGACGATCAGGTGGAGGGAACTGTAAATAAGTGTGTTAAAACAATGAGGTAATTTGTTTAATATACACCATATAGAAAATGATACATGTGTTGCAATATCTTAAAGGATGCCATGTGTTGCACCTGTGCTGTACACCACCTGCTGCTATTGGACCATGGACCATCAAGGGCCAACATGGGGGGGGGGGGGGGGGGGGGGGGGGGGGGGGGGGCCTTCCGACGTCATGTCACCTGCCTGACTGGCGCATCGAGCTTCTCGAACTTTCCCTCCAACTGAACAACAGTGGTTGGCTCCAACTGAACAGTGGTTCCCTCCAACTGAACAACAGTGGTTGGCTGATTCCTGCCCAGATCTGTTCCGTGCGCCGAGTCATTAAGCCACGCCAAAAGCATCGACTATATTTCATCGTTTAACCTTCCACAATTTCCAACTTATTGTCGCTCCCTCCTCCCCTTCCTCCGTCCGTCCCTTCCTCCATTTCCAACTTTATTTTCGCTCCTCTTGAGAAAGACTGCTACTCGTGCTGAACTGGCGGTTGCTCTATTGTTCCACGATCCCTCGTTCTTGGCCCTGCTCCCATTCTATACCGACCACCTCTGCTATCGCCCGTTCCAGCTACTTCTCTACCCATAGTGAATTAGCCCTGGTCCGTACTTCACTGCATTAGCGACAATAGCCTCGCCGCTGTTTTGTCTGTCATCTCCTTCCGTCCTGGTTACTTGCCCTGTAGACCACCATGGTAAGCGAGCAGGAATGCGGGGCGCTTGAGACCTTGTTGCATGCGTTTGGTTGAGAGCGAGAGTGTGTGTGGCTGTAGAGTATAGGCACCACCGTATGCTTGCTTAGGTAACATGGTATACCGGCACTCAGGCTGCTCACCGTCTGTTGACGGGTTGAACTTTCGGAGTCTGCGCACTACCACACCAAACTCCCGAGAGCAGAATACAATCACACCGAGCCACCGTTTGCTTGGTTTCGTGCCACGTGCATTGCCTCGATGATCGCGCTCGCCATCGTATGAGGTGGCGGAAATGCAGAGCAGTAACGTGCATGCTTGTGGTGGAGAGAGACTGTGCGTGGGTATGGGAGTATAGTCACCACCATGTTTCAGTTTTGAGTCACTCGCCTGACCATGATCATGACATCATATTATATGGGTGAGTGAGTGGGGGGAAATTTGCAGTAACGCCCCTGGTGCATGTCCTGGGTGCTCGACCTTAAGCTGGACCTGAAGGTGGCTGGTCGCTATGAACATTTAATGTGGGCTGCCTCCAGAGTGATCCAGAACTGACTGTAGTGCCATGACTGTAGGGCATCAGGTGCATGGGTGTGGGCGCCTTGTGCATGAGGTAGTGATTCGAATTGCAATCAGCCTTTTTCCCTCACTCTCTCCCTCTTCCCTAAGCCTTAGGCCGGCTGGTAAACATATACTACATCCACTAAAAACATTCAACGTTGGCTGCATTTAAATTTTTGCAACTTTTAAACTTCTCTCTCACCCCCTCCTTTCATAACGAATTCCTCCTTTCATAATCACCCCCTCCTTTCATAACCACCCACTCCTTTCATAACCACCCCCTCCTTTCATAACCACCCCCTCCTTTCACAACCACCCCCTCCTTTCACAACCACCCCCTCACACATCCTCACCCCTCTGCCCAGGCTACTCCACCAATGGCTGGTCTTAGCAATGCCCATTTCAATTTCAATATCTACCTTCTCAACCTCTCACCCCCTCATCTCCTCGCCACCCTCTCACACATCCTCACCCTTCTGCCCAGGCTACTCCACTCCTGGCTGGTCTTAGTATTGCCGCCGCAGGATTTCAGTTTCAACATCTACCTTCTCAATCTCTCACCCCCTCCTCTCCGTCCCACCCTCCCTCACATCCTCACCCTTCTGCTCAGGCTGCTCCACATATGGCTGGTCTTAGCATTGTCGCGGCAGCATTTCAATTCAGACCACTACCGTCATCTCCCACCCCCTCCTGTCATAACCACCCTCTCACACATCCTCACCCCTCTGCCCAGGCTACTCCACTTATGGCTGGTCTTAGCATTGCTGCCGCAGCATTTGTAGGAAAGCAGGCGGTACAACAATACGTGAAGTACATGGCATCGCCCGGCCTTATGAAGCCTTACTACAAGGTACGGATGTGGTTGGGGTTTATTTACAAGTTATTGTTTGATTCGGTGCAAGAGGGTTTAAGGTTTCAGGCGGTACAAACATGCGTGAAGTACATGGCATCCCCTGGCCTCATGAAGCCTTACTACAAGGTACAGATGGGGTTGGGGTTTATTTACAGGTTACAGTTTGATTCGGTGCTTGAGGGTTTAAGGTTTCAGGCGGTACAAACATGCGTGAAGTACATGGCATCCCCTGGCCTCATGAAGCCTTACTACAAGGTACAGATGGGGTTGGGGGTTATCTACAGGTTACAGTTTGATTCGGTGCTAGAGGGTTTAAGGTTTCAGGCGGTACAAGGTATGAGGTAGGGGTTCGTTTGGTTCTGGTTATACCCTACAACTTACAAATGGTTACAAGTGTATTCAGTTCAAGAGGGTGCTTGGTGTCAGTACAAGTCCGAGATGTGATTGGTTTCATTACAGATAGTGTGGGTTTGATCACAGATGGCACGTTCATTCGGTGCAACAGGGTGCTAGGTGAGATGAGGTAGGTGTTATTTCTGTATGAAAAGGGATGTGTTTGGTTTTGGTTATAGCCTACGACTTAAAGGTTGCATATGTATTCAGTTAAAGAGGTTGCTTGGTGTCAGTACGAAGCAGGGATTGGTTTCATTACAGAGAGTGTGGGTTTGATTACGGATAGCTCGTTCATTCGGTGACAGAAGAGGGTGCTGGGTGTCATGAGGTAGGTGTAATTTCTGCACACAGAAGGGATGTGTTTGGTTTCGTTTATAGCCTACAACTTATAGGTTCCATATGTGACATGTATTCAGTTGAAGAGGTTGCCTGGTGTCAGTACAAAGCAGGGATGGGCTTGATTGCAGATTACATGGAGGGTGATTCGGTGCTAGATGGTGGTTAGTTTCTGTAGAATTCAGGGGTGTGTTCGGTTTTGTTTACAGCCTGCAACTTATAGGTTGCGTATATATTCAGTTAAAGAGGTTGCTTGGTGTCAGTACAAAGCAGGGATGGGTTCGATTGTAGTTTACACGGTGATTCAGTATGAAGTAGGTGTAATTTATGTTCAAAGCAGGGATGTGTTTGGCTTTGTTTATAGCCTACAACTTATAGGTTGCGTATGTATTCAGTTAAAGAGGTTGCTTAGTGTCAGTACAAAGCAGGGATGGGTTTGAGTGCAGATTACAGTGATTCAGTGCTAGTGTGTAGGTATCTATTATGTTTTTATGTGTGCGTGTGTAGGTATATAATTTTGTGTGTGTGTGTGTTTGTTGGTATATATTTATGTGTGTGTGTGCGTGTGTAGGTATATATTGATGTGTGTGCGTGTGTGTAGGTATATATTATGTATTTATGTGTGTGTGTGTGCGTGTGTAGGTATATATTATGTTTTTATGTGTGTTTGCGCGCGTGTGTGTAGGTATATGTTTATGTGTGCGTGTGTGAGTGTGTAGGTATATATTATGTATTTGTGTGTGTGCGTGTGCGTGTGTGTGTAGGTATATATTTATGTGTGTGTGCGCGTGTGTGTAGGTATATATTTATGTGTGTGTGCGCGTGTGTGTAGGTATATATTTATGTGTGTGTGCGCGTGTGTGTAGGTATATATTTATGTGTGTGTGTGTGTGTGTGTGTGTGTGTGTAGATGGTGTTTAGTTTCTGTACACCGTAGGGATGTGTTTAGATTTTGGTTGAAAAAAGTCTCCCAAAATTCTCAAGATTATCAGAAGTTCCTCGTTATCTGATGATGATGATGATGATGATGATGATGACATTTTTACTGGCCTCTAAATGCGCCCTTAGCTTGACGGATTGAAGGGGGACTTGCAAACATCATGCACAAAGAGGAAAAGGAAAATATGTTTTGGTATCTGAATCTGAAACACACTCCTTCCCATTTCTTGCAGGGTGGCTTTCTTTCCACGATGACTCCCACACACGAGATAGGGATGTGTTTGGTTTTGATTATAAAAGAAAATAAAAAGCATTGTTGAATTGAACTCCAAACAATCGCAAGGGTGGATTTCTTTCCACTATGACTTGCCATGAGGCGTGGATCATCCTAGGGCTGAAAGAGAGTGCTGAACCCGAAACAATCATTTACTGACCCCCAAACAGTTGGCTCCTGAACCCCAAACGATCGTTTCCCGACCCCCAAATAATCGGCTTCTGAACCCCAAACAATCGTTCCTCCCAGGGTGGCTTTCTTTCCACGGTGACACGTCGTGAGGCGTCACTCACCCTAGGGCTGAGAGAGAGTGCTGAACCCCAAACAATCATTTACGATCCCCCAAACAGTCGGCTCCTATACCCCAAACAATCATTTACGACCCCCCAAACAGTCGGCTCCTATACCCCAAACAATCGTTTCCTGACCCCCAAATGATCGCTTCCTATTCCCCAAATAATCGGCTTCTGAACCCCAAACAATCGTTTCTTGCAGGGTGGCTTTCTTTCCACTATGACACGCCGGGAGGCCTCGCTCATCCTAGGTCTGCGAGACAGTGCTGAACCCGAAACAATTATTTACTGACCCCCAAACATTCAGCTCCTGAACCCCAAACAATCGTTTCCTGAATCCAAATCGGCTTCTGAACCCCAAACAATCGTTTCTTGCAGGGTGGCTTTCTTTCCACTATGACTCGCCGGGAGGCCTCGCTCATCCTAGGTCTGTGAGAGAGTGCTGAACCCCAAACCATCATTTACAGAACCCCAAACCGGCCCAAACAAATGTTTCCTGAACACCAAACAATGGCTTCCTGAACCTCATCGGCTTGTGATCCCTAAACAATCGTTTCTTGAACCCAAATCGGCTCCTGAACCCCAAAGAATCGTTTCTCGCAGGGTGGCTTTCTTTCCACTATGACTCGCCGGGAGGCCTCGCTCATCCTAGGTCTGCGAGAGAGTGCTGCTGAGGAGAAAATCAAGGACGCCCATAGAAAGATCATGATCGCCAACCATCCAGATGCCGGGGGCAGCTCGTTCATCGCTGCCAAGGTGAACGAGGCAAAAGACATGCTGCTGGGGAAGAAGAAGCCTGGAGGGTCCGTGTTCTAACAAAATAGCCGTGGAGTAATAATGGCTGATGGCTTCCTGTTCGGATCATCCTGGGGCTGAGAGGGAGAGCCTCTACGGAGAAATCAAAGACACCCATTGAAAGATCGTGCTCTCCCTGAGGAAATTGCCGTGGAGTGATAATGGCTAAGGGCGTCACGTTCTGGTCATTCCAGGGCTGAGAGAGAGTGCCTGTACGGAGAAAATCAAGGACGCCCATTGAAAGATCATGATCGCCAACCATCCAGATGCTGGGGCAGCTCGTTCATCGCTGCCAAGGTGAACGAGGCAAAAGACATACTGCTGGGGAAGAAGATGCCTGGAGGGTCTGTGTCCTAACAAAATAGCCATGGAGTAATAATGGCTGAGGGCTTCCTGTTCTGATCATCCTAGGGCCGAAAGAGAGTGTTTCCAAGGAGAAATCAAGAATGCCCATAGAAGCATGATGGCCCTGAGGAAATAGTCGTGGACTGATAATGGCCGAGGGTGTCATATTCTGATCATGCTAAGGTTGGGAGAGAGTGCCTCTAGGAACTTTGTCAGTTTTTCCCCCAGAAAACTCGCACACCAGAGTGTCGCACCTGGGTCGCAGATTTGGCGACCGGTCGCATACAAAAAAAACTGAAAATTGTTTGGAGGCTGACATGGTAGGTATTCGGTGCTGTTGATAGCTCTGGGCTTGGCCCAGTGGCTGGCTGATCGAGCTGGATAGAAGCTGCCATGCGTATCCCAAAAGAGAAACAGTGTGAAGGGGGATGACTCAGTGACTTGAGGTGGTGGGCCATTTAGGGGGTGTTCCACCATCACCACCACAATCACCACCTGTGGTACATGAGGAGAACGTGGTACCCGATTGGGGGATGTAAGGAGTTGTATGCGTCATATACTACATCCACCAACACCACCAACACCACCAACACCACCATCGGGCTGCTCACTGTCGGTGACCAGTTTGGACTGGTGTGGGGCATTTTCCCCCAGATTCATGTGGGTCCCCTGATTTCTGTACGTGCAGCTGTGCAGGCTCCCCTGATTTCTGGAGGTCCCCTGATTTCTGTACGTGCAGCTCTGCAGGTTCCCCTGATTTCTGGAGGTCCAGTTGTGTAGGTTCCCCTGATTTCTGTAGGTCCAGTTGTGCAGGTTCCCCTGATTTCTGTAGGTCCTTGGATTTCTGTAGGTTTAGTTGTGCAGGTTCCCCTGATTTCTGTAGGTCCCCAGATTTCTGTAGGTCCAGTTGTGCAGGTTCCCCTGATTTCTGTAGGTCCCAGGATTTCTGTAGGTTCCCTGATTTCTGTAGGTCCCCGGATTTCTGTAGGTCCCCGGATTTCTGTAGGTCCCCGGATTTCTGAAGGTCCCCGGATTTCTGTAGGTCCAGTTGTGTAGGTTCTCCTCAATTCTGTAGGTCCAGCTGTATAGCCAAAGTGCAACGCAAGCCCAGTTTCAGAATTGGATTGGATTGTTACATGGACTGCCAGCGGGACCACTTGGCATCTGAATTGACAATTTGATCCATACCCGACTTATGTTTTATTTTAACAGATCAGGTTGAATGTTTTTACAGATCAAGTTTAACAGATCAGGTTGAATGTGGATGATAAGATGAATGAAGATTACTGAATGAGTGCTACATTATATATTAAGACAGGAGATTGTAATACATGTTTGAGTTGCAACCAATCAACCATGTATATTGTTGCAGTCCAGGGTTTGTTTAACTCTGCAGGTTGAATGTAGATTGTGGGAATCTGCATAGGACACACGTCCTCATCAGGGGACTTCCATTGACCAAATTGGCCAGTGCTTCAGCGCACTTGAGAAAAGATAAAATGCGCTTACGCGCTTTGTGAAGCAAAAAGCGCAAAATTGCTTGCTGCGCCGACATTACAGGGGGTTGCAGAAAACGACGCGAAACGTTCAGTGGGGCTCAAAAAGGCAGCGCGCTAGCGCGCTGAAGTACCCTGGTCCTCATCTTTCCGTCGGTGAGGGTATCTGAACTCCCGACAACCAATTTTCAGTTATTGTCCAGAGATTGTAACACATGTTTGAGTCACGAGCATTAGTTGTAAGTTCTGAAAGGACTTTCACCCCAGGAGGTGAGTCTGTCTCAGAACAGCGACCCGGAGGATTCAGTTCGAATGGCGTTGCCCCTCCTACAAAGTGCTAAGTACGGTAGGCGCAATTGTATTTTTTACTTGTGGAGTTGTGGAGTTGTTTACTTCTTGTATGTTGTTACAGTCCAGGGGTAGACCAAATATGCTAGAGGGATTTGCCGAACCATGACAAGAGCAGGGTACTGCAAAAGTGCAAAGCGCTCGCGGCAGCGCGATTTCGCGCACGCTTTTTGAGCCCCATTGCGCGTTTCGCACAGTTTTTTCAACCCCCTGTGGGCGCATAGCGCAGTTTTTGCGTTTTTCACTACACAGCGTTGACCAATTTGACCTTTGTGCGCTTTAAGCGCTGACCAATTTGACAACATGAAGTACCCTCGTCACAACCATGTATGTTGTTACAGTCCAGGGGTAGACCAAATAGGCTAATGTGACTTGCCCGAACTCGACAGGAGAGGATACAACGGAAAGTACTGATGAGCTGAACCCTCAAACAGTGATAATTAATAACATAGTTAATCCAAATAATGAAACAAGTGAAACTCGCATACAAAATATACTGGTGTGACTGTTGAACTACACGGCTGCTAATTCTCTCTAGATATTTGGCAAGATGTACAGAAGCACTCGCATTCCGTGTCGTTCAACAGTGACCTAGGGAAGTAGTGTTACATTGTTTTTCAGCCAGCCCCGGGCTGCTCGGCATATTCCAATTCCAAGTCCCCACGATAACCTCAGAAACCGTTTTTTGAACGGATTTTCAATCCAGGAACTGGGACCCCGTACCATGGACCATACTAAGCGGGTTTGAACCGATTACTGGGATGTGGAGACCCTTTAAATAACCCACTCAACTTAACCTTAGGTGCCGCTGGTTTCTGCTGGGAGACCCACCTCCTGGGGTGAAATACATTTCATGTGTGTATGCATGTTTGTTACAGTCCAGGGGTAGGCCATATAGGCTAAATGGACCTGCCCAACCGTGGTAGGAAGGTATTAAAAAGAAAAAGCACTGATGAACTGAACCCCAAACAATCGTTTTACCGGCAGGGGCCCTAAGTAAAAAATAAAAATAACTTCGGGGGCACCTAGGAATGGGCGCAATACCGTAAACGAATATCAGAATAAATCACCCGTCTTTTTTATGAAGGGCGACTGGAGGCGCGCCCGGAATAAAATGATCAGAGTTCTGAATTGAATTTATTTTAATTTGATTTGATGTTGTGTTATTGTAATTCAATTAAATTTAATATAATCAAATTGAGTTGCTTTTACGTGGATTTGACGCATATAATTGATTTGAATTTCATCAATTCGAATTTGAGTGAATTTAATTTAATTTAATGTAATTTAATTTAATGAAATTTAATTGAATCGATGGATGTTGTACCATTGTTGACTACAATGTAACGAAAAGGGACATTTTGCAGGGCTCATTTGTAATAAGTTTTGGACGTGCCTGTACTGTTATGAGATGCACATGCTAAAATTTGATTTATTGTTAAGAATTTGATGCACAAAAAATTAGACCAATCAGTGGTCTGGTTGATTTAACAAAACAAACAAGGTATTGCATGTTTGGGCCCGGCCCAGACCTGAACGGTACATACCGTTCCGGTTCGTGGCGTCCTGGCGGCCACGCTGTCGAATGTTGGCCCCGCGTCTCATGTCCACCAGGCCGCCTCCGATCTCGGTTAGTGCGCAAGCACCGAGGTCGGCGGGAACGCCAAACAGTTGAGTGGACGCATTAAAGAAACTGCAATCGCGGGAACAAGAGTTATTCGCAGTGCAGTGGAATATCGTTTTATATCCTAGCGAAGAACCTGTTCCCATGGAACTTCGGGGGGTCAGTGAGCTATTAACTTCATTAGCCTTAAAGGCCACCAAGTTTTACAATAATGCCATTGGCACAAATGTAACAAAGTCAAGCAGAATGCATTATACAATAACTCATGTGTAACTAATGGAATAGTGTAACTAATGAATTAGTGGCGTAATAGTCGTGCTGTATTGATTCTTGACCCCCCACATGTTAAATTGTACGGATAAGTAAGCACCTTCTTGTGCTGCCACTGCTAATTGACGAACATAACACGACCCCCTGGTGCAAGTTTATATTTCATTCCGCAAGTGTATTGCGTAAAAACAATAGCCATTGGCAATTCTGGCGATGTAAATTACGAGTAGTGCGAAAAAAGACAGCACGACCCCCTGGGCCGACCTCCAGGGTACCCTACTAGGTTTGGCCTGCTTTTGGCGGTGGTACACCTGATGCCTGTGTCGTAGGACCTGTAGTTCTCCCAAATACTCCAAGAATTTCGCAGCAGTTCCCCCAACTACTCCAAGAATATTCGAACACACGGACTCGCAAAAGGATATTTACCAGGGGCGCACATACTCGGCAAGTGTCGGCCGGGAGTCTTGGCCCAGACGAGGGACACGAATCACTGTCCTACCTTCGGAACTCTTGGATAACCTATGTTATTGCTGCTTTATAGATATGTAGCTATTCGATTCATGGATCAACTTTTCATCTTTTACATCTCAAATCAACTCAAATCAACAGGGGATCAAGCCTATATTATTGCTGCTTTATAGACACCTCCGTCTTTATTTGGTAGGAAGATTTTGTGGCTTACGGATTACCAAAAAATGATATTCCTGGGTACCACCCTGGTTTCTATACGGCAGTCCTCAAAGTATGGAGAAATTATATGGACCTATGTACTTGCATATGAGATGGTCTCATAAACATGGGGGAAAAAGTACATGTGTGTTATTCAGCATCAGCTTCTATGCAGGTCCTCTGACTGGCTTTTCAGGCAAACCAGGCAGAAAAGAAGTTCTAGCTGGCGGAATTACTGAGAATGAAATTCCCGGGATAGCCTAGTGAAAATACAGCAGTTCAGATAGGGGGCAAAAAAGTACATGTTTTGGGGTTGGGCAGCAATTTCTAGGCCGGTCCCCAGACTGGCTTTTAAGGCAAATAAGGCTCAATTTGGAGCAGTTTCCAAAGCCACCAAATAAGGCTGACTTTCGAGCATTTTCCTTTCCTCTAGGGGAGCTTCTAGGCAGTTCCCCTGACTGACTTTTCAGCCAAACCATGCCAAAAGATATTGTGGCTGGCGGAATTGCCTAAAATGATACTCCCGGGTACCACTCTGGTCACAATACAGCAGTTCAGAAACATGGGCAAACAGTACATGTTTGTTTGTTCTAGCTTCTAGGTAGCAGCTTCTAGGCAGCTCCCTAGACTGGCTTTTCAGTCGATCGAGGCTGAATCTGTAGCATTTTCCAATGCCTCCAGGGGAGCTTCTAGGCAGCTCCTCTGACTGGTTTTCAGCCAAACCAGTCCGGAAATATTTTTGGCTGGCGGAAATACCCAAATATGATATTCGTGGGTACCACCCTGGTCACAATACAGCAGTTCAAAATGATAGAGAAATCCTAGGGACCTATGTACTTGCTCATAAGATTGTCTCATAAACATGGGCAAAAAGTACATGTTTCTGTTATGAGCAGCAGTTTCAAGGCAACCCCCCTGACTGGCTTTTCAGCCAAAGCAGGCGCAACTTGGAGCACTTGGCAGCCGACAAGAAGGCGGCTCAGGGATGTTTTTTTCTATTAGGATGAGGCCCACAGCGGTGACGGGTAGTACTTCCCACTTCTGAACATTCTGGCAAGCAGACTGGTAGGGGACATGCCTCCAGTGCTTGTGCTCTTTCAGTTGTACTGTTTGCCAATGGCAAGCTGGTCCAGAGTGCTTGTAGGCCCAATATTTTTCTTTTTCTTTAGTGGTTCTGCACCTTTGATAGTGTACTCCTCGATGCCGTCAAGAAGATGCTGGTTTGTTACACCATGCATGTGTCACTAAGCGGTGGTGTTCCGTGCCTCGATCCTGGAGGGGGTAACAAAATGTATGATCGCATCGAGTGTGAGTACTATATTGGAAGCTGGCTACAAGGTGCTGCGAAGGACGGTTACTATAGGTGTGTGAGTAGGTATAACACTTGGAAGCTGCCCAGAAGTTGCTGCTTACAGCAGAAATGTACAAGTCCCATAAGTATATTCGGAAGCTACCTAGAAGTCGCTTCTAGACTGTTAGTTAACATCATCCCCCCCGTACCGTTTTGACCAATGCAGGCATGTGTTGCCAAACAGGGTTCAGTAAGTATCCCCAAGCAAACTGTGATTTTGAATGCTATGTAAAGCATATGCCCATGGACCCTTTAGGCTAAAATTCCATCGCACTCCGCTATTATTCTGGTAACATTCCGCTAACAATTTGCTATCAGGTAACATTTACAGTGTTAACCAGTATGTCTTGTTAATCAGCAGTACATTATAATCAGCGGTTCTGTAGCATTCTTTACTTACTTGCGCATATCATTTCATTGACGGGTACAACGATTTGTGACTGGCTGTTGTGGGAAGGCATGTCCTGACGAGGATTGCCCCTACAGTTCCATGGTCACTTGGTCCAGGGTTCCTAAGTCGAATTCGTTCACTCGAAGAAGTGTAGCCCGTGAGAATGCATCACGCAGGTAGCGCATAATGCATGACCTGCGGCAGGAGGGGGCCAAAATAATAACTGGTTGGAATTAATTTGTCTTCTGCCTTACTACGGGGAGCTGATGTACAGAATTTCGAGGCTGGGACCCTAGTCTTGTTCCCACTCACCCACGCACCCACCTCCCTTGTGTATGTGTCCTTTAATTAGTAATGTTCACTAAGGACGGCAGTAGTATAACGATTCATGTGCAGCATTGTGACCCTCCCCCACCCCCCCCAAAAAACAGAAGACAATGCCATAAACACACACCTGTTGCCATTGGAAGGGGCCTATTCTGGGCCTTTAGTATGGCGATGCCGTCACATTGGGCTGGACCTGTGTTATTCATTGGAACATGCAAAGTTGGAGTTGGAGCCTTTTCTTCTGTTTGAGTATGGGCAGCGAAACCAAAAAATGTTTGTGGCTGCAACCTTAATCCTGGTACCCCTCCGCATGGATTCAAGTCATGTGGAGATTGCGGTTGAGCCCCCCCCCTGCCCCCTGTCCACTCGAATGTCCCGGCTTGGCAAATTTGGGGTTGAATCAGTTACTAGTTTAATGTAGTATGGGAGAAAAAGGAGGGAATCAAATGTTGTGCTCCTTTATTCAGGACACTGAACATCTTTCAGGCTGCAAGTGTAATTCTGCCTCCCCAACCTTAGAAACAATCATATGAGGGTGGAGTACAGGTACAGTGTTATTATAAGTAGGGATTATAATAAACTTACGCTTTGCTCCAGGCTGTGGTACGTCGCCTACGTCAAGAAGGTCGCTACCTTCCCCACCGGTACCCACGCTTTCACTATTGCTACTTCCACCATAGCTGTCGCTCTCGGTCTCGCTGTCGCCCTCGGATCTTGCTCGAAGTGCAGCTGACGCCCTCGGCTGGGGTTCTACCTCGCTCTCACTCCGTGTCTCTGTCTCGCTCTCGTTGTCGCAACTGTCACTACGGTCAGAAGACGTGGGTTCGACCGATAACATAAGATATAATGGATTGGACTACGTTCAGTTGTGCGCCTCTCAGCCTTTATACCTGTCTTCGAACCCCATTGAAGAACCCTAGAATTCATTGTCTTCTCCCAGGCTAGTCATGTCACTGACTAGTCGTGTCCCAGACCGATTGGCCGATCCGATTGGCCGTTCCGATTAAGTTAGTCCACTGTGCTATACGAGTCGTTCGCCTTCTGTAGAATCCACTTATAACCTCCTGGATAATTACCTTTGTCGTTGATAGCGTGCAAAATGCCCTTATTTTCACCAACCACGGGTGCTATCGCATCAGCGAGCCGGTACCGCACTGCTGCACGGAAATGAAAAAAGGAAGATCAATACGTGTTTGTGGACTTCAGACTGCAGAGCGTTGCTTTGAATTTAACGGGGCGCGTTTATAGCTCAGTCTAATTGGGCTGTGTTGCTATCGCAAAACTGCTGCACGGAAATGAATGCGTGTTGTACACTTGTCACGTGGAATTACGACTTGGGACCTAGGACCTCGGGATCTTAAACACTGGACCTTGGGACTCTAATCCTTGAACGCGAAGCTTCTCGAACATCGAAGGCTAGCGACAAAGCAAAGTCAGCATGTACGTTACTGAAGCGCTGGAGACTAGCGACAGCTACGGCCAACAAAAGGGCCGAGTCGAGGGGAAATGGGGGGAAATAGTCGAGTCTCGGAAATAGTACATTTTAAAAAGGGTTAGTGACAGCTACGCTGTCCCAACCCCAACCCTTTCCGGCACTCAGGGCTCGTGATAACAAAGCTCGAATGTGAAAGGGGAGCCCATTTCATGTCGAATCCTTCCAGTCACGACAATTTGCGAATAGGACGGATTTGAGCCCCCTAACCCCACCCCTTCCAGGCCGTCAAATATTTGCTATTTTGCTGTACCTTTTTGCCGGGCTTTTTGCCAACATTAAGTTTCTTTGGGGTTTAAGGCTTTAAGCCCTGCTGATAGTGCTACTAAATACCGGTAATATGTATAAGTTAATGAGCTGAAGATTTTAATTAACTGCCCAGGTTGAAATCGAGCCCCCCCCCCCCCCACCACCACCACCACCACCACCACCATTTGCGCCTTTCTGCCGTTATGCGTCTTCATCTGGGAGATTTTGTGAGATGGGATGTGGGGGGGGGTTACCTTCTTTCTCTTGAAAAAATCGTAAAAACGTAAACTCGTTGACGTCAAGCGTCTTTTTTTTAGTGTTATGGACAGGACGTGGGAGAAGAATTAACGAGGAACTTATTTTAGTCTCTCTTTCTCATTCTTTATCTCGCTCTCTCGTTCATTGACCGCTACCTAGATCGTCTCTTGACCTTGGCGGGGTGGGCACTATCCCCCACAACGGCACAATCCTCTCAGGCTAGCGTAAGGAGACCCATCCTTCAGGGCGAAAATCCTTCCATGCGGGAATAATCACCAATAATGGTGTTTTTAACAAAGCTGCTGGCCGCCATGGCCTCACTGCTCTTGCTCTCCTCCCCCACGTCGGCCAAGATTCCACGTGTTTCAGGTAGGTTGGGCAAGTTTCCACGTGTTTCAGGTAGGTTGGCCAAGATTCCACGTGTTTCAGGTAGGTTGGGCAAGTTTCCACGTGTTTCAGGTAGGTTGGCCAAGATTCCACGTGTTTCAGGTAGGTTGGGCAAGTTTCCACGTGTTTCAGGTAGGTTGGCCAAGATTCCACGTGTTTCAGGTAGGTTGGGCAAGTTTGTGTACGGACCGGCATATCATATGATGTTAACCAAAGGCGAGTACCGTATGATATCATATGTATAGATGATGCCATACAAATTGCATCATATGCTGTGTACCGGTATATAAATGGTAACTTTGGCCTAGTAAGACTGCCAGCACCATTGTTTAGCTGTGAAATATAAATATCATTCGATGACATGATATCATATTACCGTTCCCTAAGTATGTGTGCATTATATTGTCATATTCAAGCCTTAGTTTACATCAGGGATTTTGTTCAAATCTGGAAGCGGGTTTTTCTAGCTGTATAGTTGTTGCTTTATTATTGCTGCTTTATAGACACCTCCGTCTTTACGTTTTCACGTTTTTTGTAGCTGTTGGATTCATGGAACTGTCTTCTCATCTCATTACAACTCAAATCAACTCAAATCAACAGGGTATCAAACCTATATTATTGCTGCTATATGGTTTTAAGCCTCCTCCAGGGACAGTGTTTTAGTGGCTTTTACAGCTGTTACAGCCTTTTATAGCTTTTTTTGCCATATCGGGGAAAATGTGTACATTTAACATACATTGTATATATAGCGACAATTTCGCCATAATGGGGTAAAAACTAGCAATCGCTATATATAGCGGAAATATCGACGGTCTGACTAGGCTAGCGTTAACATTTACATACAAAATCATTAATGCGCAGCACTGGCTTTAGGCCCTTTTGGGTGCCTTCCGCCATCTCTATTTTCCGCCATCTCTATTTTCCGCCAACAATTCGTGCGCCTACGAGAGCTCGAGTAGCACTGTTTATGCTACACAATTTACTCTCTCAATTTACGCAGACGCTGAGTACCGTAGCCTGCTGATGGCTTTTATGCAACAAAAACGAAACCTAACGAACCAAACCAAAATGTAACGCATTTCCACATTACAGGTGTAAGTTTGCTAGGCACAGCTCATGGCAAGGTTCTGCCAAATGCATTGGGGGATAAGCTCCCAGCCGTGGCCAAAGCATACGACATGTCTGTTGCGGCCTTTGTACAAGAAGCAAGCCATGACGAGCACCTGACGGTGGACACACAAGGGAATATGTTCCATGCCTGTGCTGGATACGACAACGACGACGAGGATGACACTCGCCGCCATCTGATGGAGGGAAACCATGTGCGTATACAAAATGAATACATAAAAAAAACAAAAACATAATTAAATACAGAAATAAATAAATGAACGGTCTGCCGTATACAAACGTTAGTTGGTGCGGTCCAAATGCAATTTAGGTCGAACACTTAGGTTTCCCAGTGTATCCATTTTGCTCTCCCAATTTGCTCTCCCGGCAGTACACCTGATGTACCGAAGTCGCTACCCATGGAGGGGCGGTAAATAGGCTAAAGGGACCCAGCCGTGATATGAAGGGTTTAAAAAGAAACAGGATTGATGAACTGAACGCCCTAATCTGTTTGCACCTGTTTGTTGGCTAGCTGGATCAGCGACATACATACAGCGACGCAACCTGGACGCAACGGACCCTTCCTTCTGGTCAACAGACCCTCCCTACGTGAGAGACAGAGAGGAGTCGTTATATAAACTCAGCAAATCATTGCCGAGACAGGGCAGCAGCACAGCGTGCCGACCATCAAATTTTATAACAGGAACCAAAAGTACCGCAAGGAGAAAAGGGAGAATGAACACCTGAATACTTACCTTGCACCTGGAACGGTGGACGCAGCGTCCTGAAAAATCCTGGTTGCAATCAGCGGAGGTGACGGGCTTCCGAGAGGTCACTGGTTCGATTCCGATTCCAGCACCCCACCTCATGTCAACGGAGGTCGCAGCGTCCTGAACAATCATAGCTCTATTCTGCTTGTACCTTTATGCTGTTATTCTATAATCAGGAATGCGAAGTTTCTTAGTTGTGCAAGGACTTTCACCCGGCAGGAGGTGGGTCTCCCGACACAAACCAGCGACCCGGAGCTTGTCTTTTTCTTGGCCTGTTTTTTTCTTCCGGAATACATTCCGATCGGAATACGAGACCCCGTTCGGCCGAATGCCGGAATAAGAAACCTAAAAATAAATAAGTTTTTTTTTTACTGAAATTGACTATAAATGACCCTAATCGACCAAAATCGGAATAAGGGTCCTGTTTTGGGAGGGGAAAAAGGAGAGAAAAAAGAAAAAAGGAATAAGATTTCCTCTTTTTGATTTGAAAAAAACATCCCTGCTTACTAAGCACAGGCTTGGTTATGACAATGTAATGTAGTGTAGTATCTTGTTGTGTTGTTTAGTTTAGTGGACTGTCCATCAAAAGCAATTGTGATATATATGTATGTAATGTAACTTTCCTGAGTCCGGGAGAGATGAAGAGGTATAGCTTACATTAGATAAAGCATCAGACTGAAGGAGTCGACTGATGAGGAAGATAACAGCAGTACATCAGGGTACTGCGGTGACTGTGTGCGTGCCCTATCTGGCAGCGGCACTACAGAAGGCGCGACAGGGTGGGGAACCTGCGCGCTCTAAGTCACTCTAGAGAAGCCGGGAAAGCCGGACAATAACATATAAACCTTCAAAAAATGAAGTGATAAAATTAAAAATACAAAATATGTTATAGTGATACACTCTGGTTATACTGACCATGTTTACTCCTTTCGCAGAAACTTGAGCCTAAGCGGGCCGCAACTCACCGTTCACTTGTTGCCGAGGTAGACTACCGAGCCACAACGGTGTTCAAACTGCATTCAAAGCCTGGAGCAAAAAAGGTATTGACGGTTTTTGATCGATCAAGCCCTTGTAGACTATTTGGCTACCTGTAGACGATGTACTCGCAGAGCTCGGGGTGTTTGTGGGGGCATTTCTGACCAGTTTAGCTGGACCCATGCATCGCCAGGTGTTGAACGGCATGGTAATGGCCGAGAGGGGAGGGGGGGTGTGGGGGGGGGGGTGTGGTGGGGTTGTGGGGGGTGGAGGGGGGGGAGGGGTGTGGGTGGGGAGGGGGGGGGGTAGGGCGGATGGGGGTGTTTGGGGGTGGGGGTGTGGGGGGGGGGAGTAGAGTGGGGTGGGGGAGGGGAGTGGGTGTGAGTGGTGGGGATGGGAGTTGGTGAGGGGGATGGGGAGGATAGAGAGTGGGTGTAAGGGTGGGAGTGGGGGGGGGTGGGGTGTAAGTGGGGGGGGGGTGGGGGGTGAGAAGGTGTGTGGGTAGTGTTTGTGTGGGGGTGTGTTGTTGGTTGCTGTGGAAGGGGGTAGGGTGGTGAGGGGAGTGGTAGAGGGGGAGGTGGTAGAGGAGGAAGGTAGAAAGTATGATCGGATGTGGTGGAGGTGTGTGAGGGAGGGTAGCTGCAAAGTGAAGGGGGGGGTGGGGGGCATTATTGTTGACCGACCGGAATGCGGTCGAGCTCTGGATATCTTCCAAGATCTCCGAGTGCGCTCGCATTTCTTGTGGTCATCAGGCCCTTCATTCATCTCCTGCCTCTAGGGGGGTTTTATACTACGCCACCAAAACGGTGGTAGGATTTGGTTTGTTTGTCCGCGACCACACCCCTGATGTAATGGTTTGTTTTTGCTTTGTGGTGCTTTTTCTTTTTGTCTAGAGCCCAGAGTTCTCATACAACCCTCTTGGTGTCAAGTAACTTTGCCCTAGTGGAATGGAATGTAAGTATTGGCGCAGTGTATGTAATTTAATGTACATGCATCTGGCAATGCTATTCCAATGTAATTAATGTAATGCAATGTAATGCATGTAATATGCCATGTAAGGCATATCCTCAGGAAGGAAAAAGAAGTAGAGACAGAAGGGGAAAAACGAAAGTATGAGAAGTGGCAGAGCGCGAGCAAGGAAGAGAAGCAAATAAGGATCGCACAGGACGAGCAAACGAGAAGCAAGAGAAAAAGGATAAAAAAAAAAAGAAGGAATAGGAAGAACGAAGAATAAAAAAAAAAATGCCAGGAGAAACGGAGAGGGCGCGGGGGCAGAAAAGGTAGTCATGGCACAAGTAGAATCACAAGATTCGTATTTCAACATTCATCCATCAACATTCTTAATGCCCTCCATCCACCCCTTAATTCCCCCCCTTTACTCTCAACAAGGCAACCATACATGAAGACCTGGGCAACTGGCTATTCTTCACCCTGAAATCTTCTGTATTCATTCAACACCAGGTAGCGACGGAATGGAGACGCGTCGTAAAAAGAAAAGTGATACCCACACACCCACCCGACCAATTAGTTGCTTGCTTGAATACCAGAGCACAGTAATAATGTGCCACATGGCAGTGAGCTCGTCTACCGTGGTCAAAAGGGGTAATGGTGAATGTTTTCCTGGTCGAGTGGTCCGGTACCATCCCACCTTTCCCAAAATTGCGCCGACTGTTTCATAATGGCAACGTCATTCAACTGAATCCTCGGTGTTGACACCAAGTTTTGTAGGAACCCCCATCCTGGGTAAATAACCTTGTCACAAATAGACAACTACAAATGAGCCTGGCTGTACACTTTTAAACGGCATAAGCTGCTTTGTAGTCTCCCTGCTTGTATTGGTATTGCATAAAACGAACGGGGGAACTTGGAATTGGGAGACGTGGCAGCAGAAGTACCTTCAGATACCCCAGCTCTGCTGCCTGAGACGCAACCAATGTGTAGCCTGCATCCTCCTGCCGCCACAGACCCTTCTATCTGGTCAACGGACCCTCCCCACGTTGCTCCATGCGACGCAACGTACCGTTTGACGGTGCGCTTGCGACGGAGGACACAGCGTCCTGAAGAGCCCTGGTGAGAAGCCCAGAGTAGACTAGACAAGTTCTATGCAGCGTCGGCTGCGACGCTAAACATTTGCGGAGAGCGATTGCGAGGGAGCGACAGGTGGCAACGGTAGCGAGTTAGTTGCGATACCGTTGGCTGACGTGTCAAGCGTCAGCGCGGTCAGACGGGATGGTCGGATGCGGATGGTCGGACTGACGAATGGGTAAAGAAGGATAACATAGGGGCTCCCGCCCCATTGAAGAGGGGGGCTCCGCCCCAAAACATGTAACAAAACCACCTTCGGCTTTCTCACCACCTCGGCTTTCTCACCACCTTCGGCTTTCTCACCACCTCCCGCCCCCTTGAAGAGGGGGCTCCGCCCAAAACCATGTAACCACCTTCGGCTTTCTTACCACCTCGGTTGGCATTATCTATTAAATTGACACAATCCAATACAATCCACCTGCAGATCATCTTTTTGGATTTTGATGGCCACACTATTCCTGGAACCTCGAAGTGGGCCAGGAACTTCAACTCCCGGAGCCCAATCATCTGCAACCCATACCATTTGATCAGTGACGCGAATGGCACATCCACCTTCGACCAGGAGGGGTTAGACGGCATGCTCACGATCTTCAATATTGTAGCGGAGGACTTCTCTCCTTGGGCTGTGGACGTCACCATTGAGGACCCGGGACCAATGGCCAGCAGAGGGATTCATGTGACTGTGGGAAGGGTGTCAAGAAGTTGCAGAAGCATGCAGGTACTTTGCAGTCCAGGGGTAGCCGAATATGCTAAATTAATTAAGTGACTTGCTGACCAATGGCAGACGTAAGGATTCAAGTGGCTTAGGGGAGGGTCCCCTTAACACCGCGCCCCTCCAGGCGTTATCCTTTTTTTAGGGATACAAGTGATTGTGGGAAGTGTTCCAAAGTTTTCAGAGCAGAGGTGTTAATGTTGCAGTTTCAGGTAGCAATAGGCTACATAATTAAGGGACGGGCACTTACGCCCAAATGGCATGCAATAGTGATACAGTTGAATTGGGAAAGATGTCAAGAGGTTGCAGAAGCATGGAGGGGTGTGTGCTTTCAGGGTACCTAATGGCTTAAAGTAATGAAGGGCTTTGACACCCACCATGGGCATGCCTAGGGATCCATAGAATGTGGGATGATGTCAAGAGGTTGCAGAAGCATGGAGGTGTACGTTGCAGTAGTTCAGTGGTAGCCTGATAAGCTAAATTATTTCAGGGACTTTCAGACCGATGGCCAACATAGGGATACATGCGGCGTACGGGAGGGTCTCCTTAACAGCACGCCCCTCCCAGAGCTAATCCTATTTTAGGATCAGGTGGATTGTGGGGGAAATGTTAAGAGGTTTCACCACTAATGCATGGAGGAGTGTAGGTGAGAATCAATAAAGGGGACTGTGCGACCAATGGCAGCTAGGATTCATATGATTGTGGGAAAGTGTCAAGAGGTTGCAGAAGCATGGATGTGTACGTTGCAGTCCAGGGGTAGCCGAATAGGCTAAATTAATTAAGGGACGTGCAGACCAGGGTTGTCCAAACGGACCCCAGGAGTTGCTTCCTGGGACGCACCCAAATGGTAGTTTGCGCGCCCGGGACGCAGCCATTTCGTAGTTGCGTCCTGGGACGCAGTAAATTTTAAAGGGTTGCCGTCCCAAAAATTCCTCTTTCCCCTCCCCACAGGCAACATCCCTTGATGCGTCCCCTGCGTCCCACTTGCGTCCTCAATATTTTCTTTCTCCTGCTTTATGCGTCCCACTGCGGCCCACTGCGTCCTCCCATTTTTGTCTCCATGCTTGATGCTTCCCCCAGCAGCACAGCAGCAGCAGCAGCGGTCTTGGCAATACAAATTCATCCAGATATCCACCTTCTCTGTTGCTTGTCGAGCATTGGGGGTTGCCGCTAGTTTGTATTTTGACGGTTCGAATTTTTTGGAAGATCGACCAGGATAAAATCGATCACAAACAAAAATTAGAACTTTAGACTAGGTGCTGTTTGCACCCCGCTCAGCCACTCAGGGCCTGGGGACATGTGGGGGATTTTTAGGTTCGAGTCCATTCAATTATGTGGCTGATATGTCTTGTTGCGTCCCGCACCACCCACTGAGACACTCTCGAGTCCGGACCGCATCACACGCATGGGGGCGCATTGGGACGCATGATAACGCGGGTAATTAAGGAGACGCAACCAATTTCCAAAACTCGCCCGGAACGCAACCATACTATGAGGCTGCGTCCGGACCACGCACAGACCCTGCCAAATGGTTTCGTCCCCTGGGAGCACCAAGCCCTCCCCCATGTTGCGTCCTGGGGACGCAAGGACTTGCGTCTTGGACTACCCTGGTGCAGACCAATGCCGACATAGGGATTGGTATTTAGGGTTTAGTGTCTGTCTGTCTGTCTGTCTGTCCTGTCTTCGGTCTGTCTGTGCCTGTCTGTCTGTCCTGTCGGTCTGTCCTGTCTGTCTGTCTTTCTGTCGTGTCTGTTCTGTCTGTCGTCTGTCTTTCTGTCTGTCTGTCTGTCTGATCTGTCTTTCTGTCTGTCCTGCCCTTCTGTCTGTCTGTCTGTCTGTTGTCTGTCTGTCTGTCTGTCTGTCTGGTCTTTTGTCTGTCTGTCTGTCCCTGTCTGTCGGTCCTGTCTGTCTTCTTCTGTCTGGCTGTCTGTCTGTCCTGTCTGCTGTCTGTCTGTCTGTCCTGTCTGTCTGTCTTCCTGTCTGTCTGTCCTGTCTGTCTGTCCTGTCTGTCCGTCGTTGTCCTGTCTGTCTTGTCTGTCCTGTCTGGTCTGTCTGTCTGGCTTCTGTCGGTCCTGTCTGTCTGTCTGTCCTGTCTGTCTGTCTGTCTGTCCTGTCCTGTCTTCTGTGTCGGTCTGTCGTCTGTCCTGTCCTGTCCTGTCCCCGGTCTGTCTGTCTGTCGTTCTGTCGGTCCTTCTGTCATGTCTTCTTCTGTCTGTCTGTCTGTCTCCTGTCCCTGTCTTGTGCTGTCTTCTGTCTGTCTGTCTGTCCGTCGTCTGTCCTGTCTGGTCGTGTCTGTCTGTCTGTCTGTCTGTCTTGTCCTGTCTGCTGTCTGTCTGCTCTGTCTGTCTGTCGTCCTTCCTGTCTTCGTCTGTCGTCTGTCTGTCTGTCTGTCCGTCTGTCTGTCCTGTCTGGCGTCTGTCCTGTCTGGCTGTCTGTCTGTCTGTCTGTCTGTCTGCTCTGTCTGTCTGTCTGTCTGTCTGTCTGTCTGTCTGTCTTCTGTCTGTCTGTCTTCCTGTCTGTCTTCTGTCTGTCCTGGCTGTCTTTCTGTCTGGTCTGTTTTCTGTCCTGTCTTCTGTCTGTCTGTCTGTCTGTCTGTGTGTCTGTCTGTCTGTCTGTCTGTCTGTCTGTCTGTCTGTCTGTCTGTCTGTCTGTCTGTCTGTCTGTTGTCTGTCTGTCTGTCTGTCTTTCTGTCTGTCTGTCTGTCTGTCTGTCTGTCTGTCTGTCTGTCTGTCTGTCTGTCTGTCTGTCTGTCTGTCTGTCTGTCTGTCTGTCTGTCTGTCTGTCTGTCTGTCTGTCTGTCTGTCTGTCTGTCTGTCTGTCTGTCTGTCTGTCTGTCCTTCTGTCTGTCTGTCTGGCTGCTGTCTGTCGTCCTGTCTGTCTGTGCTGTCTGTCTGTCGTTGTCTCGCGATCCCTGTCTGTCTGTCTGTTCTGTCTTGTCTGTCTGTCTGTCTGTCTGTCTGCTTTCTGTCTGTCTTCTGTCTGTCCTGTTCCCTGTCTGTCTGTCGGTCGTCTGTCTATCTTCTGTCTGTCGTTCTGTCGTCTGTCGGTCTGTCCGTCTGGTCCTGTCTGTCTGTCTGTCATTGTCCCGTCTGGCTGTCTGCTGTCTGTCTTGTCTGTCTGTCGTCTGTCCTGTCGGTCTTCTGTCTGTCTGTCTGCTGTCTGTCTGTCGTGTCCTGTCTGTCCCTGTCTGTGGTCTGTCTGTCTGTCGGCTGTCTGTCTGTCTGTCTGGCTGTCTGTCTTCTTTCTGCTGTCTGTCCGGTCTGTCTGTCTTTCGTCCTGTCTGTCCTTCTTCTTCTGGGTCGTCTGTCTGTCTTTCTGTCTGTCTGTCTGTCTGTTCTGTCTTCTGTCTGTCACTGTCCTGTCTGTCTGTCGTCTGTCTGTCTGTCTGTCCTTCTGTCTGCGGTCTGTCTGTCTGTTCTCGTCTGTCTGTCTGTCTGGTCCTGTCTGTCGGTCCGTGTCGGTCTGTCTGTCTTTCTGTCTTGATCCTGTCTGCTGTCTGTCTGTCTGTCTGTCTGTCTGTCTGTCGTCCTTTCTGTCTGTCTGTCTGTTCTGTCCTGTCTGTCTGGCTGTCTTCTGTCTGTCTGTCTGTCCTTCTGTCTTCGTCTTCTTCTGTCTGTCTTTCTGTCTGTCCTGTCCTTGTCTGTCGGTCCTGTCGTCTGTCTGTCGTCTGTCTGTCTGTCGGTCTGTCTGTCTGTCCTTTCTGTCTGTCGGTCGTCTGTGTGCCTGTCCTGTCGGTCTGTCTTCTGTCTGTCTGTCTGTCTGTCTGTCTGTCTTCTGTCTGTTCTGTCTGTCTGTCTGTCTGTCTGTCCTGTCTTGTCTGTCTGTCTGTCTTCTGTCTGTCTGTCCTGTCTGTCTGTCTGTCTGTCTGTCCTGTCTTGTCCTGTCGTCTGTTGTCTTTCTTTCCGTGTCCTGTCCGGTCTGTCTGTCTGTCTGTCCTGTCTGTCCTGTCTGTCGGTCTGTCCTGTCGTCTGTCTGTCCTGTCTGTCTGTCTTCTGTCTTTCTCTGTCTGTCTGTCACCTTTCGGTCTGTCTGTCTGTCTGTCTGTCTGTCTGTCTGTCTGTCTGTCTGTTCTGTCGTCGGTTCTTCTTTCCTTCGTCTGGTCCTGTCTCTGTCTGTCTGGTCTGTCTGTCCTGTCGTCCTGGCTGTCTGTCTGTCTGTCTGTCTGGCTGTCCCTTCATGTCTGTCTGTCTGTCTGTCTGTCCTGTCGGTCTGTCTTCGTCTGTCTGTCCCTGTCTGTCTTCGGTCTGTCCTGTCGGTCTGTCTGTCTTCTGTCTGTCTGTCTGTCTGTCTGTCCTGTCCTGTCTGTCGTCTGTCTTTCGTCTGTCTGTCGGTCCCGTCTGTCTGTCTGTCTGTCTGGCTGTCTTGTCTGTCTGTCGGCTGTCCCTTGTCTGTCTGTCTGTCTGCTGTCTGTCTGTCTGTCTGTCTGGCTGTCTGTCTGTCTGGTGCCCTGTCGTGTCTGTCTGTCGTCTGCTGTCTTTCTGTCTGGCTTGTCGGTCTGTCCTGTCTGTCTTCGTCCTGTCTGTCTGTCTGTCTGTCTTTCTGTCTGTCCTGTCTGTCCGTCTGTCTGTCTGTCCTGTCCTGTCTGTCTGTCTTTCCGGTTCCTGTCCGTCTGTCTGGTCGTCTGTCTGTCTGTCTGTCTGTCTGTCTGGCTGTCTGTCCTGTTCTGTCTGTCCTGTCGTCGGTCTGTCTGTCGTCGTCTTGTCTGTCTGTCTGTACGTCCTTCTGTCTGTCCTTCTGTCCCGTCTGTCTGTCTGTCCTGTCTGTCTTCTGTCTTTCTGTCTGCTGGTCTTTTGTTTTTCCCCCCACCCCTGGTCCATTTGCCCGTTGTGTTTTTTTTTCCCCCCCCCCCCCTTTTGTGGGGGTCCCTTCTGTCGTCTGTCTGTCTGTCCTGTCTGTCTGTCTGTCTTCCTGTCTGTCCCTTTCTTGTCCTGTCCTGTCTGTCTGCTCCTGTCATGTCTGCCCCCTTCTGTCGGTCTGTCGGTCTGGTCTGTCTGTCCCCTGTCTGTCTGTCTGTCTGTCGTCTGTCCTGTCTGTCTGTCTGTCTTTCTGCCTTGTCTGTCTGTCTGTCTGTCTGTCTGTCTTCTGTCTGTCGGTCCTTTCTGTCTGTCTGTTCTGTCTGTCTGCCTGCTGTCTGTCTGCTTCTGCTTCTGTCGTCTGTACTGTTCTGTGTCTGTCTGTCTGTCTTCTTCTGTCCGTCTGTCTGTCTGTCGCGTCTGTCTGTCTGTCTGTCTTTCCTGTCTGTCTGTCTGTCTTTCTGTCTGTCTTTCCTGTCTGTCGTCTGTCTGTCTGTCTGTCTGTCTGTCTGTCTGTCTTCTGTCTGCCTGTCTGTCTGTCTGTCCTGTCTTTCGTCTGTCCTGTCTTTCTGTCGTCTGTCTGTGCTGTCTGTCTGTCTTCTGTCTGTCGGTCTGTCTGTCTGTCTGTCGGTCCCCCTGTCTGTCTTTCTGTCTGTCTGTCGGTCCTGTCTGTCTGTCTTCCCTGTCCGTCGGTCTGTCTGTCTGTCTGTACTGTCTGTCTGTCTGTCTGTCTGTCTGTCTGTCTGTCTGTCTGTCTGTCTGTCTGTCCGTCTTCTGTCGTCTGCTGTCTGTCTGTCCTGTCC
>JACBWV010000298.1:32500-104861 GCA_013435795.1 Chlamydomonas sp. ICE-L | reverse complement strand
AAACTAAGAACGAATACAGGATCAGGAAATGTAGCAACCAGACCTTGATTTTGGTTAAAAAATCGCACAATGTACCTGTTGTGACAAGGTGATAAAGATCCATGAGCTTGGGGATGTAGTATTAAAAGCTCTAGATTCTCTGTGCTAATAATGTTAATCTACACGGAAAGCCTGATGTCATAAACCGTGGGATCCAGGTGTATGACTAAGATAGTCTGCTGCGACATATCCTTTACATCCTATTGTATGTATTCGGGGTCAGATGGCGGTTGGTAAAACCAAAGCTATTCGAAAGTTATTTGAAATGGTATTAAACCCGAAACTAGATGTCTGGTTGTCACATATGGTATTTTATTGGCTTCAAAGTATACAGCGGAGTTTGAAACGTATGAATTCAAGTCTTATCAGAACATATATGGACCTATCAGAGGGGAGGACAGATGGTAATATGTCTGTTATGTTTTACTTCCCTGTATAGAATAGATGATTCCAAGTTTGAACGTCATTATAGACGAAGCTGATCGGTCCTCCGTACCCATGAATAGTGACGTTATGCAGTGCGTTCAGATGCTGTCAAGGAGATGCGATAAGACGTCTGGGCTGAAGGAACAAAAGAGAGAAGGATGAAGAAAACCTGTAAGTTGCCAGTGGTGTAAGATAGTACTACTAATTATTTGGATGACTTGTGTCGACCACCGAGAGAGGAATCGTGGGGTGTAATGAGTTGTTAAAGTATATAGAGAAAATCAAACAGGTAAAGCAATGTGGATCAAAAACACGTACCTTGCATAATGGGCGAAAGCGAGTGTAACAATATGCAACCCAGCAAGGTGGAGATGGAAAGTGCTGTAGGCTAAACAAGTATTGGATCTGTTGAATGATGGAAAAGGTTGTCGTAGTATAATACTAAATCGTTGACTCAAAAGAAGAAAACGATACAGGTACAAGGAAGGATTATAAAGTAGTGATATCACACGAGAGATATGATAAGAGGGGGTTTGTTGGGGGGGTTTTTTGTTTTTTTTTTTTTTTTTTTTTTTTTTTTTTTTTTTTTTTGGGTGGGGGGGGGGGGGGGGGTTTTTTTTTTTTTTTTTTGGGGGGGGGGGGGGGGGGGGCCCTTTTTTTTGGGGGGGGGGGGGGGGGTTTGGGGGGGGGGGGGGGGTTTTTTTTTTCTGGGGGGGGGGGGGGGGGTCCTGGGGGTAATACTAAAAGATGTTACAAGTCTATGGAAAACCGCAGACTGTCTCATTTACAGTCCCACTGTCGCTGCAGGTGTTTCTTTCGAAGAAGTCCACTTTGACTCTCTAGTGGGATATATGGAAAATGGTTTCAAAACGCCTGCGGTAGATCTTACTCTCCAGCAACTTTTTCGTGTTAGAAACTTGACAGATGGAGAAATGTTCCTTTACATAAACGATTCATTGGACCTAGATCATTCAAGATATCCGATCAACAGTACTTCTATAGATGCCTGGTTAGATAGAGGATGTTAAGTCTATCACTAAATATTACCCTGATCAGTCTGTTACCGCCGACTATGTGGATACTGTTGTCAAAAAAGATGGTGATGAGTTCAAAGTAGAATACGACACAATGCGTATGTCTTATAATATACTTAGTGGTATCATATCTAATAAGAACAGATCGTTATTGCATTATTCCCAAGTACTTATCAATACACTTAAGAGTGACTATGGTATTGAGACGCATGTGTCTGCGTTTTCAGTATCTGAAAATACCCCCGACTACGCCGTCGACGAAAACAAAGGACGTATATTGTTTACCCCCGATCTCTTGATTGGCAAAAGTGCTTATCTGGAACTTGAAAATAAAAAGGCAAAGTCGGACGAAACATTGAGTCCTGATGAGTTGAAGCAGATGTTGATATACAAGATGAGGTGTAAATGGCATGTTGATATAGAATACGTAGACCAAGCGTTTGTAACCGATTTCGTTGGTAAAATTTATAATGACAACCATGATAAGTTTGATTTGTTGTATAGATTTTTGAGGTTTGTTGACATGTTGAACAAAACGGAGCAAGAAAACAAGGAGAGATTCAAAATCAAGATTGATCAGTTGATGGATGAAAAAAAGAATGACTACAATATATCATTGTATAACGAAAAAAGTCGTGTTTACTTTCAAAAGCTCATTCAGGGACAAAGGGTTTCAAGAGATATTACTCGCAAGTAAAACAAACCAAAAAAAAACCCCCCAAAACAAACACAAAAAACCCCCCCCCCCAAACAAAAACGTTTGGACACGAAAAACATTGTTGTCAGGGAATGCATGTTTAATGAAGAAGAATCTCGTTGCAGATAAGATGCGTTTATATCTGATTTCTCTTGATACAGATGAAATGCTTGAATTCATGGATGTATTCAAAGACTATAAGATGACTATAGATGATTTAAATAGTTCAGATAACAAGAAAATAGTAGGCATAGTTAAACATGTGATGCTCTGTGTATTTGGTGTAAATTTGACGACACTTGATAGGGGTGTACGAGACAAAAAATGTTCTTCGTATGATGATTCTACAAAAATTATAAATGCTAAAAATTGGCATTTATTGCATGATAAATACAAATCAAAACTAGTATACAACGATAATATAGAATCTGATTCGGAAGGTGATCACATTGATGGATAATGGTATTGTGAATAAATGTTCAAAAACGGCCACTTTGTCCCCCCCTGTCATCTATAGTCCGGCAAAAGAACAAAGTGGCCGTTTTTTTTCTTCAAGAATGACGTTGAATCCCCGTATATATAACAAAATGGAGGACTTCATCTTAAATATTATTTTTCAAATGGGCTTAAAGAGATATGCTTCTGGCTTTTCCCGTTTTTGGCTATTGAAAACTTTTCCTAGATTAAAACCTGAAAATCGCGAGGGGCTTAAAGAGATATCGTTTTTAAAACTTACTCATTTCAACGGTTCACTCCCATTATACATGTTTTTTTAAACGGTATTACATTTTATATTGACGCTAATCCATAGTAAATCCACTGATTTGTGTATTTTGACGAAGACGAGTATCGATATTTATATGAAAAATAAATAATATCGTGTTTTTTGGAGCTCGCGTACTTATGTATTGTCTGTTGTAATCGCATTGTGATTCGTGGTAATACGCCCTGATGCATACATATCGGCCCACGCAAGCAAATATACTGCGTCTTCAAAATGCTTGTTGACCAGAGCAATTCTGGATGCAAGATTCAATGTGTGTGGATCATCCACCCCCGCGCTCACAAAAATCTTGATGATGTATGAATGTCCCTTAGCTGCAGCTAGGAGCAACCCCAGACCATGTTTGTACTTAACATCTGCACCCAATCGGATGAGTTCTTGAACTCCTACACAATCTGCAACTGATGCGTGTGTTACTAATGCAATGTTTATTTCTTCTTTGTCTGCTGCCATCTGGTATTGCTATCCATGTACACAGCCCCTTTTCTTTATGGGTATTACCTATGTAATATTCCTGTGACCCCGCGTAATTGACTATAACAAGCCTGCCTTATAAGTTATCCATGGAATCAATTTATATTCGATGGATACATAAATAAATTATCTAGTCGATGATTTATTTGGTGGTGACGGCGATTTATTTGGTGGTGACGGTGATTTATCGAAATAATTGTCGTAGTCTGTTTGTTCATATGTAACTGGTTCCTGGTAGTCTGATATTTTTGACTTTAAAATTGAGTTTATGTCTTGTTGTCTCATATTTTAAGCATTGTTGATATTGCATCAAATTCATTAAATAACATTGCATACGTGTACATATCTTCATCTCTAGGATTTCCTTGCCGTAGACCTCGTAATTTGCCCTCTTCTATCTTGTAGTTCTTTAATTTTATTTTTATGATATTCAGATTTTTCTTTAATTCTGGTAAAGGTAACGCCATGGCAATATTTTGTGCAGTAATAAGATCCGAATGAGATCCAATTTTTTCTAAATTTCTGATGGAAGTTGTCTTTGTTGTCTTGGAGACATGTGTATATACATATAAATATAATAATTTGTGTAAAAAAGTCGCGAGTATTTTAACACATACAATATGACTTTTTGGGGACTCTGTATATTATGTAACATAATTTCCCTAGTCTTAAGTCGTTGATCTCAAATCTGATTTGTATGATTTGTTTGTGTAAAAAAAATGATATAAATGTGAGTATTTATGTATGTAATTGTTGTGTATTATGATGAACGGCCATATAACAAGTGTCGTCGAGACAAAGTCTCGTTATGTCTTAACTGTGAACGGCAAAAAGTACTCTTACTATGATAATGATAGGCAAATGTTTTCCCCTGACTTGCCTCTATTAGAATCTGTGTGTAGAAAGAAGTGTGTCTTTTTCAAGGGCTTGAGTGTGTCTTTTTCCTGTATGGACGGTACTAATACGATTCGAAACATCTCCGTGGACACCACCCTTTGTGTGTGTTCTGACTTTACCAAATCCTTTAGCAAATACCTAATATCTATTTGTCCTCCTAGTTTTCAACCGTGTATAAAAACTATGACCAATGTCACGAGTAGTTTTGTTTGCATCCTGGATTCCTTGTTATTAAATATGAGAGGTCATCCTGAATCCTTTGTTATTAATAGTGCATTGATCCGTGATATCATATATGAGTATAAAGGATTGTACGTTAGGATGAATGATATATATACATTGAAGACCGATGTGTTGTATAAAAAAAAATTGGTTTTCGTTGAAGACTATGTCTTCATCAGGTGTATCAAGAAGATAGTCGATACCCCTATGTATTCTTATGAGAGATTCCGCCAAAACCCGTATGAGTACCTGTCTCTGTCTAATTGTAACCGTGAGTGTAGTAAAACATTTTTAGCCATATATATGTTTGGCGAAGCATATAGTGTGTGTCAACAATGTCACCTGAATGGTGTGATAAGTAACTCCTTGTACTATACTATGAGTCAGGGGCATACTTGTTATCCAGTGTCCTTGTTGGTCGAAAACGTAGTATTGATGGGTAAGAGTCTTTTGCCCGATCTCAAATTAGTGTTTTCTCGTGATGACATCATGAATGAGTTGAATAGCAATGACTCTTATTGTATATATGATGGGAGAACCATGTTCAAATGGCTGTATCATGTAGAGAAGCGTATTGCTGTTCGTGTGAATGATAGAGTTATATCTTATAATGACGATGAAACCCGATATAGTTTCTGTGTCGACTCCTATATATGTTCTTTCGAGTCTGAGAATTCTTTAACTCTGAACATAGAGCAGAAGAATGCTGTGCGTTCTGTGTTTGGATCTACATCCGGTATCTTTGTGTTGACTGGTCTTCCTGGAACTGGAAAGACTTCTGTGGTCAAATGCATAGAGTATATAGCAAAAGCGGAGATGATATCCTATGAGATGGCCTCGCCTACTGGTAAGAGTGCTATTAAGATGGGTAGGAACGCCAAAACAATCCACCGTCTCTTGTGTCCTCAGTTCGATGGCTACAGTTTCAAATTCTTGCGTGGGAAGAATAATCCTCTTGAAGCTTCTCTAATCATATTGGACGAGGTGTCTATGGTTGATATAGATTTGTTCTATAGTTTCATCAAGGCCTGTCCCTCTGAGTGTATGATTGTGTTAATAGGTGATAATAACCAGTTACCTAGTGTGAGCTATGGTGATTTGTTGGGATCTCTTGTACGATCTGGTTCTATTCCTCACGTCCACCTGACTCATTTGTATCGCCAGGGACCTGGTAGTTTTATTCCCGTTATAGCTAAGAAGGTTGTTGATGGTGTGTATTTGACTGATGTCGATTTGAATAATGATTCTGTCAGCTTCATCCACTCGACTGATGAAGCTGATATCCGGCAGCACGTATTGGATTTTTACCGTGCTAATAAAGATAAGTGTAAGACTAAGATAATGGCTCCTAATAACAGTGTTGTTGATATGTTGAATGCTGATATTCACTTGGATGAGTATAATACTAGTGATCCTGTGTTTGAAAGCGGTGAGGATATCATGTGTGTTTCAAATATGTATTCAAAGAATGACTCTGGTGTTGTGGATATTGACAAATCAATGTTGAATGGCGAGTTTGGTCGTTTTTGTGTGTATAGAGATGATAGTTTTGTGGAGATAGAGAAATTGGATAAGTCTAAGAATAAGATCCTTCTTCGCTCTGACAATATAAAGTACGGATATTGTATAACTATCCATAAGTCCCAGGGTGATGAGTACGATAACGTCTTGCTTGTGTTGTATAAGTCTCCTTATATAATGTTGAATAAGAACTTATTGTATACCGCTATAACTCGAGCAAAGACCCATTTGACAATAATAGGTACCTCTGTGTATCTAAAAAAGTGTGTAGATGTTTCTTTGTCTCGTTATGACATTTTGGAATCACTAATCCGTGAATTGTCCCATTAGTTATTGGATATGTATGTGACATATATCGTTGATTTGACAAAGACAACAGAAGCAAAGACAATAGAAGCAAAGAGGATATAGATAGTTTTTGGGTACTTGTCAAACACATCGCTTGGAAGGAAATAAAGAAAAAATATAGTATCGAAAAAACGTGAACGTCTTTTTGCGTTTTTTTTGTCTGAATTGTATATTAAAATACTAGTTCGCATTAGTATCAAAAGGCATAATGAAGTTGCCTATAAGCTGCTTAACATTACCTAAAACAGTCTATTTAGTGTCCGGGACTTTACCCGAGTCATAACTCTGTTCACATTAAGCTTCAAAAGGCACAATGTAGTTGTCTAAAAGCTACTGCATGTGACCTAGGACATCCTATTTTAGTGTCAGGTTATTTACCCGAGTCATAACTCTGTTCACATTCAGCTTCAAAAGGCACAATTAAGTTGCCTAAAACCTACTGCATGTTACCTAAAAGCTACTGCATGTAACCTAAAAGCTACTACATATAACCTTGAACATCCTATTTTAGTGTCAGTGTATTTACCCGAGTCATAAATCTGTTCACATTCAGCTTCAAAAGGCACAATTAAGTTGCCTAAAAGCTACTGCATGTAACCTGAAAGCTACTGTATGTAACCTAAAAGCTACTGTATGTAACCTAAAAGCTACTGTATGTAACCTGAAAGCTACTGTATGTAACCTAAAAGCTACTGCATGTAACCTAAAAGCTACTGCATGTAACCTAAAAGCTACTGCATGTGACATAGGACATCCTATTTTAGTGATATAGTATTTACCCGAGTCATAAATCTGTTCACATTCAGCTTCAAAAGGCACAATTAAGTTGCCTAAAAGCTCTGCATGTAACCTAAAAGCTACTGCATGTAACCTAAAAGCTACTGCATGTAACCTAAAAGCTACTGCATGTAACCTAAAAGCTACTGCATGTAACCTAAAAGCTACTGCATGTAACCTGAAAGCTACTGCATGTAACCTAAAAGCTACTGCATGTAACCTAAAAGCTACTGCATGTAACCTAAAAGCTACTGCATGTAACCTAAAAGCTACTGCATGTAACCTAAAAGCTACTGCATGTAACCTAGGACATCCTATTTTAGTGTCAGAGTATTTACCCGAGTCATAATTCTGTTCACATTTAGCTTCAAAAGGAACAGTCAAAAAGCCAAGACATCCAATGCACAGTCAAAAAGCACATGAAGCTGTCTAGAAGCTGCTGTATGTAATCCAAAGGATCACAAGTGGCGACTGGCGATGGCTTGATGGCATCCTTGATCTGCATGTGAAAAGATAGATATTTATCAGTGAAATTTGTATGAACTTAACAGTTTTTGTGATTATAGTGTCATGTTATGTCTGTTAGATACTAACATTGCATACTAACATTGCATACTAACATTACATACTAACATTGCATACTAACATTGCTTACTAACATTACATTGCATTGCATACTTTGCATACTAACATTGCATACTAACATTGCATACTAACATTGCATACTAACATAGCATTGCATACTAACATTACATACTAACATTGCATACTAACATTGCATACTAACATTGCATACTAACATTGCATACTAACATTGCATACTAACATTGCATACTAACATTGCATACTAACATTGCATACTAACATTGCATACTAACATAGCATTGCATACTAACATTGCATACTAACATTGCATACTAACATAGCATTGCATACTAACATTACATACTAACATAGCATACTAACATTGCATACTAACATTGCATTGCATTGCATTGCATACTAACATTGCATACTAACATTGCATACTATCATTGCATACATTGCATACTAACATTGCATAAAACAGAAAAAACATTTACCTAGGCATCATTTGCGAGCTCGCTTGGGAGGAGGAGGAGTTAGCTTGGGAGGAGGAGGAGTTAGCTTGGGAGGAGGAGGAGTTAGCTTGGGAGGAGGAGGAGTTAGCTTGGGAGGAGGAGGAGCTAGCTTGAGAGGAGGAGGAGCCAGCAGAGGAGCATCAGAAGGTCCAGCAGCATCAGGATCTACTCCAGTTTGGGCAAATATAGCCAATGTATTCTGTAGATTGACCGCTGCTGCAGTCTCCGCTGATATTGCTGCTTCAAAAGCAGCTCCTATAATCGCTGACTCTGCTAAGAACATAGTAGCCACCGCGTCCGCCTCAACAATGTCATCAGTAGACAAAGTAGGGGGGTATGCATCCAAGTGTAGCACCTCTACTCCCAGTGAGTGCTGTTCAAGGTATGGCTTCCACAAGGCTTCTACTTCATCCCTCGTGAGGTCCTCTTGTTCAGGGATAGTCGCATCGTCCACCGCCCAGCTGTACTCGGATGCTAACTCATCATTCTCTCTGATGTCGCGGATGGCCACTAGGCAAGGTAGCCCAGAACACCGCATCCAGTCGATCTCCGCGTTGGCAGGGAACGTGTCCGTGCTCTGATTTATCCACTGTGTAGGGCAGTCAGATGTTGCTACGCAACAAACCATCTTCGAGTCCTCTCCCGCGATTAAGGACATGTGCCTGCAGTATTCAGACTGCTCGAATCCTCCAGGCACGACGCACCCCTTGATGGTGCCGATGATGTCCCCTGCTGCGTAGGCATTGGCTGTGAAGCAGCCTCTGTTGCCAACGCGAATCCCGGACTGCCCCGAGAAAACATTCGCTGCAGGAGTCGAGCAGAGTCCTCTGGCCATTCCCAATATCTCCTCATGGCTGAAGAGGGTAGACATAGTCATGTTCTTAATAGTCATGAATTTGGGTGCGAAACAAGCACAGTGAGTCCTCATTGTGAATAGAATAGAATAGAGAGAGAGATGGGATAGGATAACGCTGTTGGAAATATAAGGAGAAGAAGAGAACGATATTGCGAAGAGTGTGCGAATTTGAAGAGTGCGAGAATTTGAAGAGTGCGAGAATTTGAAGAATGCGCGAATTCGAAGTTTGTGGTCTGTGTGGAGTTGGCCGAAGATGCCAGTGAAATTTCAAATGTCTTCCGGAAAGTGTGTCCCTGCGAAGTTGTGGTCCGCGCGGAGTTGGCCGAAGATGCCAGTGACATCTCAAATGTCTTCCTGTAAAGTGTATCCCTGCGAAAAGTGTGTCCCTGCGAGTTTGTGATCTGCATGGGGTTTGTATCGATTGCTACAGTGATTTGCAGTGCGAAGCATTCCGGCCTCGAGTCAATTTGTGTGTTCCTGCGAAGTTGTGGGTCTGTATGGGTTTGTATCGATTGCTACAGTGATTTTCGGTGCGAGCAGTGTGTTCCTGCGAAGTTGTGGGTCTTATGGGTTTGTATCGATTGCTAGCAGTGATTTTTCGGGCGAGCATTCCTGCCTCGAGTCAATTGTGTGTTCTGCGAAGTTGGGGTCTGTATGGGTTTGTATCGATTGCTACAGTGATTTTCGGTGCGAAGCATTCCGCCCTCGAGTCAATTTGTGTGTTCCTGCGAAGTTGTGGGTCTGTATGGTTTGTATCGATTGCTACAGTGATTTTCGGTGCGAAGCATTCCGGCCTCGAGTCAATTTGTGTGTTCCTGCGAAGTTGTGGGTCTGTATGGGTTTGTATCGATTGCTACAGTGATTTTCGGTGCGAAGCATTCCGCCCTCGAGTCAATTGTGTGTTCCTGCGAAGTTGTGGGTCTGCGAGAGATGTAACGATTGCTACAGTGATTTTCGGTGCGAAGCATTCCGCCCTCGAGTCAATTTGTGTGTTCCTGCGAAGTTGTGGGTCTGCATGGGTTTGTAACGATAGCTACAGTGATTTGCAGTGCGAAGCATTCCGGTATTCGAGTCAATTGGTGTGTCCCTGCGAAGCTGTGGGTCTGCGCGAAGTTGTAACGATAGCTACAGTGTTTTGCAGGGAGTTGTGTTCCGGCTTCCAGTCAATTGGTGTGTCCCTGCGAAGCTGTGGGTCTGCGCGAAGTTTGTAACGATAGCTACAGTGTTTTGAAGGGAGTTGTGTTTCGGCTTCCAGTCAATTGTTGTGTCCCTGTGAATTTGTGATCTGCATGGGAGTTGTGTATCGTTTCCCCAGTTAACATGTCCCATTTTATTGTAATTTAAATGCCCCCCTGTCTAACTTGCTTTGCAATCAATTCCTGTTGATCTGTAACGATATCACCATAATGATTTCGCATGTAACCAGCAGAAGAATCCCCCTTGTAACACCCTTGTAACACCCTTGTAACACCCTTGTAACACCCTAGTAACACCCTTGTAATATCCTAGTAACACCCTTGTAACACCCTTGTAACACCGAGTGTCGTGTATTGATATAAAAATGGAATCAGTTAAGGATTTGAATATAAGATACAAATCAATTAAAGCCGTTATAAGTACTAAATTCCAACTAAATTCCAACTAAATGCCAACTAAATATCCCCTAGTAACACCCTAGTAACACTATTGTCCTAGTGTCTTGTCTTATCGTTTATTAATGAATAAAATTGAATTCATCTAAAGGCTGCTAGTTTCTTAATTGAAATCCAGTTAAAGCTTTTAAGTATGTCAATTGCATCAATGTCTTTAGTTCCCGTGTTTGTTTGCCATGAATGCAATAAATTATTCAAGACTGCGTATACTCTTCGACGCCACACGATGTTACATACTGGACTTTTACCTTGGTCTTGTGAGTCCTGTAAGAAAGGTTTCACTACTAAGAGTTCTTTGACTGCCCACAAGTGTCATATTTGCAAGCATTGCAATGAGATATTCCAAACTGCCCCAGACTTGAAGGTTCATCTGTTAAAACACGTTAACCCCTTAGAGTGTCCCACGTGTCACAAGTGTTTTGCTACCCCTGGTATTATGGCAGTCCACATGAACCGACACCTGGAGTACAAACCTTATCCCTGTAAGCATTGCCCTAAGAGTTTCGCTACTAATACCGAGTTGAAGCACCACACGGTTTACCATGATACCCATCGCCCTCATGTGTGTGATGAGTGTGGTGCATCATACATCCACAAATGGCAATTCCTTCTTCACGAAGACGACCATGGCCCTAACCAGGTTCCCTGTCCGTATTGTCAGCTCTCCGTGGCATCTGCTCGTATGTCCAACCATGTGTACAAATGTCACAAGGACAAGTACATGCAATACGGTAAATGTACCCGTTTGAAACTCCCAATTCCACTTTAATGGCATATCCATGTTGTCCCGTGATGTGCCGTCATGTTACATTGTGTGTTATATTGCACCATACTCTTTTTATAGGAGGTTACAGTCCTATCTACTTGTAACCCCATATGTGTCGCATGATACCCTATTGACCCGTCAACGGTACCCTCCTGTTACCTCTCTTATAATCCCCTGTTACTTCCCCGTTACTGTCCTCGTATTTCCAACTATTCACCCACTCATGTAATTTAAATATATCTTATTGGTAATTCCACGAGTCACACGGTACGTTAATGAATGAATGAGCTCAGGGGACAACTACGAGTGTCCATCCTATTGCGATGGAGGTACAATGATTAGTTGGATGAGTTACCGGTGAAGTACGTATAGATATCTAGTATAATGTACTTATAAATGTATAGGTAATACCCACGAAGTACAGTGAGAGTACAAACGTAGTACAATGACTATAGGTAGATTCACGAGACTAACCGCACATACTCATACACATTCCTTCCGTATCGAAAGGTGCCAGGATTACAAAGACATTAATTTCTTACTATCGAAAAACCCTGCGCTCAGTAGTTGAACCCTGAGCTCATTCATTCATTCTCCTCGTCTCTACACCCCCTGTGATTCAGCATGAAAGACGTGAGCATGAACGACGTGAATGCTAAGCAATGTCCGCAAGTGGGGCAAACACCTGACCAAGCGCCACTTGTCCGAAACGGTCAACTACTCCAGAACTTCGCCCACATAGACCCAGTCCAGCTAACCCAAATCATGCAAGCCCTGAGGGAGCAATTGATTCTAGACATCCAACCCCGGCAAAAGGATGTCACCGTGGATAACATGGAGGATGATGCGCATCAACCTCAACAACCTCCGCAGCAACAATTTTTTCACTTGGATCCGCATCAGATGTTCCAAATCATCCAAGCCGTGAGAGAAGAAGTTGGTCAAGAGATGCACGAGCAATTGAGGCAACACCCAAATGCGAGTAGGCGGGGACAAAACCCAAGCCCAATTCGACAAGGGTACTTCCCAAGCTCAACTAGGCAGGGAGACAGGAACGGGGATGGCACGACCCTTCCTCCTTTGACCCCAGAGGGCAGGGAATACTTGCGGGCCAATGACGGGTGTTTCCGTTGCCGAGAGCTTGGACATTGGACCCAAGAGTGCCCATATAGGGAGGCCCAAAACCGCCGATGGGGCTATGGGAGGTACAACAGGAAGTAATCTCTCCGGCACGCATTTGGTAGTGAATTCTGAAACTGCCGTCTCGGTCATGTACATGACGTCCGGATAAAGGAACAAAAGAACCATCCACTACGTTCTATCCTCGAGCCAAGAAAGGTACAATATCACCAATATTCCATCCTCAAGGGCAGCATAAGGAACAAAACAACCATCCACTACGTTGTATCCTCAAGGGCAGAGTTGGGAAAAGCGGGTGTTGTGTCCGTTTTGTCTATCCACTAAGGTAGAAAAAACGTACTACACACTTCTGTCCCTTGACCCATCTCCCGAAATATCCAGTTGTGCGTTCCAAGCCATCAGTCCTAGGGTAGTAGGGTGTACAAAGTCCCTAAGGTGTAACCAGTCCAAGCCATCAGTCCTAGGGTATACCAAAACCCTGAGGTGTAACTAGTCTCAAGCCATCAGTCCTAGGGTGTACAAAGTCCCTAAGGTGTAACGAGTCCAAGCCATCAGTCCTAGGGTATACCAAAAACCTGAGGTCTAACAAGTCACCAATAAAAACCAAGACCCCGAGGCAGACCTGGCACCACCGGTATCTGGCCATCGAACAACATGAAACCTAGAACCCAAGACCCAAGACCCAAGACCCAAGACCCAAGACCCAAGACCCCGAGGCAGACCTGGCACCACCGGGATCTGGCCATCGAACAACATGAAACCTAGAACCCAAGACCCACGACCCAAGACCCAAGACCCCGAGGCAGACCTGGCACCACCGGGATCTGGCCCTCGAACACATGATTTACCTAGAAGAAAAAAAAAAGAAGAAAAAAAATGGAACTAGAGACGTCTAGACCCTGGAAAAAAAAATTGATACGAGCCATGAGTTGTCTTGGACCCACACTTGCAGCTCAAGCTCGAGTACTGAAACAATGCTTGCCGCACTGCACACCCGGACACTTTGTGCCACCAGGGCCCTACACCAGGGTTACTGAAGAGCCCATGGACAATGAGTCCCCCCTCCTGCCCTTGCTCAACAACCAGCAGGGCGAGGACTACGAGGATACTGATGGTACCAGCCACCAGCGCCCTCACCGCCTAACTGGCACCAGCTCACGCCCCCGGCGTGCGCCTAGATGTGGACTACATTCTATTTAGTTTTTTTTTGTACTCACCCGTGCCCCCCCGAGGAATCTTTTTTTTGACTAAATAGAACGGTTGTAGTAGCATAGGACTCTGATACAAGTACCTGCACTTTACGGTACATAGTAGATAAGTAGTAATAAGTCCAAGTTTCCAAGATCCAAGTCCGAGTCCAAGATTTGGAGTCCAAGATCCAAGCCTAGATTAATGTTTTGTTTTTTGTTTTTTCACCTAGTAGCACAGTCCTAGGGTTCAGTTCTAATGATGAGGGCATCATTTGCTTGAGGTAGTGGGGGTGAGTGTTACACCACGATTCGGGTGTGACACGAATATACGCGCACGTAGCGCAGTACAGTCAGATATGAGAGCTTCGAGTAGTAGTTTTGGGGCGCGGACCTGTGGAAGGTTCCGTCGCCATAGTAGGGGACTGTTCAATCGTCCCGATCTCTGATCTAGTCGCCGCCAACTGAAGGGGCCAAGCCATGTTTTATGTAACCTAGTTTCGCCGCCCTCTGAAGGCCTATAAATACAGTGCCTACGCCTGAGTCTTCAATTATATTCTAATTCACTTGTAACCCCGAGTCAAGAGTCACCCCTGGAGCCCCGTCCCTTGTCCCAGTTTCCTCTACGTGAGTTGTCTTGGATCCCCCGCATCGCCCTGTCGGACATATCCTTGTCCCGACCCAAGACCCTGTTTACCAAGCCCTGGATACCCAAGACCTCTGAGCAAGTACGTACCTTAGTGGTGCTATTGCCTGATCCTTGCGCTTAGGCTCGGAATTAGATTAGTTCCCCCCCGGAAAGTTACGAGCAATAGCGCCGTTCCTCTCTGTCCTGTCATAGACGGAATTAGGAAAGTCCCCCTAAGCAGTGCGAGCAAGTAATAGCGCTCGGCTGTCTTTCCTGCCGTAGGCACGGATTCCATGTTACTCGTCGACATACGACACCCTCCCCACCCTCCCCCTTGAGAAGTACGGATCTAAGCCCCGTGTCTATCTTTCCTACCTACGTGGGATTAGTCACCAGTGTCGCAGACCAGTCTGGTTCACTCGTGTAGAAAGTAAGAGAAGTACACCTGTGTTAGTCAGAGCGTAGCAATACCATACTCGTCTGCTTATCAGTCAGTGTGTTACTGTTGTATTGTAGGTCACTCTAAAGCGCGCACCATAGCAACCAAATCACCAGTGTTACAACAAGCCTTCCGTCGCCATGTTGCAGAGCGATGAAAGACGAAAAAGAAAAGTAGAATGAAGAAGGGGCGTCGAATGGAGAAGAAATTGTTAGAATGTCCCAGATTCTGTCTTGCTCGAAGATGATCTGTGATCCAAAAGTTCGGAAACTCCTGGCTAATGAAACTAGCAGGTCGGTTGAAGAAAGCAATACGCGTCAGTTGCGCGACCGTCGCCGGATCAATGCCTAACTGTGCCGGAAGGAGCCGGATATTTTGCGACCCATCCAGAGCCATCCAACCCACACCTCGGTCGAGGGCCTGGATGGATTTTGGCTTTTGGATGGGTCGTCTGGATGGGTATTTCGTCAGTACATCCGTACAAATACGAGCCATCCAAAACCCCTATGGGAAGGTAAACACTGGATGGGTCGTCGGTTATCCGTACTTAACGACCCATCCAGACCCATCCTGCCCCAATGGGAATCCACCCTTAGACGACCCCCTCGTGGTGAAGTTTCGCAAAAAAAATGCCGGTTCTGCCTGAACCGGCACCTCCAAATAGTGGCCTCAACATGCCCCAAATAGACGGAAATCGGGCAAAAAGTTACACTTTTTTACTTTTTTTCGAGCCAAAGTTGTAAGCTCGACTTCAAAACACCCTTAGCCAAGATGCAAAACATTTTTGAAAAAGGCAAACCCTCCCGTTTTGAGCTTTAGATAGGATTTGGCACAGATCGTATAATTTGACCCCAAATGTGTCCAACATGGCACATATCTTGTGTTTCAAGAGTCTCATACAAGTTGGAAACTCAATCCAAGTTGCAGATGAGTAGTTTTCACCCTCCCAGCATATTCCACCTAGATGGATTTGGGGAAGAAGTTTAGGAGGTCACCCATTCGACCTACACAGGTACCAAGCCAGGCCATTTCCAGCCCTTACAGGCTGACATACCGACCCGCAGCAGTCGGAACGAGAGGCAAGATCACGCAGTTTCTAACAATTCAACTTTAGGCATTATGATGGATGGCACAATTAGAAGGCGATTGATCGATTCCCTGGCTCGATCTGTGCTATGTTGAGCTCGCGGCAGTCACTTACCGTGTGTTACCCTCGGGACTTCCAGGAAGCTTTCGCCACAGACCACGGCAGGATGCGAAAATACGATGTAAACTCCGGAAATTGCTTTGCGTTTGCTTTTGGTCTTCATGGAGACATCAAAATTGAGAGAACCATTTCTTGGCCTGGAGCTTACCCCCCCCCGCCCCCACCCTTGAAGAGGGGGCTCCGCTAAAAAAACGTGATTCTGGGGGTTGACAAAATGGCGCACACAATGGCATCCTCGGAATTCCCACACAGGGTTTGTGTGATAGTCAAAATCCAGTTCTGCCTCCCCTTTGGATTGCCCAAGGGCCGTCGTCAACCTTCACCTTTGGAGGGGGCAGACACACCCATAACCCCCCCCCCCACACACACACACTCATAAACAATATTGATATTCTCACCCACCTATTTGATTCTCTTGTACAACCTAGCCTATTTTTTTTTTGAGGTGTGGTCTCCTTCTATTATAAACAACACATTTATCTCAAATGACCATGCGTGTGAGATATGGCATTGAGGTATACTTGAACAAATGTTGGGCGCTTCTACTACATCTAACATTATCTTAAGCTTTCCGGAGCGATATAACTTAAACGTCACAGGGAATGGACTACAGGAATGTAATAGCTTACATAGGCGAGATAGCAAGCAGGCGGGAAAGCCTGGCATAAGAAGAAGATGGCGACAGTACATCAGGATACTGATGCCGCTGGGTGCAGGCCCTATCGGGCGGAGGCACCACAGCGTACGCAGCCAGGCGGGAAGCCTAGCGCTCTAGGACACTCTAGCATGACCGGGAGAACCGGTCAATAACATCCCCCCCAATTCCTAGTATTCTCCATTTAGAAGAATTCTGGGAATTAGAGAGTAAAAGGATAAGGAGGAGCTAAAGTGGAAAAATAGGGACTAAAAAATATATATGTGATCAAAGAGGAGCTTTGGGCAAGCTAGCAAGATGGTCACAGTGGAAGGGGAACTTAAGATGTACATGTGGAGGTACAAAATGAAGGTAAACATATTGTCTAAAATTAAGGGCAGCTTAGGCTGGGTCAAATTATCATGGACTGGATTTCAGCTTATAGCTGCCTGGAAGGGTGGACTGGGTATACACAGGCTAATGGCTAGGAGAGGAGGGGCACTCAAGTCAATAAGTCAAGTGCCATGGCTCCACCTGATGTGGGATATGGTAATTCCGGATCAAAGGTGATTAGGACTTGTGTGCTTTTCCAATGGAGCCAATCTTCTCTCTGAAGTCACAGAACTTGGTCCTGGGAAGGGCTTTGGTGAGCATGTCAGACATGTTGGCAGCAGTGGGGATCCAGTTGAGCTTGATACCCCCCTTCTTGGACAGCTCTTTGAGAAAGTGGAACCTGGTCTCCATGTGCTTGAGTCTGGAGGAAAGTTTCTCTTGGTTCCCGGCACTGAGTGGAGCTTGGTTGTCACCATTGATGGTGAGGGCAGGAGGTACAGTTCCTGTGGCAGAGTATTGTAGTTTCCTCAACCACATTCCTTCTTGGGCTGCAGAGGTGGCTGCCATGAACTCAGCCTATGTGGTGGACAGGGCTGTTGCTGATGCCTGGATCTTGGATGCCCATGAGATTGCACCCCCTTGGTTGAGGAAGACAAACCCTGTGGTTGATTTCCTTGTGATGGGGCAGGCAGCATGGTCAGAATCGCAATATCCAATGAGAGGCTTGCTGGAGTGGGTGTAGGTGATACCATGGTCTGGAGTGTTAGACAGGTATTTTAGAATGCCAGTGGCAGCTTCCATGTGATCATGCAGAGGGTGTGCACTGTGCCTGGCCAGCTTGTTGACAGCTTGGGCAATGTCAGGCCTTGTGTTGACTGCAAGGTAGTTGAGGGAACCTACAATCTGTGCAAGGGGAAGGCCTGTGTCTGGAGTGTCTTCGTCAGCATAGGGAAGGTTTGCATCTGATTGGAGTGGCACAGGGAACCTGGTGCTGTTGGGTGCTCGAAGGAGGTCCTGTATGAATCTGGACTGGCAGATATGCAGTGTTCCCGCTGAGGCATCTCTGGTGATCTCATATCTCACAAATACAGAAGGTACATCCAGGTCTCTTGTCTTGTAGAGCTGCATAATGGTGTTCTTGTACTTGTGGAGGATGGCTTTGTCAAAAGAGAGCAGCAGGAGGTCATCAAGCCACAGGAGGACCCATATGAGTGGTTTGTGGGTGGGTCCAGGCAGTATGAATAGGCCTTGATCTACATCAACTTCTCTGAATCCAATGGCAGTCATATCCTCTTTGACTTTGAGATTCCACTGGCGGGATGCTTGTTTGAGGCCATAGAGACATTTCCACATGCGGCAGACAAGGTAGGACAATGGCCTCCCTGGAAATTGCTGTGAAAAAGGAACTCTGATTTTAGGTCTCCGGTACACGTTTTGGGCCATTTTTTTAAACCGCACTTTTTATTTTGTATTCCTTTTTTTTCCTTTTCGGCCGCACTAATGGTTTTTAAACTTCCGGTACACTTTAAGTGGTCATTTTGGGGCCAATGTGTTACAAAAATTCGTATTTGGGTTCTGCTTTACATATAAGACACATAGCAGATTGGAATCATCATTCATTGCAAGATATGATATTCTAGAACTTGGAGCCTGCAAACCCTACAACATTTTAAGTATAGCTGGGCTCCTACGTCACCTGCAATCAATTTAATTAGGCCAGCAGGCCACAAATTGCACTCAACACTGATCGACTGATATAGGTCGCACTATGCTGTAAAACCCATGTTCCTAACAACGGCCCCATTTGAAGTAAAGCTGAGCTCTTAGGTCACCTGCAATCAATTTATTTAATTAGGCCAGCAAGCCACAAATTGCACTCAACATTGATCGACTAATATAGGTCGCACTATGCTGTAAAACCCAAGTGCCTAACAACAGCCCCATTTGAAGTAAAGCTGAGCTCCTAGGTCACCTACGATCAATTTAATTAGGCTAGCAGGCCACAAATTGCACTCAACATTGATCGACTGATATAGGTCGCACTATGTTGTAGAACCCATGTTCCTAACAACGGCCCCATTTGAAGTAAAGCTGAGCTCTTAGGTCACTTGCAATCAATTTATTTAATTAGGCCAGCAAGCCACAAATTGCACTCAACATTGATCGACTAATATAGGTCGCACTATGCTGTAAAACCCATGTGCCTAACAACAGCCCCATTTGAAGTAAAGCTGAGCTCCTGGGTCACCTGCGATCAATTTAATTAGGTCAGCAGGCCACAAATTGCACTCAACATTGATCGACTGATATAGGTCGCACTGTGCTGTAAAACCCATGACGTAAAAACATGCCAAGTGTCAGTCAGCTAACAATCACATGTGATAACCTAGTAGGCTACTTAGTAAGATTACGGTGACCCGCACCATCTACAGTCCCTCAAGGAAAGGGTCCGCTTCAACATTGATCGACTGATATAGGTCGCACTATGTTGTAGAACCCATGTTCCTAACAACGGCCCCATTTGAAGTAAAGCTGAGCTCTTAGGTCACTTGCAATCAATTTATTTAATTAGGCCAGCAAGCCACAAATTGCACTCAACATTGATCGACTAATATAGGTCGCACTATGCTGTAAAACCCATGTGCCTAACAACAGCCCCATTTGAAGTAAAGCTGAGCTCCTGGGTCACCTGCGATCAATTTAATTAGGTCAGCAGGCCACAAATTGCACTCAACATTGATCGACTGATATAGGTCGCACTGTGCTGTAAAACCCATGACGTAAAAACATGCCAAGTGTCAGTCAGCTAACAATCACATGTGATAACCTAGTAGGCTACTTAGTAAGATTACGGTGACCCGCACCATCTACAGTCCCTCAAGGAAAGGGTCCGCTTCATCGCCCGTCATCAGAGGAGGCATATCAGCAATCTCATCATCAGATGCGATGCCCTCTGAGGCACTATCAGACACATCGCCAGGGTTGTGCCATTCGCGTTCGCGTACGGCTTCGGTTTCGGTTTCGGAATCGTACGGGTTTATGAAGGTCGTTCGGTTGCGTTTAGGGTTTCGAAGTTGCGTTCGGTGGAACTTTAACTTTAAAACGGACAATGTTACGGATAAGATTCATATGACAATGTTACATCCTGGAGGCAAACATCTCTAGTTAATATTTTTTCACACTCAGCTGTAGTACATCTCTCCAGAATGATATTAATCTTACTCAAGTAATTATCCCAGTGCCGAGGATCGAACCCCCGACCACGATACACTGTAACAACCGAGAACGTTGTGAGCCGACGCGGTAATTCCACACGAAAATAAGTATTGTACGTGTACTTTGTACAGGTACTAGCTGGAAAATAGGTTAGGCACCGAACGACCGAATGCACCGAACGCGAACGAGATTTCCACCGAATGCAAACGCGTTCGGTATTTTGGTGCATACGGACCGAATGGCACAACCCTGCTCATCGCTCTCACTACTTAGCTCACTCAGCTCCTCCTCATCACTCTCAGCTGCACCAGACTCCTCCTCTGGCTCACTTCGATATTCGTCATCATACTCCTCCTCGTCGAAGGCGCCAGGTTCATCGAAAGAAGGAACGACAACCTGATTGACTACTGCGGGGTAACGGCACCTTTTGTCGCTTCAACAGACGCGACGAGCCAGTCAAGGACTCTAAGACAAGGGCGAAGAGGGGGCAGTCGAGCAGATGCTCGAATGAACGAATTGCTGAGCAGTCGATTAAATACCATAGCTTTCAGTTCACATTTCGCTGTCAAATTGAACCCTGAGGGAATTGGTGGTTACTGTGGGAGAAAGGGGTTCCGTCTTCATCTTCTCGAAGGGCAGGTGTTTGAATGTTGGGAAGTTGAGGAAGATGAAGTTCCAACTGTTGATAAGCTGCTAGGCTCGAGTTACTATGTCAGCTACACAGCTACTCAGCTACTAAGCTGAGTCGGACACCGGAACTCGAGATCGAATTTCGGTCGGTCGGGCCGGAACTCGTGCTCGGAACTGGTCGGTGCAAACCGGACAGGCTTCTCAGAAAGTTGCTGCGAAACCGGAACTCAGATTTTTGAGCTCCGGTAAACCGACCAGGAAACCCCCCAATACCGAGAACCGACCGGTTTGTTCCACCCTGGCGGCAGACCCTGTGGTCTCTCTCAAAACCAGGTGGCTGGCTGCAGTACAGTTCTTCTTCAACTACTCCATTGAGAAAGGCTGTGGATACATCTAGATGGGCTAGGTCTGCTGTGGGGTCAGCTGCCATGGAGAGGATATAACGGATAGTGGCATGCTTAGCAACTGGGGCAAAAACTTCATCATAGTCAATGCCAGGTCTCTGAGCATACCCCTTGGCTACTAGTCTTGCTTTGTATCTGACTATTTCACCATCAACAGATTGCTTGATGTCAAAGACCCACTTTGTTCCTATGGCTTTGGATCCTAGTGGGAGTTCTGAGAGGGACCAGGTGTTCATTTCTGCAAGGGCTGCTAGTTCTTCTTGCATAGCAGCTTTCCATTCCTTGGCTTGAGGACTAGCTAGTGCTTCTCTTTCATTCTTAGGTATGATGATCTGGTCTGCAGCTAGGTAGAAGAAGTTGGGGGCATTTCTTTCTCTTCCAGTGCGTCTGGGTTCAACTAAAGTATCTATCTGATCTATTTGGGGGGTTGGTGAGATGTCAGGGATGTCAGTGACTGCTGTCTCTTGGTTGTGCAATGGGGCTGGACTACTGGTAGGATCTATTGATGGCTGTTGTTTAGGGTTATTTTAATCTCCTTGCTGGGTAGGGGTATGTTTATCTCCTTGCTCCACAGTGGCATTGTGGCCTGGTGCACTAGCTTGTGGTATTGATGCTAGGCTGTTGTACAGTGCTTGGGCTGAATGAGAAATCACTGGGAGATCCCCACTAGGGAGGGTTGGCCTGAAGTCTGAGTTGCCTATCATTATATATTTATATTTCTTTGAGTTCAGAGGGGGGGGTGACTGGGTGAGGGACCATGTCATCATCTATCTCGACAGGGACATCTTCTTCATAGTTGCCTAGAACTACCATACAGCATCTGGGCCTGGGAATCCCTTTAGTCCTGCTAGGTTTTCGAATTCATTGAAAGTGATGTCTCTCTCGTCAAAGATCTTGTGGGCAGAGTCTACAACTCTGTAGGCCTTCCTTGATTCTGAGTATCCAATAAGTCTAGTAATTTTAGCTGAGGGGGAGAACTTGAATGATCTGGATTTAGGTGGGACATGAACATATGCAGTGCATCCAATAGTCATGGGGTGGTCAATCTTAGGTTTTGTTCCATGAAACATTTCATATGGAGTCTTTGTCGATTCAGAGGTGGGAGAGAGGTTTCTGAGGATGCTGGCATTCTTTACCATTTCTGCCCAGTACCTGTTGGGGAATTTGGATGAAAGGAGGAGGGCTGTAGATCTGTCATGCAAAGTTCTGTTGAGACGTTCTGCTGCACCATTGGTGGATGGGTTTCCTGGAACTGTGAGATTAAGGGTGATTCCTTTCTTTTTTCACCAGGATTTGAATCTGGTGCAAATGTATTCAGATCCATTGTTGCAGAAGATAGTTCCTATCTTGTTTTCCGTGAGGACTTCATACCGTTCAAGTTCTGTAATGATGTCCTTGGCTACTGTATCCTTGGTTTTGTCGTATGTGACAATGGAGTATTTGGAATAGTCAGCCAGTATGCCTTGGAAGTATAGGCTTCCATTGAGGCTGGGAATTTTCATCTTTCCACTCATGTCAATGTGGAGAATGGCCATGGGTCTGGTAGCTCTGGTGTGGGAGGTGGGATATGGGTTCTTGTCCATTTTGGAGAGGACACAGATCTCACAGGTTTGCTTTCTCATTTTGTTGAATGCAGATGGAGTGATGTCATTGCCAATGACCATGTCTTCTGAGGCCATCCTAGCTAGGTAACTGTAGGCTAGATGTCCTAATCTGATATGCTGGAGTTATGCTGTCATAGGAGTTCTTCTGGACACGGCTGCCATGGCTAGATGAAAGTTTGAACCTCTGATCATCGTATCATCAACCCTGATAACTGGTACCAGGTAGAGACTCCGTTTCTTTTTTCCTGAGATGATAATTTTGTTGTTGATAGACATGATGCATTCTTGAGAATTGAATTGGATTTGCATGGTAGGATTGTTTTTGATTGCTGATGCCATGGAGAACAAGTTGGGTGTGGTGTTATCTGAGTTCATATGTACATTGAGGAGTTTGTGGATCTTCCCACTGTTTCCTTTGATCAAAGCTGTGCCTGACTTAGTAATGTAGGTATGGCCAGATGCAGTAAGGACTTTGATGGGATCTATGTCTTTAATGTCATGAAGGAGGCTGGGATCACCAGTCATGTGTGAGGTTGCTCCAGTGTCCATGATCCAATTTCTGTACATGCGACGCGTGTGTTTTGATGCATTGAGGGCATATTGATTTGTATGCGATGTGTTCGTGGTGTTCACAATGGGGGGTTTATCCTGTGTACTCCTGGCGTAACTCGGCGGGTATTGAATGAAAGGGTAGGGAAGGGGATATGTGTCAGGATCTGAGACTGTGGAGAAGTAGAAGTCTGAGTACCGGTAGTCGTTTTTGAGAGATGACATGATCTTATCGGGGTGAGTGAGATGCTTGTGAACTGCTTGGTAGTCTGTGGAAAGTTGATCTAAGATGAATTTCTTGATTCTCTGATTTCTTTCTGAGAGGGATAGGTCTAGACTACTGGTTCGCATCACCTCAATGTCTTAGGAGACGTCTTTGATTCACTGAACAAAGGCCGTGGCGATGGGGATGTCCATGGGGGCGTCCATGTTGGAGTAGATCCTGAGAGGGAGATCCGGGGGGGGGGGGGGGGGGGGGGGGGGGGGCTTGCGAGGCCGACGGGGTTATGTGAGATGGCGGAAGAGGAGGAGAGGGGAAGATGGGTAGGCGCAGGGTTGGGGTGGTTGTTGCGGTAGCAACCTGGGTTGATCTAGCGGGGGGAGGAAGTGCTTCGATTTTTGTCGAACACTCTGTGGCCTAAACGAGTACAGGTTTTCAGGGCCTGTAGTCCTCTTCTTCGAGAGTTGCGGGGGCAACAAGCAAAGACACCGCGTATGCCGGGGGGCGAGGGATCAACGGGCAAGGGCGACAGACTCTGATGCAGTGGATAACGCGAAGGCGATTTGATGGGCGATAACCTTTAGCTTTCCGGAGCAATATAACTTAAAGGTCACAGGGAATGGACCACAGGAATGTAATAGCTTACAGAGGCGAGATAGCAAGCAGGCGGGAAAGCCTGGCATAAGAAGAAGATGGCGACAGTACATCAGGGTAATGACGCCGCTGGGTGCGGGCCCTATCAGGCGGAGGCACTACAGCGTACGCAGCCAGGCGGGAAGCCTGGCGCTTTAGGACACTCTAGCAGGACCAGGAGAACCGGTCAATAACATTATCATGGGTGAGTTGGGTAGAACCCCTTTGATTCTCTTCATTGATCTTTAGATTCCAACACTGGCTGGGTACATGACTTGCGTTGTGCTCTCCACAAGCAAGGATCCAGTAAAAACCTTAACATTTTGGAGGCTGTCGTTGTCGAACGTATTATGTCTGAAGATTTTGAGTCATGGAGGTTTAAGTACCCAAGTGACACCAATGCAGTAAGAGAGATACCTAATGAGAGAGGGGCTGGCTTTAAACGCCTCCGATACCAGGAATGGTTCGCAGCCAACAGTAATGAACTCAAATACTAAACGCTCTCATGCGGGGTCGTCCAAAACACTGCGTGTTGCGACTTAGACACAGATCTCGAGGATCTGCTGCGTGTCAGACACAGTTTTGGGAGGGTCCGTTGCATCCAATATACATATCCAGTAGGTTGGTTGTGTTCTCGGAGGGTCAGTTGCGTCTCAGATGCAGAACTTGGAACGGGGTGCGCCTCAAGATGCAGATATAGGGAGTGCCCCTGACAAGGCCTGCTCTCATGCGTGACCCTCATGCCGTCGCATGAAGGAGTCCCTACCTCCTGGAGGGTGACACCTACTATGTCTGCCATGGTGACTTTCTCCAGCTGCGGCGTACGGGAGGGTCCCTTTAACACCACGCCCCTCCAGGCGTTATCTTTTTTTTGCCTCATGCAGGAACCTCATGCATGAACCGCAACCTTCCAGCTTGCACATCGGCTCAGGGTGTATTTCACACCACCATTTACTGACTCGTCAGGCAGTATCTTTGCTGAGTCCTTTTAGGAGTGACTTGACTTTAGACCCCACGTACAGGAAGCTGACTTTGTACTGCCGGCAAGCTCTTGCAAGTTGCGCAGTTCCAGTATGGCCGTTCCAGTTTGTTTGAATGAACACTGCAAATGATACATAGGGTGGATGCATTGTGACTGCCAGCAAGAGGTACAGCGGGCTTGGAAGTGCATCAGGTGGCTGTCAGGAGGAGGTACAGTGGGTGCATCATGCGTCACAAGGGAGGTACATACATTGGGTCTGTGAGGTACACCCCACGGCTGTTAGGGGGAGATACAGAGGGTGTGGGAGGTTCGCAGAGCGACTAAAACAGTGGGTAAGGGATGTACAGCGGGTCTGTGAGGTACACCCCACGGCTGTCAGGGGGAGATACAGAGGATATGGGAGGTACACACAGCGAATAAGACAGTGATCTTACTTGGTGCTCTGGTGTTCTTGTTGGGTTTTCTGGTTGCTTACCTTAGTGTACCTGTTGTTAATAGTAATGAAACTCGAGGTCGGGGGTTATAATCTCACTCGGACCAAAATTATGAAATTACGGAATTACCTTTGTGTATCCTTCCTGCCTTGATGCCCTGGATCAGTGTCACCAGTCCTTGTCTGCCGACATAATCACCACTGCCATACCATTGTCGCTTCCTGTTGGGGTACAGCCTGGCAAGCCACTCCTGGTCACTCCTTTTGAATGCCTGCGAAGACGATATACACAATAGATCAGGAGCAACAATGCCTGCGTACACGATGTAGACAATATGTCAGGAGCAACAATGCCTGACCTGAGCAGCATTGACATGCTGAGACAACTACTGATGTATGCCAGCCAGGGCACACATCATTGCAATGGGGCATACAAATATGTTACTGGCTGCCTGGACATACAAAACCTGACCAATGCCAGCTCATTTATTGTTTGCCTAACATATTGTACATGGTGCATGTCCTCGCAGCCATTTCCATGATGTGTGTTGACTATTTAGGCAGGTTGCTGCATACACTCCAACCTGTTAACCTACCTACCCAACCCCCCCATGCCCTTTCCATGCTGTTTCCTGATCAAACACGGAAGGGGTGCATGTTTATGTCCATAAAAAGCAATCCATACTGGCTTCTGCAGTAGCTGGGGACGCTTGCAACATCAAAATGCTGTAACTACTCATCAATGAATATTCTCAGCATGCATGGGCAGGACTCACCATTCCACCAAAGTAAGCAACAATTTCAGCTCTATCTACTGGCTGAGAATCTGCAGCATTATCCTCCAATCCCTCATCCTTGCTATCTTCACTGTCATCATTGTAAGGCGTCCACCGTTCCTCATCGTCCTCCTGCTCCTCCTCCTCCGCTTCATAACGAGAAGGTGCCACCCACGGCTGGGCCAGCTCTTCCATCCTGGCAAAGCACAGGGAGGAAGGTGAAGTCATACAGCATTGGAAGACTTGTCATGCTGAAGAGGATGATGCATAGGGAATATACATAAATATAATGCCCTACAATGGGGCGCCAGGTTCAGGTTAAGCTCGCTTGAGCTAGGGCCTGATGCCATCGAGGGCAGATGGGTGGGTGGTTGGGAGGGTGGCTGGGAGGGGTCACCCCCCCGGGGTGGAGGATTCTGGTCTTAATTCCTATGCCTTCTACATGATAGGATAAACTGGAACGAGATGGTGGCGTGTTGGTGGGGTTGAGTGCTAAGCTTGAGGGCGGCTTCTTCGGATTTGGCCTGCCACCATGGATGGCAGGTGGGTGGGTGGGTCCACCGCCCGGGGGGGGAGGAGTCTGGTCTTGATACCTATGCCTTCTACATGATGCGTTAAACCGGAACAAGATAGTGGCGTGTTGGTGGGGTTTAGTGCCAAGCTTCAGGGCGGCTTCTTCGGATAGGCCTAGTTGGAGGAGTTTGTGGGATGCATATGATACATTTGGCCCGCCACCATGGATGGCGGGTGGGTGGGTGGGTGGGTGGGGTCAACCCCCGGGGGGAGGATTATGGGCTTGATCCCTGTGCTTGCTCATGAGACAGTAGACCAGAACGAGTGTGGTGGTGTGCTGGTGGAGTTTATTACTGAGCTTGAGGGCGGCTACTGGGCCTAGCTGAAGATAGGCCTAGCTGGAGGAGTTTGTGGGATGCATATGAATGTCTGATGCATTTGGCTGAAGTTATTTTGTTGGCATGGTCTTACAAGGTTAATCAAGTTATAAACCATGCAAGGCCTTCGTACAAGGCCCTGGTATTATATTTCGGAAGTCAAGAAAAAACAAGAACAAGGGCAAGAAGTAACATCTGCTTTTTATATTGTAGAAGTAAATTATCACTGTAGCAAGAACTCAGGGCCCCTGTCGGTTAAACAATTGTTTGGGGTTCAGTTCATCAGTGCTTTTTCTTTTTAAGCCCTTCCTATCAGTTGGGCAAGTCCCTTAAGCCTATTTGGCCTACCCCTGGACTGTAACATACACACATACATCTGTTAAGTCGGAGCATGGACTGTGGAAGGGGAAACTGTGGCTGGTACCGACATGGATGGTACACTGGCTAATGGTGAATCTATTGACATGCTATGGTGCTCTTGATATGGTGCTGCCAACTTTACTTGGCTTGGCTTGGCATGGCTTGGCATGCTATGGTGCTCTCGATATGGTGCTGCCAACTTCATCATCCTGAAATGTACATCACTGAACTGTCCATCACTGAAAAAGACAAGGCATCATGCTGGAAGGAAAAGGAAAAGCATCGTGAACCTTCGTTGTTGGCCCTGTGGTATGGAGACTAGAGATATGCATCAGCAAATGAATGAGAAACAATTGAGATCCTATCTCACCTGTCTTGGACGTACTTCCGACTGCTTGTGTTGTCCTCTCTCAGTCTTTTAAGCCAGCTAGCATCGGCTTGCAGCATGTCCCCCTCCCAATCCTCCATGTAGTAGTAGCCTTCCTCACCCAAAGTTTCTATCACATCAAAGAGCAGTTGCTTCTGTTCTGGAATAGAGGTGGCCTGGTCATCATCAGGCAAGCAGCCTATTACCTGGTAGCGGTGCATTTGGGGGGGAGTCCAGGTCAACATAGATGATGCTGGAAACTGTGTGTGGTGTGTATGTGTGGTGTGTGTGGTATGTGTGTGTGGTGTGTGTGGTGTGTGGTATGTGTGTGTGCATTTGGGGGGGAGTCTAGGTCAACATACATGATGCTGGAAACTGTGAGGCCTGGGAAGTAGGATGCTAGCACCATCATACATGAAGAACAACAACAGATTCTGGGGGATAGGCCAGCCAGCCCCTGAGCCAGGCGCTGTGTGTGTATGTATGTATGTATGTATGGCTAGATGGAAGGGTCCGTTGCGTCGCAGGACACAGGCTATACAATTGGTTGCGTCTCAGGCAACATATCTGGTTTTTTTTCTGAAGTACCCTGCAGCAGCTAGAGGTGACAAAACCCTAGTGACAGGGGAAACAATGTGTGTTACCATGTTACCTAGGCAACGCATGAAGTAGTGCACAAATAAAATGTATACTATGATTTAAGCTTGCATTACGATGATGATGATGCTGATGATGATGATGATGCTGATGGTGATGATGATGACGACGACGATGACGACGACGACGACGACGATGTTGGTGGTGGTGGTGGTGATGATGATGATGATGGTAATGGTGATGATGATGATGATGATGATGATGATGATGATGATGATGATGATGGTGATGATGATGATGATGATGATGATGATGATAACGATGATGATGGTGGTGGTGGTGGTGGTGATGATGATGATGACGACATTTTCCTGGTGCCCTACTGGACTCCAAATATGCCCGCAGCTTGACTAAGTCAAGGGGGCAATATGAACATCATTAGTGTACCCATCTGTCTGGTGGAAACATGCAAGTGTACATTGAAAACCAGTAGTACGACTATAACCTGCACTTCAAGCTGTACAGTACCTCATGTATGATTCCCTCATGTTGCACGGCACCAGCTTGGAGCAGAGCCTCCTGGAACAAATAGGATACCCCCCTGTAGCAACCCTGTGATGCAGCCACCTGCATGCTGCAGTGTACAACCTCCAGCCAGTCAGGGAGGGGTAGGTGGCTCCTCGTCCACCAGCAAGCACGCTGCGCACGCTGACCTGGTTTGGCTGTCAGCGCTGGGAGAGTCTTAGGGCAAGGGTGGCTCAGTGCACCTGATGCCATGGATAGGTTCATCGCTACTTGGACAGCCTCAGTAGGCTGCTGGGCTGCAGCATACACCGAGATCAATGCTGTGTAGATCAAAGCAGAGGGAGTCACCACTGGTGGGGTACCTTCCTCCTCCTCCTCCTCTTCCTCCTCCTCAGTAGCAGGCGTCTCAGAGCAGAAGCGCTGGACAAGTTCTTCGGCTTTGCTGCAGTGAAAGCGCGGGTCCAGTATGCCCTCCGGTGGATGGTCGGAGCCTGTGCTGCAGTGATCCAGTGCTGACTCAGCACAGACAGCGTATGCGTCCAGGACCTTGCACAGGCTGGACTCATTGACAGGCTGGAACGTGAGGACCAGCTCAGCTGCAGCAAGGCTCATACGAGTGCGCGCCTCTGGGCTCACTGCAGTGGGATACAAACCATGGAAAGGAAAAATCAGATTCGGCAACTTTGACATCTGATCTGCACGACCAACTCTGATGCACTTCAACCCAAGCTTAAGTAGCAGCAGCAGCACTAACAGCAACAGTCGACTAGCAATCGAGCTGCTTCTTGACTTGCTGACTTGACTTCCTAACCTGACTTTCTGACTTGCTAACTGGCTCAAGTAAACACACTAAAAGCGCAAAAACAGAAGTAGTTGCGCGAAAAAAACGGTTTTGAAGGGCCCATTTGCGCGCGTGCAGATTTTCAAGGCAGTTGCGCTTTTGAAGCAACCCAAAATGACCAACTGTAGTACCCTGGTAGCAGCAGCAGCAGCAGCAGCGCCGCTAACAGCAACAACAACATAAATAACCATTATCATTCTCAGCGCCTATGATGCATGTGACCCACCTTGCTCATCATACATGCATGCTTCCATTAGAGTCATCACATCGCTTGCTTGCTCCACAGGCAGCTGCTTCAAGCACTCCATCCCTTTCTCCATACCATCATCAGAGGACCACACATGCAGGCCAAGCTTCAAGGCCTCCAACAGCGGCCACCCCACTGCAAGCAATGGTGGGGGTCATGGTACTACTTCTTGCCAAATTGGTCAGCGCTTAAAGCGCACAAACGTCAAATTGGTGAGCACTTCTTAGTGCAAAAAGCGCAGAAATTGCGCGCTGCGCCCACAGGGGGTTGAAAAAACTGCGCGAAACGTGCAGAGGGGCTCAAAAAACATGCGCAAAGCCGCGCGCGCTTTCTAGTATTCTGGTGCAGGTGCTTGATTGGTTTATTGCTGCATAGCTGCCTGCATACTTACAGTTTGGCCCGGGGTCTTGCCTCCCTACCAATGACCAACATGGATGTGCCTTCCTACATGGTAAACATGAATGAAACATAACATTCCATGTGACCCGGGTGTCACCTGGAATACCGCTGACCACACCTATCCACTTGAATGCTGATGGGGTATGTGGTCCATGCGAATTCTATATGCCACCCCGTGTAGTCTGTATTCCAAAGGACAAAGCGAACGTTTGAATTCCGGTGGTGTGTGTTGTCTTCTGAAGTCCTACGCGGCATCGCAAGCAACTCAGAAAGTTGGCAGAGAGTGTTATTGGAGCGACAGGGAGCGACAGGTGGCAACTGAATCTAGAGGACCGAAGCCAGTTAGTCATGAGACAGTTGGCTTATGTGTCAGACTTCGTGTGGTCGCACACAAGGTGGGACAGACAACGGGTGACCCTGCGGGCTCCCGCCCGCCCACCAGAAGGAAGGGGGGTCCGCCAATAACTCAAGATTCATAGGAATTCAACCTGACTCTTACTTCTGCAAGACAGCATGGCTCACGTAAATTTCAAAATAAACCTTACTTGCACACATTACACATTTATACAGCCCAGGAACAACCGATTACACATTGGGCTACATAAATGTTGGATTGTCAATTGTCTGTACAGTGGACACTGCACAATCGGGGGGCCTACGGCAACCCCAAACTTGGATTATAAGGGTGCATTCTGGGAGGGAAGGGTGCTGTAGGGGTGCAGAGAAGGGTGCCGAAGAACCCTTAAATTTGCAGTGGAAGACAGCCAGACATACCTGTATCCCACTTCTGCTGATGTACACATGCTTGTAGGGCTTCATCAACAATGGTGTTTGGCAACTGCGGCACCAAAACAGATTAGTTAGGGCATGATGCGTATTAATTAGCTGCTGCTGCTGCTGCTATACATGCTTGTAGGACATCATCAACAATGGTGTTTGGCAACTGCAGCACCAAAACATATTAGTTAGGGCATGTTACGTATTAATTAGCTGCTGCTGCTGCTATACATGCTTGTAGGACATCATCAACAATGGTGTTTGGCAACTGCAGCACCAAAACAGATTAGTTAGGGCATGTTACGTATTAATTAGCTGCTGCTGCTGCTATACATGCTTGTAGGACATCATCAACAATGGTGTTTGGCAACTGCGGCACCAAAACAGATTAGTTAGGGCATGTTGCGTATTAATTAGCTGCTGCTGCTGCTATACATGCTTGTAGGACATCATCAACAATGGTGTTTGGCAACTGCAGCACCAAACAGATTAGTTAGGGCATGATACGTATTAATTAGCTGCTGCTGCTGCTATACATGCTTGTAGGACATCATCAAACAATGGTGTTTGGCAACTGCAGCACCACCAAAATCGATTAGCTTAGGCATTTGTTTACCCCGTGTGTTCCTTCTTAATTAGTCTGAGCTGCTCGACCCTATAAACTGCCTTGTAGATCATATTCCATCCCCATAGTGTGCGTCAGCTGGAAACTCGCTGGCACAAAAACAGCCCCTTTTCTTACATTAGTTAGGGTCATGTTGCGTATGAATAAGCCTGCTGCTGCGGCACCCTCACTCCCCCCCCCCCAATACATGATTGTTGCGTATACTGAGCTTCCTGCTGTGCTAACTGTTTGTAGGACATCATCAACAATGGTGTTTGGCAACTGCGGCACAAAACAGTATTTGGGTAGGGCATGTTGCAAGTGATTTCTTATAGCTGCTGCTGCTGCTATACATGCTTGTAGGACATCATCAACAATGGTGTTTGGCAACTGCGGCACCAAAACAGATTAGTTAGGGCAGGTTAGGATAATAGCGGATGCTCTGCTATACATGCTGTGGACATCATCAAAAAGGTGTTGGACGCGGCCACCAAAACAGAATAGTTAGGGCATGATGTGTATAAATTAGCTGCTGCTGCTGCTGCTGCTGATTGCATTTTTCCTGGTGCCCAACTGGACTCCAAATGAGCCCGTGGCTCGATGAGTGAAGGGAGACAAATCAAACAAAAAAGAAAAATATGTACTCCATCTTGTGTATCGGTTAGCTGCAGGTGCTGGTGATTACATTTTTCCTGTTGCCCAACTGGACTCCAAATGAGCCCGCGGCTCGGCGAGTCAAGGGAGACTTATAAAAAAGAAAATATATGTACCCCATCTCGTGCATCAGTTAGCTGCAGGAGCTGGTGAGACAAGACCTCGGCCATACTGAACAATTAATTTCCACATATTGCAATTCTGCTGATGCGCATAATTCGGTGACTAGTGTGACCCTTGCAAGCGCTTGCGTGTAAGCCCGCTTGCGATCCCCCTGTAATCTGCTTATCACTCGATTGCAAAGTATGCTTGTAGGTCTGCATCAATCATGGTGGGTGGAAACTGAAGTACAAGCATTTGGTCTACATCAATCATGGTGGGTGGCAACTGAAGTACAAGCATTTGGTCTACATCAATCATGGTGGGTGGCAACTGAAGTACAAGCATTTGGTCTGCATCAATCATGGTGGGTGGCAACTGAAGTACAAGCATTTGGTCTGCATCAATCATGGTGGGTGGCAACTGAAGTACAAGCATTTGGTCTACATCAATCATGGTGGGTGGCAACTGAAGTACAAGCATTTGGTCTGCATCAATCATGGTGGGTGGTAACTGCAGTACCACCAGATGGTAGTGCAGGCTCGGCGCGTGTCAGAAGATGGCTGCAGGTCCAGTACAAGTACAAGCAGGAAGGAACAGCTCATGGCAAATGATCATGGTAACACTCAATTAGCATGGCCGCACTATATAAGCATAGTCACACCAAATAAGCATGACCGCACTATATAAGCATAGTCACACCAAATAAGCGTGGTCACACTATATAAGCATAGTCACACCAAATAAGCGTGGTCACACTATATAAGCATAGTCACACCAAATAAGCGTGGTCACACTAAATAAAGGCATCGTACACCAATATCAGCGTTGGTTCACACCATATAAGATAGTCACACCAGAATAAGCATTAAGGCACACTATAGAAGCATGTCACACAATAAGCGTGCGTCACACTAAATAAGGCATAGTCCTACACCAAATAAGCGAGTGGCACATATAGAGAGGCTAGTCACACTAAATAAAGCGTGGGGCACACTAAATAACATAGTCCACCAACAAAGAAGTGGTCACACTATATGAAGCATAGTCCACCAAAAAAGTGTGGGTACACTCGAATCAAGCATAGTCACACCCCACAACATAGAGGGTCACACTATTAAGCATGGTCAACACCCAAACAACGTGGTCAATAAATACGCATCGTCACACCAATAAGCTTGGTCACATTCACACCATAAGCTAGTCACACCAAATAAGCGTGGTCACACTATATAAGCATAGTCACACCAAATAAGCGTGGTCACACTATATAAGCATAGTCACACCAAATAAGCGTGGTCACACTAAATAAGCATGATTACATATCACAAGCATGGGCGATAAGGACGTCAATGATATGTGTGATGAGTACAGTCACACTAAATACAACGCAGAACACACACCATGGAACCGTGGATGATAAGGCTGTTGCTGTTTGTGATGGGCTGGCCCCATGTAGTCTGCAGCTCACAAGTCATGCACTGCCTGGCTCATTACACATGCACTGGCTAATTACACATGCTTCCATAGATAGCACACAAAACATGTGGCATTGATTGGCTCACTTTCTTGTTCTTGGTCAGGTACTGCTTCATCAGCTGCAGTACTTCCTTGTGGTGCCCTTGCAGGTTGCAGGTGGTAGCAGCAAAGAGTAAGGCCTGACCCCCTAGCTCCTGGGGGATGTCCTTTGTCCAGCTAGGGCCACCATGAGAAACAGCCAAGCTGTGGCACATGGTACCCAGCAGGGGCAGAAGCCAGGGAGGAGAGAGTGTCAGAGAAGTCAGTATCCGCCTCTCAGATATCCAACCAATCAGCTTCCAGCAGGCTTTAGCCACTCCCTTGTCCTCTGTGCCATGCTCACCCGCAGCCACCTGATCGCACAGTGTCTTCAGCATCTTGTGAGCATGATCTAGCGCCACAGGAGATCGACAGGCTTTTGCAGATGGGAGGCACTGTCAGAGAATCATGGAAACAAAACTCAGTCAAGTAGCATTAATGAAAGAATATGCCAGTAACCATTGCAAGCATAGATTAGGAAGCTAAATGAATCCCACTGCAACGTTAGGAGGTCTTTGGCACCCTTTTTTGCACCCTTGCGACATCCCTCCCACCCATAATGCACCGGTATAAGCCAAACAAAAGGGTGCCATAGACCCCCTGCATGTGCAGTGTGAGGAAGCTCATCGAATCCTGTACAAGCAGGGACAAGCATTGTTGACACCAAGCTTAACAGGGTTGCCAATATGGTTTTATATCAGCACCTCTTGTTTTATACCGGCACCTCTTGTTTTGCAGGTGCATCCAAAAGTATTATCAAGGCATGTGGCAGAGTAAACTCCTGTCTATCTAGATCCTTCTAAACCTGAGATATAGTCGCTGGCAGGCCCTTACCTCTTGCAGGATCCAGAGCTTGCTGCCCACAGACATATTATCTGCAGCAGCTCCTGGCCCTACTGGGCTCATCGCCATCATCAGCATCTGCCCAATGCATTGCTCCAGCTGGCTAGCAGTCTCCACATCAGCGCCTTCCATCCACTGCTCACACACAGAAAGGAGCTTGGGAACCACAAGGCGCCAGGTACTTTGACTCACACTCAACGAGCCTGCCAGTCCTACATATGCTGGGGGCAAAATAGCCAGCAACTCAGGATTTGTGGTCCCACCTGTATGGGCGAGCATCAAGTAGGACAGAACAAGCAACACACTGGAGAGTGCTGCTTTGGCATCATCTGCTGTTGCTGTATCAGCTAGCAGTAGCAGCACTAGATGGGAGAGGCCACCGTCTTTCACTTTTTTCTTTTTTCTGTCCTCTGCCACCTTTTTGTTTTTTCCATTTTGCTGTTGTTTTTCATCTTTCAGCACTCTCTCCTGCACCTCAAGTGGCATCAGCTGCAAGGCAGAGAGTACTTCCTTACCCGCACCACTCCACGGCACATTGTCTGCCACTGCCACTCGCATTATGCTGAGCAATAGGTTTGAAGAGGGAGAGGATGCAAACTCACTGAGCAGGTGCTTGGCAACGTCTTCATGGGGGTGCAGCTGCAAGGCTACAGACCGGAGGTTGATGAGTTCAGCCTTAGCGCTTTGGGCGATGATGTTGGCAAGGGCAAGGCGACCATCAGGCGAAAGGATTGCAAACATGTCCTGCTCTGTATGTCCTTCTTGGCCTCCATGGGCAAGCAGTAGGTTCAGTGCATCAGTTGCCGCGTCCGAACTTGAACCAGTCCTGGGATCCAAACAGCTTAAGGCCAAGCTTAGGACAGTCTCCACACAGTGGTCCAGATCCACTGCCTCCTGACCACCACTGCCGTGTAACCACCGCCCACGTGTGTTCATGCATCCTTGGAAGACGTACTGCCAGTCTCCGAGGTTGATGCACACCTCAGAGACCGGAACCAGGTCAACAGGGGGAAGTGAGACCAAGACTTCACTCTGTGTGATAACTCCAGGGCAGACGTGCAGCAGGTGAGCCAGGAGAGTACTCAGGGTGGTGAGAGCTTTTGAAGCAGACTTTACGGCAAGAGCATTGTCTACCAGCAGCACCACTAGATTGGAGGCCCCGCCCTTGCTCAGCACCACCTGCTGTTCGTCTCTACCCAGTCGTTGCAGCACGTCAGTTGCCGCTTTCCCTCTTGTAGTCCAGTGCTCGTCAGCTGCCATTTGGAGTATGCTGAGTAGAACACTCGAAGTCGTCACACATCCAGGTATGTCTAACAAACAGGCAGTGCTCTCAGAGGGATGGATCTCCCAGGCTACAGGCCGTAGCGCTGCAAGGGGTGCCTCAACACTGCGAGCAATGATGTTAGAAAGGATACGACGGTCAACTGAGGTGAGACATGAGAAGGGATCAGCTCCTGTATTGGAGGGGAACAGCTCCTTGAAGGCGGCTGCTGTTGCTTCTGGGCTTGACACAGACGATGGGGCAGACGATGGAGCAGAAGACCGCATAGCCAGGACAAGAATTTGTTCCATCAATGGCTCCAGCTCCACAATTGCATCCAAATACCGCGCACATAGCCTTAGGCATCCTGGGACTGCATATCGCCAGGCATCAAGGCTTATGGATATTTGGGACACCACAGCGAGACGTACAGGGGGGAGCAAGTCTGATGTTGTACTGTGTGCAATGGCTCCTTGACAGAAGTGCAATAAGTGGGCTAGGAGAGCGCGCATGCTGGGGGAAGCTTCTTCGCTAGATTTTGCTGTAAGAGCAGAGTCTACCAGCAGCACCACCAGACTGGAGGCCCCTCCCTCACTAAGCACCAACTGCTGCTTTTCTCTGTCTAAGGATTGCAGTGCAGACATCGCAACTCCCGCCACATCACTCCAGTGCTCAGCAGCTGCCTTGTCAAGGATGCTGTGTACTATAAGTAGTGCTGGAGAGGACGAGGATGGAAGTGAGAGCAGCACATGCTTGGCCATGTCCTTTGTGGGGTCCAGCTCCCATGCCATTGGCCACAGAGCCGCAATCTGAGGCCTGCTGCTTGCAGCGATGGTTTTGGCAAGCACTTGAAAAGCAGCTTGGGGGAGGGGGCCCCTCTCCACTAACTCTCTAACCTGCCGAGCAAATATGGATGCTCCAGCTTCTTCAGTTTGTGCCCCCTTGGGATAGGAGTAGTCCATGGCCAGACATAGCACAATCTCCAGGTGTGCTTGGAACTCGGAAGGGCTGGCATTCTGACTGAACCCTAATCCTGACTGATCCATTCTTCTTCTTTGATCCAGAAGTAGCTTTTCTTCCGTCATTTGGGCGATGGACTGAAGGAATCTGGTAACAACATACGGCCAGTCCTCAAGCCTTACGTAGTTCCCTGAGACAGGAGGTAGATTCAGTTTGGGAGATCTGCTTGGCAGGCTGTAGCTTTTGGTGGCTCCCGGGCAGAAGTGAAGCAAATAAGCCAGGGCCTTGGACAAGGCTTGGGAGATAGGTTCGCGTAGTAGCACTCTAACCAGCACGATGGCCCGCTTGTCCTTGAAGACTGCTTTCTGTGTTTCCTCAGAGTACGCAGTCACACAGATCGCAAAGTCGTCCCAGTCAGCTAGAGCTGTCAGCTGCCAACAGTGAAGAATGATGTCCGGGGAGGGAGGGCAGGTCATACGATGTGAAAACAAAACGTTTGTGTCTTTTCTTGGGTACAACATCAATGCTACTGGCCGAAGAGCGACTAGCTCAGGTTCTGTACTCTGGAGGATGAGCTGTGAGAGTACGTACTTCAGGTCACTGTTAAGACACCCTGCAAGTGCTTTCCAGTCCTGTAGGCGATTCAATAATGGTGCGTTGTTCATCAGCCAGAGACGGATACCGGTTCTGGCAGATAGTGCAGCAGTTGTGCTCGTGCTTGTCGAATTTTGATCATCAGCATTGCCACCATCATAGCGTGCAATAGAGCAGGCAGCCTCACTGGGGTTAGCACCGCCGAACATGCGTAGCATTCTTTCTATATTGCTGCAAGCCTGCGCAGCTTTACCAATCTCCACAACTTCCTCAACTGATACTGAGATTTCAGATTTACCAGAGAATAATGCTGCCAAAAGGTTGCTGCCAGATTGCCAGAAGTCAGTGGAGGAGACCCCTTTGAATGCAGTGACATCTACACCGTGTGCCACGAGGTAGTTCAAAGCATCCTCAGTCGGATCAAGCAGCAAGGCAACATCTTGCAGGGCTACCAGAGGAGGCTCCACACTTCGAACAATCGTTTGCGAGATGAAGTAACGTGTGCTGACATCAAGGCAGGTGATAAACGGCTTCCCCAACGGAGATCTTAGCACTTGTAGTGGGGTTGACGGATCAGAAGCCATCATCTTGAGTAGTCCCTTTGCCCTAGATTCCCACCCATTCTTTTTTGCGTCGAGAGGAGCACGGAAAATTAGCTCCTTGAAGTTTGCACTTGGCTGAATATTTCCACTGACAGCAGTTATCAAGAATGCAATTTGGTCAAGCAGGGACAGCAGATTGAGGGGTGATCCATCCATTTCAAGAGTGGGGATGGGGATGCCATAGTGTTGTAGAGAGTGCGCTGGTACCTCATCTTCATCAGGATCACAGTCTGCAAGAGGTAGGCCAGGCTTCATAGTCTCCTTTTCTCTTGATGACGCTGCATTGACCTCCTGTGCTGAGACTGAAATCAATTTCAAGCTGAAAATCGCGGATGATACCCTTCTGAGCACACCTTTGTTAATGTTTACCCTTCCACAGGCCTTGCTTGGGTAATGTTCTGCAAACAAACCAGCTGGTGACTTCCTCCGTCGCAACCAATAGACCTCATCTTATAGAGCGCCATGTGCCACGCAACTAGCCTGTCTGGGTATCTAACGAATCACCATTCAATCGCATATAGAAATCATACAACACCAGCGCCTTTACGGCACATGATGTCAGTGCCTCTCAATGTGTAGAGTACCTGGGAGCTGCAAATCATTGACCCTGAGTGATGCACCCAGCAGTGGCCCCAGGGTCATGGCAATCCCACTTGTTCGTTTGAGTGCTGTACAACGAGTGCAGTCCTCATTAAATTCGGTAGGCACAACCTGGGGGTTGCGCACACATGTTGTATGTTCTAAATTCTGTCGATACCCTGTGACTGCATGTGGGTCCAAGCAATCTCATTCCATCTGACTACCTCCTCAGCCACATCCACACCCTCTGCCTCTCCCACAGATGACTCGATTGCTGTGTTCAAGGCATCCACCAGTTGTACAATAGACACCATGCGATTGCTGGTCTTGCTCTGTGGGGCTGCTTCCCACCTGCCCCGCCACACCACCTTGGACAGCGAACAAAGGCGGGGAAGTACAAATCGCACTTTGGTGCTGGTGCTGTGGTGCGCCGCTTTTCTTCCGGCCACTTTCCTCACTGCTGGGTCCCTCTGGACAACCCTGCACCTTGCTGTGTTTCTCTTGTGCTCTCTCTTTGTTGCAGCCTGAGATGCCGGTATCACCTGAACCCTGTCCCTGAACTTGCTCACAGCCTGAGCATTTAGGAGGCTAATGATGACGGGCATATATGCATGCAGTATTTGGGCAGCCGAATCTGCAGGCCATAGCTGGCTCCTCAGCTCAGGGCTCGTGATCATGGATGCCGCCTTGGGTGTCTTGAACCATGGATCCAGCTCACCGGCTGCTGCCCATAAGGCTGGAACCAGGTTCACCTTGAATTCACCTGCTGTGTATGTTGATGCGTGGTGCAGGTAGGCCCAGTTGACCAGCCTGTATCGAAGTCTCAATGTGCTGCGCAGCTTGTGCTCCCTGGGCCTGGATGAATTCAGGACCGCCTTGGCTGCCAGGAGGGTCAGGAAGGGAAGGAGACTCAGTGGTGGTGCTTGTCTCTCCTTCTCCTCCAGGAATGACACCACCGCATTGTTGGCATCCATGTTAGACAGATCCTGTTGCCAGTCGGGTATTTTGGTGACCAGTGACAGGACCGCGGCTGCAGCTAGCACCACCACTGGCTGCGAGGTCTCCACCCAAGGATCATCGAAGCCCTCCACTTGTTTTGCAAGAGTAGATCTGAGGGAGGCCAGCTCAGTACGTTGAGAGGCTGGCTGGCAACTGGATTCAGCATTAGCAATGTCGGCACCAAGGGCGTAGGCTCTATGCCAAGGACGTGCTGACACCTGTGGAGAAATTGCAGAACAATGTGGATGCAGGTCAGTCAAAGTGGAGAGGGTGGTGGAGCTGGAGCTGGAAGGACATACAAACTGACATGCATGCTAGATCAAGGGCTTGCCCATCAGAATGCAGAGGGTGGTGGATGTGACCCAGTCTAAGTGCCGCCGTAACCAACTCCTGCAACCTCCGCCACAGATACATTGTTCACATGCTTACGGGTGATGCGAGTTGAAAATGCAGAGGAATGGCATCAGTATTAGGGAACGGCAATATGATATCAAATGCTATCATTTTATCATATGATAGCATATGATGCCGGCAGTCTGACTAGGCTAAACTTGTCATTTATGTACAATATCATACGACGCAATTTGTATGATATCGTATGATATCATACTTGCCTTTGGTCTACATTATATGATATGCCGGTCCCTAGTCAGTAGAACCACGGACGGAGCATCTCATAGGTGAGTGGCTTGGTTGGTTTGTTTGTTTGTTTGTTGGTTGGTGAGTGGGTTACCAAGTCCAGGCCCACCACTGTTCACCACTGTCCAGGCCCCTCACTGTCCAGCCCCTCCCCTCCCTCCCAACACACACAGGCATGTACTGATGCGATTCAAGAATGCAGATGAATGGCATCAGTATAGCCACGGAGGAGCATCTCATAGTACCTGCTAGTTTACAGTGTTGGGACATAGGTAGGGACCGGCATATCATATGATTTTGACCAAAGGCGATTATGAAATCATTTGATATCATGCAAATTGCATCATATGATATTGTATGTAAATGGTCACTTTTGCTTTTGTAAGTAAGACTGCCGGCATCGTATGATATCAGATGATATCGTATGACGACATGATATCATATGATATCATATTGCTGTTCCCTAGGCACAGGTGCCGGTATGCTTGTGGCAGATGTTACATACTTTGACATTTGGGGATATGTAGATCTCTACAGAGGGAGATTGGGGGCATGAGCTATTGACCATTGTCAGTTTCTATAGTTCAAAATGTAAAACCCAAGCAGGTGAGAAAGGACTAGGGATTCAACTTTGGTCTATTTAAAAAAAATCAAATGTGCATGTGACTCATGACACTTACACCCTCCCTATGAACACTCCAAGAATGTGACTCGTGACGCTAACACCCCCACACCACCCCACTCCACTCCACCCTCCCAGTGAACACCCCAATCATGGGGTGAATGCAATATGAGCGGAGTGAAACTGGCCAGGCACTGAATGACACATACTGGGCCCTGACACCAACAGGCGGAACCGTGCAGATACAAATAATTTGTCAAGACAATACACAGGGGAAGGCCTGCCTGCTTGTATACACCTTTCGAGTATGAGCTTGAGAACAAGGTGGGCCATGTTGGTCATGGTGAGCGGGCAGGGTGCCCTATGGAGCCGTGGATTATTTGTTTCTGGAAGGAACCTAGAAGGGGTCCTAGTCACGTCATGTGTAGTGCAGTGCGTAGCTCAGTGTGTTGTGCAGTGTGTAGTGCAGTGCGAGCAGTGGTGACAGCAGGGCAGATGTAAGTCGCAAAGGATTGGCTCGGAAGGATACGTCTCAGGAACAACTCGCTCCCTCGCTCCCTCTCCCTCTGCCTCTTCCTCTCCCTCTCTCTCACACACACACACACACACATTTTCTTCTACTTATCTTCCTCCTACTTGTCTTCCTCTGTCCCTTTCTCTATATATTCCTATCTATTTATGTCTCCTGCTTTACTTTGTGTTGCCGTGAACTTCACGTCCACCGCGTCATGTGGTACTTACAGAAACTCGCCCATGCACACGAGCATAGGCCCTGGACGGCCGCAAAGCAGGTCGGGCCGACTGATGGCAAACGCTTGGTGTGTCGGGGACAGTGGAACGTCGGTAGAGCATGAGCTTAGAGACCTGAAGTGGATCAGCTTCTACAGAAAGATCTCCCTGAGACGATGGATGCTAAAGCTGATTTAGCGCAACGCTCGCCGTTAGCGTTGCGCGGCTCAGACACGAAAACCGACGGGTGCTGCCCAGCGCATGCTAAACGGACACCAGGTACATGCCGTCTCGGGCTTCACAAGGTTGCGATCTGTTTGCCTCAGAGGGGAAATTGTTCGCGTTTAGTACGCAGTGTGAAATGCAGAAGGTGCTATCTCGATTAGTCCACCTGAGACTAGTACAGAAGATTACTCTTCCAGTTAGTCTTCCTGGTCCCCTCGTCCACTTGGCTTGGCTTCCTGAGATCGTCCCCTAGCGTCAACTAGGGTTAGCGCACCCGGCCGTGTAGTTACACTACCGTATGTAATTGGCGTACTGCTTTTCTTTTTCTTTTTATGTCCTAGTATTATCGTTTCCGGCGAATTTCGTCTTTCATGCTCCACCATAGGCCTCATTGGTACCATGCTTGCTCCCTACCCTGGGGCCAGTTCAGGGCTCGAACCGAACCGATGTGTGGGTAAGAAAACGGGCTGGCCTCTTCATTATCACGCGTCATGCATCGTACCGTAATGAGCCTCGTGATAAAGCGCACCATTTATCTATCTACCGTACCCAGATTTACCGCCAAGAGGATAGGTGGTAAAAAAATCAAGCACTTAAGAACTGGATCCCAACAGGGGTTGTATGTTTTGTCAGTGCTTGTTTCCATATATCCTACTAAAATATAGGGTTTGATAGAAATTTATTTAGCAGCTAATTTTGTTTAAGTCAGCTTACTTTAGCTTCTGTTTTCATAGCATTGTAATAAATAACTTAGACTAAGAAGCCTTAAAAATGGAAGATTAGAAAACGCTGAATTTGAGGATTCGAGGAAGAGTGCATCGCTATATCCTACTATTAAATATATCTCATTTATCATACTACCCCTCCTCAATCGAGGTTGGACAAGTTCCTTAAGCCTATTAGGCTATCCCAGGACTGTAACGTACATACATATATAATTGGTATGGGGGTTAAACATAACGGGCCAAGACGCAGCGTCTAGACCAAGACTGGCTAGGTCAGGCCTGGAGAGACTATAGGCTTGGGCAATTCCCTTTAGCCTACAGGTTTGACAAATCCCTTTAGCCTATTTGGTAACCCCTGGACTGTCAACATACCGGAACATACATAACCACCCCTACTTGGTTGGCCCCAATGCAAGCAAACAGGCTGGCCGCCTGAACATCACATCCTCTTAATAAGGCGTACCATTCAGGGTACTGCATTTTGTCATTTTGGGTTGCCCTATTGTCGCAACTGCCTCCTTTTGGGTTGCGCTTTGGACGAAACAGAAAACGGGAATCTGCGCGCTGCGCCCAGAGGGAATTTATTGAACTAAAAATTGCGTCAATCGGGCTCCAAAACCTTGCGCGCTAGCGCATGTCACGGAGCACCCTGGTAACATTTATGTATTTACTATACTAACCCTACAAAAGTGCTCATGCCATCTTACGCCCTGCATCTCCAACATTATGTACGTACGTTACAGTCGAGTAAATAGGTTAAGCCTAAAGGGACTTGACCGACCATGATATCTGGAGGGGCTAAAACGCAAAACACTGATGAACTGGATCACAAAACAGGGTACTTCAGGAGGACCCCCAGCACTTTGGCCTGAGACGTACGGTAATTTAAATTTAAATTGTTACATCCGTGTAATACAGTTACTCACTGAGTCACAGGGCGTGATGTTAAGGACACCACAGCGCAAGCCGGAGCTAGCTATAGTCACCGTGCCTGAGACGTAACCAATTGTATAGCCTGCAGGCTACGGATGACGCAGCGCCCTGAACAACCCTGCCCCAAACAATCGATTTAAGGACGGGGGCTCTGAGTTCATGCTACAGTAATAATTGAATTTTGCGATTATAATTTAATCATCATCATTTATCTCAATACTTCAAAAAACAATGATCCATCAAACCACCCCTACAACAGCGCTCTTCAACGCAAGGCCTGCTTCTCCAACAGGGGTTGCAATTCTCTTTTTTAAACTGCCTGTCCTAATCTGAAGTTGGGCTGTTAGCCTGTTTGGCTAGCCCTGGGCTGTGAAAAGCATACCAGTACATATACCTAGGGACCAGCCTATTATATGATGTTGGCCAAAGGTGAGTATGATATCATACTAATTGCATCATATGACATAGTATTTAAATGGTAATTTTAGCCTAGTCAGACTACTGGCATCATGTGATATCATATTGCCGTTCCCCACATATGCCACCCCTACAACAGCGCTCCTCAACACAAGCCCTGCTTCTCCAACAGGGGTTGCAATTTTGTTTTTTAACTGCCTGTCCTATTTTGAAGTGGGGCTGTTAACCTGTTTGGCTAGGTACCCCTGGGCTGTAAAACAAACAAACATATACCATCCCAGCAACAGCGCTCCTCAACACAAGCCCTGCTTCTCCAACAGAGGTTGCAATAGCGGCAACTTGTCAGGCGCATAGGTGCGGTATAACTGGATCAGCGCCTGGGCAGTCAGATCGGGGAGCTCTATTTGAGCACGGGTGCGTGTGTCTTGGAGGGATACCTGGCAAAGACGAGGGAGGGGGAAAGAGGTGGTTGGCTTGGGTGGGGGAGCAGTTGCGTTGGGTTGCGTTGGGTTGCGCTCGGTTGGGGTTGCGTTGGGTTGGGGTTGCGTTGTGTTGGGGTTGCGTTGGGTTGGGGTTGCGTTGGGTTGGGGTTGCGTTGCGTTGGGGTTGCGTTGCGTTGTGTTGAGTTGTGTTGGGTGGGGGTTGCGTTGGGTGGGGGTGTAGATAGCGAGGGTGCGTGTGTCTTGGAGGGATGCCTGGCAAAGACGGGGGAGGGGGAAGAAGGGGTTTGAAGTTGCGTTGTTTTGGTTGGGGGAGCAGGTAGTGCGGGTGCATGTGTCTTGGAGGGATACCTGGCAAAGACGGGGGTGGGGGAGAAGGGGTTTGGGGTTGGGTTGGATGGGGTGGGGGAGCAGATGCGTTGGGTTGCGTTGGGTTTGCGTTGGGTTGCGTTGCGTTGGATTCAGTTGCGTTGGGTTCGCGTTGGGTGGGGGAGCAGATAGCGCGGGTGCATGTCTTGGTGGGAGACCTGGCAAAGACGGGGGAGGGGGAAGGAGGGATTTGGGGTTGGTTTGAGGTTGGTTGGTTGGGGCAGATGGCATGAGGATAATGATAGGGGTATGGAGGCAGGAATTAGGGGGTGAATGAATTTGAAAACGGTTTTTGGTGTTGAAGCTAGATTTTAGTATTGAGACTAGAAAAATGTGTTAAAGCCAGATTAGTGTTTTAAAGCCATCCGTACACACACAAGTGCATGGCAAGAATAATTATTGGCAAAACCTGTTTTAATAAAAGTGCATGGCAAAAGTGCATGGCAAAAAGCATTTGGCAAAGGGGTCTATGAAACTAGGTAAGCGTTTTGAAGCTAGATTTGTGTTTGGAGGCTAGGTTATGGGAATGAGGTATCCAGCAACAGCATGAGGGTGACATCATGCATCAACTGCCTCACACTGAAACTAGGTTCATGCATTGAACCTATATTGGGGTTGAAACTAGGTTAGGCTAGTTTGTGTTTTGAGGCTAGGCTAGGGGAATGAAGCATCGAGCAACAGCATGAGGACGACACCATGCATCAACTGCCTCACACTGAAACTAGGTTCATGCTTTGAAGCTAGGCTTGGGTTGAAACTAGGTTGGTATTTTGAAGCTTGATTTGTGTATGGAGGCTAGGTTTAGGTTGAAAATCTGTTCATGCTTTGAAGATAGATTTGTGTTTGGAGGTTAGGTTTTGGGAATTAGGTAGCCAGCAACAGCAAGGATGACACCATGCATCAACCCTAGGGGCTCCCGCCCCCCAGAAAGGGGGGTCCGCAAAAAAATAAACTGATGAACTGAATCCCAAACAATTGTTTTACCGACGGGGGCCCCAGTTTTTGCTACAGGGATTGTTCAATTCGCCACACCTTGTCTGTGATGTTTGCACAGCATGCAAGAACGCCAACGAGTGTGCAGGGGGACTGCCCCTGGGTAAGCTAGATTTATGTTATGAAACTAGGTTTAGAGAGTTCGTGCTACGGGGCATTATCTTTTTAGCCCTTCCTGCCACGGTTGGGCTAGCCCCATTAGCCTATTTGGCCTACCCCTGGACTGCAACATACGTACAGGGATAATTCAATTGCCACACCTTGTCTGTGATGTTTGCACAGCATGCAGGAATGCCAACAAGTGTGCAGGGGGACTGCCCCTGGGTAAAGCTAGATTTGTGTTTTGAAACTAGGTTTAGAGGGTTCGTGCTACAGGGATCATTCAATTTGCCATACCTTGTCAGTGATGTTTGCACAGCATGCGAGAACGCCAAAGAGCGCGCGGGGAGACTGCCCTTGTGTGAGCTCCACTGCCTTGGCAAAGTAGGTGCGTGCCAAACGGTAGTTGGATGAGCTACTGGCGACGGTGTACAATAGGTCGCCGTACCTTGTCTGTGAGGGAGAGAGGCAGTTGTGAGTTGAGTGGGGGTAGGGGTGGGGGGTGGGGAGTAGGGATGAGGTGTGTTTGGGGGTGGGGGTGGGGGGGGGCTCCACTGCCTTGGCAAAGGAGGTGCGTGCCAAACGGTAGTTGGATGAGCTATTGGCGACGGTGTACAAGAGGTCACCGTACCTTGTCTGTCAGGGAGAGAGGCAGGTGTGAGTTGAGTGGGGTTCAAGGTGGGGGGTGAGGTGTGTTTGAGTGGGGTGGTTAGGGGTGGGGGGGGGGCTCCACTGCCTTGGCAAAGTAGGTGCGTGCCAAACGGTAGTTGGAAAAGCTATAGGCGACGGTGTACAAGAGGTCCCCGTACTTTGTCTGTGAGGGAGGGGGGCAGTTGTGAGTTTAGGGTGGGTGGGTGTGGGGTGTGTGGGGGGGTTGAGGTGTTGGGGTGGGGGTCAAGGAGTGTGTGTGTGTGTGTGTGTGTGTGAGGGGGTGAGGGGGAGAGGTGTGTGTGTGTGTGTGAGGGGGGGGGAGAGGGTAAGATGTGTGTGTGTGTTTGTGTGTGTGTGTGGGGGGGGGTCTCCACTGCCTTGGCAAAGTAGGAGCGTTCCAAGTGGAAGTTGGATGAGCTATTGGCGATTCAGCCTAATCCAATCCAAACCCAGCCCCATCCAGCCCCATCCCATCCTAAGCTATACCGTCCCATCCAATCCCAATCCAGCCCCATCTCATTCCATCCCATACCTAAGGCAGGCCCATCCCGATCTAACCCCAGCCCAGCACAATCCAGCCTCATCCCATCCCATTCCAATCCAGACCAGCTCAGCCCAATCCAGCGCCATCCTATCTTAAGCTATACCATCCCATCCCAACTCGCCCCAGCCCCATCCAATCCTGTACCTATGGCAGGCCCAGCACAGTCCAAACCCAGCCCAGTACAAATCAGCTTCATCCCAGTAAACCGCCGCCTATTCCGCCCAATCCAGCCTCAGCCTAGCTCAGCCCAATCCAACCCCAGTCCAATCTAGCCCCATCCCATCCCATCCCAAGCTCTACCATCTCACCCATCCCAGCCCAATCCAGCCCCATCCCAAGCTCTACCATCCCATCCCAGACCAATCAAGCCCCATCCCATCCCAAGCTTTATCATACCAGCCCCATCCAGCCCCATCCCAGCCCAAGCTTTATCATTTCAGCCCATCCCAGCTCAACCCCATCCTATCCCATCCTATACCTATGGCAGGCCCAGCACAGTCCAACCCCAGCCCAGTACAATCCAGCCTCATCCCATCCCATCCCAATCCAGCCTCATCCCATCCCAATCCAGCCTCATCTCATCCCATCCCAATCCAGCCTCATCCCATCCCATCCCAATCCAGCCTCATCCCATCCCATCCCAATCCAGCCTCATCCCATCCCATCCCAATCCAGCCTCATCCCATCCCATCCCAACCCAGCCTCATCCCCTCCCCTCCCAATCCAGCCTCATCTCATCCCATCCCAATCCAGCCTCATCTCATCCCATCCTTTACCTATGACAGGCCCAGCACAGTCCAACCCCAGCCCAGTACAATCCAGCCTCATCCCATACAATCCCAGCCCAGCTCAGCCCAATCCAGCCTCATCCCATCCCATCCCAATCCAGCCTCATCTCATCCCATCCCAATCCAGCCCAGCTCATCCCAATCCAGCCTCATCCCATCCCATCCCAATCCAGCCGCATCTCATCCCATCCCAATCCAGCCCAGCTCATCCCAATCCAGCCTCATCCCATCCCATCCCAATCCAGCCTCATCTCATCCCATCCCAATCCAGCCCAGCTCAGCCCAATCCAGCCCCATCCCATCTAAAGCTATACCATCCTGGCTCACCCCAGCCCCATCTCATCCTATACCTATGGCAGGCCCAGCACAATCCGACCCCAGCCCAGTATAATCCGGCCTCATACCATCCCATCCTATACCTATGGCAGGCCCAGCACAATCCGACCCCAGCCCAGTACAATCCAGCCTCATCCCATCCCATTCTATACCTATGGCAGGCCCAGCACAATCCGACCCCAGCCCAGTACAATCCGGCCTCATCCCATCCCATCCTATACCTATGGCAGGCCCAGCACAATCCCACCCCAGCCCAGTACGATACCTCATCCCATCCAATCCCAATCCAGCCCCACATCAGCCCACCCCCATCCCATCCAATCCCATCATGTACCTATGACAGGCCCATCACAATCAAACCCCAGCCCCATCCCATCAAATTCTCAGGGTGACCGTAGGGGGGATCGAACCCCGATCCCGCTTTGTTTCAGCGATTTGGTGTACCACTAGACCGATTGTATCACTGAAACAGGCTATATCCTATTCCTATAACAGACCCATCATAATCCAACCCCCGCCCCATCACATCCCAGCCTATACCTATTGCAGACCTCAACTCACCAGGTAGTGTGTGTTGTTTGGTTGGTACAGAATGAGCTCCTCAACGCAGAACAGTGCCTGGCGGTACATCGAGCTCTGCAAGCCAAGGAAGGAGGAGGGGGGGGAAGGGGTGAAGTGTGGTTGAGTTGTTGTATAATAATTACAGTCAAAATAGCCAAGCCAGGGGTGGGGAGGGGGGAGGAGGGGGGGGGGGGGGGGGGGGGGGGGGGGGGGGGGGGGGAGGGAAGTTTGTGGTATGATAATTACAGTGAAAATAGCCAAGCTAGGGGAGGGGTGGGGGGGGGTGGGGGGGTGGGGGGGTGGGGGGTGAGTTGTTGTATAATAATTACAGTGAAAAATAGCCAAGCCAGGGGTGGGGAAGGGTGGGGAGGGGGGAGGGGGGGGGGGGGGGGGGAGGGGGGAGGGGGGAGTTTTTGTATAATAATTACAGTGAAAATAGCCAAGCCAGGGGGGGGGGAGGGGAGGGGGGGGGGGGGGGGGGGGGGAGTTTTTGTATAATAATTACAGTGAAAATAGCCAAGCCAGGGGGGGGGAGGGGTGGGGGGGGGGGGGGGGGGGGGGGGAAGTTTTTTGTATAACAATTACAGTGGAAAATAGCCAAGCCAGGGGAGGGGAGGGGGGGGGGGGGAGGGGGGAGGGGGGAAGTTTTTGTATAATAATTACAGTGAAAATAGCCAAGCCAGGGGGGGGGAGGGGGGAGGGGGGGGGGGGGAGTTTTTGTATAATAATTACAGTGAAATAGCCAAGCCAGGGGGTGGGAGGGGTGGGGAGGGGTGGGGAGGGGGGAGGGGGGGAGTTGTTGTATAATAATTACAGTGAAAATAGCCAAGCCAGGGGGGGTGAGGTCGAAGTGTGAAGTTGAGTATAAGGGTGCTTGGCAACTTAGCTTGCAGAACCCTAACAGTGAAAGAAACTGAGCGAGGATTGAAAAAGCAGGACACTGAGTTGGTACTTGGCAGTACATCGGCAAACTGGCCGATTGAGTAGTGGAGTCAAGGGCTACCATGGTACCTTAATATAAATGAATACATACACCGGAGGTGTCAAGGCCTCCAAATTTCCCCCTCCCGATCGATTTGTTCTGATAATGGGGCTGTAATGGCATGTATCATGGCGATATTATGAGACATTTTCAGGTCATTCTGAGCACCTCATTTAAGGGGGGGGGGGGGGGGGGGGGGGGGTCGGCCCTCCTCAGGGTTTTTTCTAACTTTTTACTCAGACCTCCAAATGACATTCTGAGACCACCCATGAGTAGGCCTACCTATGAGTATGGGACCTAAATATAAATAAATACAATAAATAAATACATATAAATAAATATGGTAAAGGAACACAGAGGCGGTACTCAGCAGTAGGGGGAGGGGTGAAGTGTGGTTGAGCATGGGCACTCGGCAACTTAGTGTATGCTGATGCTTCAGGCGCAATCTTTTGGGTGGATCCCCCCCTTATGGTGGGCGGGAGCCCCTAGGGTCACCCTGTCGTCTGTTTGTTTGTTCCTGTCGTTTGTTCGCGCCCCGGAGACGAAGCCTGACACACCAGCCGACAGTATCATAACTAACTGACTTCGGTCTGCTTGATTCCGTGACCAACACTCTCCGCCAATTTCCAGCGTCCCTTGCGGCGCTGCCTAGGACTCGTCCATCCCTGATTCCTTCGGCTCACGGCTCTCTCTAGCTTCTCCCTGTACCGCTAAGTACTGCCTCAAGCTTTCTTTCTTTCTTTTCTCATCTCGTTTCTCATTGCGACTATTTCTTCACTTGTCCACCCCTCACCTGATAGGTAGGGACCGGCAAATCATATGATTTAGACAGAAGGCGAGTCTGATTTCATCACATAATATCTTATATAAATGGTCACTTTAGCCTAGTCAGTCTTCCAGCATCATATGATATCACATGATATCGTATGATATCAAATTGCATATCCCTACTTATAGGTAGTTTCGATCCTTGCTCAGTTCCTTTCATCGTGACGATAATTGACTTGTCCACCCCTGATCGCATGACCCAGCTTACAAGTGCCACAAAGCGCCAGCAAATGACAATGATGACAGCCTGAGCCCTTGCTGATCAAGGGGGTGATGAAGGTTGAAAACATTGGAGGCGACTTTGTTGGATTTTCAAATCCCTCAGGAGGTCCTACCCCAAAACCATAGTCTAAACTGGTCGAAATTCCAATCCAGTGAAGAGTTATTCAGCTTAGAAGTGGGGCAGCTATGGCCAACATATGGTAGCTTACAAGTGCTACAAAGCGCCAGCAAATGCCAGCAAATGCCAGGAAGCGCAAAGTGCACTGTTTCTTTATTGGACCATGCCTAGCAGCTTTTAGGCAGCTCCCTTTACCTGTCATTGAGCCAAATCTGAAGGTAGCTAGTGTGCCTGAAAGCTGATATGACAAGCATTTCAATGCAGCTTCAAGCATTGGGTTTGACCCAGTGGCTGGCTATTGGAGCTGCTACCACCACCACCACCCAACCGGCACTGCCACCACCCAAATACTACCACTACCACCACCCAACCAACACCACCACCACTCAACCACGACTACCACCACCACCCAACCACCACTACCACCACCGACAATGCTCACACATGCATCAACACCATACCCACCTCAATGTATACCTCAGACAGCTCCTCCCATGCTTCCTTGTCATTTGCAAACACTTCCAGGTACTTCTTCAAGCCTTCAATCACACCAGGGAGGTTGCCTTTCGACTTCTCTAAAGCAATCTGCACATGGAATGCACACTACATGGAAAATATGGACATAGAAAACATGAACCAAACATGGACATGAAAAACATTAACAAGAAAACATGAACATGAAAAACGTGAATACAAACAAAACATGGACAAGAAAAACATGAACATGAAAAACATGAACAATAAAACATGAACATGAAAAACATGAACAAGAAAACACAAACATGAAAAACGTGAATACAAACAAAACATGGACAAGAAAACATGAACATGAAAACATGAACAAGAGAACATGAACAAGAGAACATGAACATGAAAACATGAACAAGAGAACATGAACAAGAGAACATGAACAAGAAAACATGAACATGAAAAACGTGAAAATGAATTAAAAACATGATCATTAAAAACCTTAACAAAACACCCACATAAAAAACATGAACAAAACATGAACACAAAAAACCTGATCATGAAAAACGTGAACATGAAAAAAACATGAACATGGATTGCAGATAGCATGATGACCAATCAAGAATCCGATGTCATGACAGGGTGGACACTGAAGTACAGTAGCTCTTTAACTCAAGAGGGGGTGGACACTGAAGTACAGTAGCTCATGACTCCCATACTTGAAAAGAATCAAATCATGAGGCAGGCAGGGTCAACTAAGATTTCGCGCACGCTATTTGAGCCCCATTGCATTTTGCGCTGTTTTTCAACCCCCTGTAGGCGCAGCGCACAGTTTTTGCGCTTTTTGCACTACAGAGCGCTGACCAATTTGACATTTGTGCGCATTAAGCGCTTACCAATTGGACAAAGTGTAGTACCCTGGTGGCAGGGTTAAAAGAAGGTCCAGAGGACCATACTGGGATAAACGGCCTGAAATAGCCCCCTCAATGCAGAGGACAGGACCAGATGGGAATATAAACGGCCTGTGGAATGAACAATAGCCCCTCAATGCAAGCAGACAGGACCAGGGACTGGGATATAAGGCCTGTATAAGCCCCATGAATGCAAGAAGACGCAGAATGGGATATTAATAAACGGCCTGTGGAAATAGCACCCTCCTCAATGAAGCCAGACAGAAGACGGGATTAAATTAATATTAAAATATATTTTATATTATAAACGGCGAAATAGCCCCTCAATGCAAGCAGAATGACCAGACTGGGATTATTATAATAAACGGCTGTGATATAGCCCCCTGATGGATGCAAGCAGACAGGACCAGACTGGATTAAACGGCCTGAAATAGCCCCCTCAATGCAAGCAGACAGTACAAGATGGGATATAAACGGCCTGGCAATAGCCCCCTCACATGCAAAAGCAGGACAAGAGACCAGACTCGGGATAATAAAGGCCTGAAATAGCCCCCTCAATGCAAGCAGACAGGACCAGACTGGGATAAACGGCCTGAAATAGCCCCCTCCCATCAATGCAAGCAGGACAGGGGACAGAATGGGATATAAACAGGCCTGATTTTATTAGCCCCCTGAAGTTGGAAGCAGACAGGACCAGACTGGGAAAATAAATATATAATATTTTTTATAAAACGGCATGAAATAGCCCCTCAATGCAAGCCAAGACAGGAGCCAGACTGGGATATAATAGATAATGATGATAATAATTATATTAAAAAAACAATGTGTTTATTTTTTTTTTGTTTTTTTTTGTAAATTAAAACGGCCTGAAAATACCCCATCAATGCAAGAGACAGGACACACCAGACTGGGATAAACGGCCTGAAATAGCCCCTCAATGCAAGCAGACAGGACCAGACTGGGATAAACGGCCTGAAATAGCCCCCTCAATGCAAGCAGACAGGACCAGACTGGGATAAACGGCCTGAAATAGCCCCCTCAATGCAAGCAGACAGGACCAGACTGGGATAAACGGCCTGAAATAGCCCCCTCAAGCAGCAGACAGGACCAGATGGGATGATAAATAAACGGCCTGTGGAAATTGCCCCCTCAATGCAAGGCGGAACAGGACAGACTGGGATCAATTATATAATAGAAACGGCCTGGAAATAGCCCCCTCAATGCAAGCGAAGGACCAGAGGGTATCAAGGCCTGAAATAGCCCTCTCAATGCAAGCAGGACGGACCAGACTGGGAAAATGGCCTGAATAGGCACCCTGACTGCAAGCAGACAGGGACCAGACTGGGATATTTTATAAACGGCCTGCAAAAAGCCCCCCTTCACTGCAAGCAGGACAGGGACCAAGGCCAGACCTGGGAATTATTATATTAAACGGCCTGAAATAGCCCCTACATGCAAACGCAGATCAGGAACCAGACGGGATTTAAAACGGCCTGAAATAGCCCCCCCTACAATGCAATGAAGACAGGACCAGACTGGATCAACGGCTGAATAGCCCCCCCTCAATGCAAGCGAGACAGACCAGACTTGGGATATAACGGCCTGAAATAGCCCCCCTCAATGCAAGCCGCCCGGACCAGACTGGATAAACGGCCTGAAATAGCCCCTTCAATGCAAGCAGACCGGACCAGACTGTGATAAACGGCTTGGAAACCCTGAACGTGAAATAGCCCCCCTCAATGCAAGAAGACAGACCAGACTGGGATAAACGGCCTGAAATAGCCCCCTCAATGCAAGCAGACAGGACCAGGCTGGGATAAACGGCCTGGAATAGCCCCCTCAATGCAAGCAGACAGGACCAGGCTGGGAGAGATAGCCAGCTAGGGTCGATTGAGTGAAGCACAGTTGCTGGCTCAGGAATCTGCCTAGAAGCTGCTCAGAACAGAATCGCTCACATTTGTTCTTCCCTGGTAAATTTATTTCCAATGCCAAAGATGGCGAGCAGCGAAATTGCTGGGTGAAGCTATGTTATCAAGTTCAAGTTCAAGTACCTTCGTGCTTTCATGGATGCGTACTTCCCCCATATTTGTAGGGGTCGGCTTTGTTATATAATATTCGTGAGTACATAATATTAAATACCATTATATAACATTAGTTGGGCGAGCCGTCTCACCAGAATTTTGAATTTATTTGAAAAACTATTATTAATGTGAAACTATAATAATGATAGTTGACATAAGTTTTTCAAACACTGATATTAGTTGCCGTTCCCTACATATTTGCATGCATGCATGCATCCTAGTGCCAGCCTCCTAGCTAGCCAGCCAACAAAGTTAGACGTGCAGTAATGCAACCCAGTTCAAGTTCAAGTTCTAGAAGCTGATAACAAAAGCTGATAAGGAAATTTATGTACAGAACGGTAGCAAGAGACCTCTATCTGCCGTTTCGACGATTGGCTCAATGGTTGACTTGGTTAAAATCAGGCAGAAGGTGTGGGGTTTGAATCCCTAAGGGTGCGCTTTAGTGTTCACGGTCGCAGTCAACCGCCATGGTAGCACTGCCCAGGTAAAGTACCAGCCTGTTCTCTACCGCCGTAAGACAGGGCTCCCTTAATCCCACACCCCACCAGGCGTTATCATTACTTTTTAGCAAGAGACCTATGATTGCTATTGTGACTTTCCCCAGCTGCAGCGTACGTTAGGGTCCTCTTAACACCACGCCCCTCCATGCGATATTTGTTTTTAGCAAGAGACCTACCAGACGCTTTGCCATCATTTCACATGAGGGGTTCTCTTGCAGCGTTTCAAAGTACAATCGCTCAGCTTGCTCAAACTCCCCAACAGCTTCCCAGTACATGCCCTGCATGTAGAAATGTGCACAATCAAGGTTAGGGTTTAGGTTTTAGGGTTCAGGGTCTTGCAGTATCGAAGTACAATCGCTCAGCTTGCTCGTACTTCCCAACAGCCTCCCAGTACATGCCCTTCATGCAGAAATGTACAAAATTCAAGGTTGAGGTTTAGGGTATAGGTTTCAGGGTCTTGCAGTTTTGATATACAAGCGCTCAGCTTACCCGTACTTCCCAACAGCCTCCCAGTACATGCCCATCAAAGATTAACACGTTCAAGGGTAAGATTTAGAGTCTGGCAATTCCATAGCACAATCAATCTGCCCCACTCCCCACCCTCCCCCACACACCTGATCCCCAACACACACACAACATACCCCCCACCCACCCGCACACACCCACTCCCTCCTACACACACCCCCACCCCCCACCCCTACACACACACACTCCCCACTCCCCCCACACACACCTACTCCCCCACACATACACACCTCACGCTTTCCCCCCCACACACCCCCACACACTCCCTCACCCCACACTCATGCTTCTCCCATGTGTCGGGTAAGACCGTTTCAACGCTAAAACCCAACACAGCACCCCCCCTCCCCTCCGACCCCCCCCCCCAACACCCAACCCCACACCCATAATTCTCCCAGGCGTCTTTGATGACTGTTTCAACGCCCAATCCCAACCCCAACACAGCACACCACCTAGTGGGCCATATATACAACGTAATCACCTGCAGCCCCAACTCCCCGACTCACCTGCACGCGCGTACTTCTCAAACTGCTTGAATTATCTTGGAACATCTTGGCAACTGCTCTGATAAGACCCCCCCCCCCCCCCCCCCCCCACACACACACACACACACACCAACAACAACAGATATCCAAAGCCAGCACCCACATCCCCAAACCCAACACTACTCCCCGACTCACCAGCAAGCGCTTGAATCTCGAACTACTTCATAACATCTTGGCAACTGCTCTAATAAGACCTCCCCCCCACACACACGCACACACATACACACACACCAACAACAACAACAGATATCCAAAGCCAGCACCCACATCCCCAAACCCAACACTACTCCCCGACTCACCAGCAAGCGCTTGAATCTCAAACTACTTCATAACATCTTGGCAACTGCTCTAATAAGACCTCCCCCCTACACACACGCACACACATACACACACACCACCAACAACAACAGATATCCAAAGCCAGCACCCACATCCCTAAACCCAACACTACTCCCCGACTCACCAGCAAGCGCTTACTTCTCAAATTGCTTCGGAACACCTTGGCAACTGCTCTGATAAGACCTTCCCCCCACCCCCACACCCCCACCCACACCCACACACACCACCAACAACAGATATCCAAAGCCAGCACCCACATCCCCAAACCCAACTCTACTCCCCGACTCACCAGCAAGCGCTTGTGTCTAAAACTGCTTCAGAACACCTTGGCAACTGCTCTGATAAGAACCCACCACCACCACACACACACTCTCTCTCACACACACACACACCACCAACAACAGATATCCAAAGCCAGCACCCACAATCCCAAATCCAACACTTCTCCCCAACTCACCAGCAAGCGCTAAAATCTCTAACTGCTTCGGAACACCTTGGCAACTGCTCTGATAAGACCCCCCACCCCACACACACACACACACACACTACCACACACACCCCACCACCAACAACAGATATCCAAAGCCAGCACCCACATCCCCAAACCCAACACTACTCCCCGACTCACCAGCAAGCGCTTGTATCTCAAACTGCTTCGAAACATCTTGGCAACTGCTCTGATAAGACCCCTCCCCCCCCACCCACACACCCACACACACCCACGCCCCCACACACACATCCCCAACACCCACCACATACATCCCCGAAGCCAACCCAAGTCACCTGCAAGCGCCTGCTTCTCAAACTGTATGGGAACCTCTTGGCCACTGCTCTGACAAGACCCCCCCACACACCCTCCCACCACCACGACCACCACCACTCCAAAGCCACCACCAACAGATCCTCATACCCACCACCCGCATCCCCAAACCTATCACCCCTTGATTCACCTGCAAGCGCTTGGTTCTCAAACTGCTTGGGAACCTCTTGGCCACTGCTCTGATAACACCCCCCCGCCCTCCCCCACACAACCCACCGCCACTACCATCCCCAGATCCCCATACCCACCACCCACACCCCAAAACCCAACTCCCCCACCCACACCCACACCCCCAAACCCATCACTCCCTGATTCATCTGCAAGCGCTTGCTTCTCAAACTGCTTGGAAACCTCTTCGTCACTGCTCTGATGAGAATTCCCCTCCCACACCACCACCACCACACACACACCACCTCAAACTCACCACCCCCATATTCCCCAAACACAACCCATCCCATCCTAACCAAGATACCTGCAAGCGCTTGCTTCTCTGCTTGGGAATCTCTTTGCCACTGCTCTGATGAGAGTCCCCCCCCCACCCACACCACCACCACCACACACACAAACACACACCACCTCAAACTCACCACCCCCACATTCCCCAAACCCAAACCATCCCATCCCAATCAAGTCACCTGCAAGCGCTTGCTTCTCAAACTGCTTGGGAACCTCTTGGCCATTGCTCTGATAAGACCCCCCCCACCCTCCCCCCACCCACACCAACACCATCCCCAAAACACCATTCCCCACACCACCAACACCCACCACCCAGATCCCCTAACCCAACACTCTTTGACTCACCTGCAAGCGCTTGGTTCTCAAACTGCTTGGGAACCTCTTGGCCACTGCTCTGATGAGAATAGCTGCTTCTGCTGTTGCTCCACTGTCAAGCTCAGCAATCGCTACTTGTTCATGGATCAACCACACTGTTGACATAGAGGGTGGGGGTGAGAGTGAGAGTGAGAGTGAGAATGAGAATGAGAGTGAGAGTGAGAGTGAGAGTGAGAGTGAGATTGAGGGTGAGAGTGAGAATGTCTGCTTCTGCTGTTGCTCCACTGTCAAGCTCAGCAATCGCTACTTGTTCATGGATCAACCACACTGTTGACATAGAGGGTGGGGGTGAGAGTGAGAGTGAGAGTGAGAGTGAGAGTGAGAGTGAGAGTGAGGGTGAGGGTGAGTGAGAATGTCTGCTTCTGCTGTTGCTCCACTGTCAAGCTCAGCAATCGCTACTTGTTCATGGATCAACCACACTGTTGACATAGAGGGTGGGGGTGAGAGTGAGAGTGAGAGTGAGAGTGAGAGTGAGAGTGAGGGTGAGGGTGAGAGTGAGAATGTCTGCTTCTGCTGTTGCTCCACTGTCAAGCTCAGCAATCGCTACTTGTTCATGGATCAACCACACTGTTGACATAGAGGGTGAGGGTGAGGGTGAGAGTGAGAGTGAGAGTGAGAGTGAGAGTGAGGGTGAGGATGAGAGTGAGAGTGGGAGTGAGAGTGAGGGAGAGAGTGAGGGTGAGGGTGAGAGTGAGGGTGAGAGTGAGAGTGAGAGTGAAAATGTCTGCTTCTGCTGTTGCTCCACTGTCAAGCTCATCAAGCGCTACATGTTCATGGATCACACTGTGGAGGTGGGGAAGGAGGCGGTGGTGGTGGTGGGTAGGGGGGGGGGGGGGGGGGGGGGTAGATGGCAGGGGGAGGGGGTCACATGTCAGTGTGAGAGTGAGTGAGAGTGAGAGTGTGTGAGAGAGTGTGAGTGTGAGTGTGCGTGAGAGTGTGAGTGCGTGTGTTTGGGTGTGTGAGTGTGTGTGAGTGTGTGTGTGTGTGGGGGGGGGGGGGGGGGGGGGGGGGGGGGGGGGGGGGGATTGTGAGTGTGAGTGTGTTGCATGTGGCTGTGTTTGCATGCGCCTCCACGCATGTACATGCGCATTTGCATGGCTGTGCACGTGCATGCCCGCTCATTTGCATGTGCATGTACATAAGTGAGCATCTGCATCCGCCTGGCCGTGTGTGTGCATGTGCATGGCTGTGCATGTGCAGTTGCATGTCCATGGCTGTGTGTGTGCATGTGCATGTGCATTTGCATGTGCATGGCCGTGTGTGTGCATGTGCATTTGCATGTGCATGGCTGTGTGTATGCATGTGCATATGCATGTTCATGGCTGTGTGTGTGCATGTGCATGTGCATTTGTATGTGCATGGCTTTGTGTGTGCATGTGCATTTGCATGTGCATGGCTGTGTGTGTATGTGCATGTGCATGTGCATTTGCATGGCCGTGTGTGTGCATGTGCATTTGCATGGCTGTGTGTGTGCATGTGTATGTGCATGTGCATTTGCATGTGCATGTGTATGTGCATTTGCATGTGCATGTGCATGGCTGTGTGTGTGCATGTGCATTTGCATGGCTGTGCATGTGCATGTGTAAGTCTGCCCACCTGAAAGGTAGTGTCACAACCCAGTCCCCCCCCCCACCACCACCAACACCACCAACACCACCACACACACACAAACACACACATTCACACATCTCAGCCCCCAGATCACTGTCATCCTCATACTCCTTTCCCCCTTCCCACCACAGCCTTCCTCCCCACGGAGCACTACCATTACCACATTCCCACTACCACCACCCGCCACCCACCACACATACCACTATCACACTCACACTCCTCCCGCCCCCCACCCCCTTCCACCCCACAGACCCCCCACACACACCCTTCCTCCACATGGAGGACTACCATTCCCACATTCCCACCACCCACCAACCCCTTCCACCCCACACACACCCCACACACAGACCACTACTACATTCACACTTCTCCCCCCCCGTCCCCTTCCACCCCACAGACCACCCCCCACCCCCTTCCTCCCTATAGAGCACTACCATTCCCACTCCCCACCCCCACCCCCACCCCCACACGGACCACTACCATCCTCACCCCCCCACACACACACTTCACTACCAACCACAACTAAGCCACAAACAGAGCACTACCATTCCCCCCCCACCACACCCCACCCCCACCACACACACACCACCACACACCACTACGCCACTTACAGAGCACTACCACACTCACATTCCTCCTCCGACATCCAGCTACTGTGTTTCTTCAAGAAAAGGGATCCATACCGTGCAACGGATGCGGAGTCTCTAACTTTCAATTCGCGAACCTGTGTGTGTGTGTGGGGGGGGGGGGGGGGGGGGGGGGGGAGGGTATTGCTGGGGGCTTAATTCGAGGGGGGGGGAGGTCAGGGAGTGTGTGTGTGTGTGTGTGTGTGTGTGTGTGTGTGTGTGTGTGTGTGTGTGTTGGGGTGGGGGGGTGGAGGCGAGTATTGCTGGGGGCTTAATTCGAGGGGGGTGGAGGCCAGGGAGTGTGTGTGTGTGTGTGTGTGTGTGTGTGTTTTGGGGTGGGGGGGTGGGGGGGAGTATTGCTGAGGGCTTAATTCGAGGGGGTCACAGGTCAGGGAGTGGTCGTTTTTTTTTTTAGTGTGTGTGTGTGTGTGTTTTGGGGTGGCCGGGTGGGGGTGAGTATTGCTGAGGGCTTAATTCGAGGGGGTCGGTGGTCAGGGAGTGTATGTGTGTGCGTGTGTGCGTGTGTTTTGGGGGTTGGGGTGACTATTGCTGAGGGCTTTTCAAGGGGGGCGGAGGTCAGGGAGTGTGTGTGTGTGTTTTGGTGTGTTTGTGTGTGTGTGTGTGTGGGTGGGTGCAGGGGGGGGGGGGGGGGGGGGGGGGGGGGGGGTATTGCAGAGGGCTTAATTCGAGGGGGTTGGAGGCCAAATGTTGAAGCTGGTATTAACCCAAAAATGAATGAGTGGTTGCCGGTGGTGTTGATGACAATCTTTGTGTCCATCAGACAAAAAGAGGGGCCTGCCCATTTTCCAGAGGTGCAATGGTGGTGATGGTGGTCGTGGTGGTGACAATCCTTGTGCATATTAGACACGGTACAGGGACCTGCCCACTTTTGAGTGGTATGTAGTATGGTGATGGATTTTCATGCTTTCATGCGCCATGCTATTTGACCCGGACAAGTATGTGAACTGGACCTAGACAAATATTTAAACTGTCTAATCTGCTTAGTTTGCTCTTGGAATTTGGACTTGGAATTGTAAAACGCTGGGCAGCCCGGAGTTGGCTGGTAAAGCATGTACCAATCAAAGCAAATCCATGCCATTTGAACTGAACCTGTCCCATTGCTCCAGTAGTTGGTATTGTCCACCATGCCCCTGGTCCTCATGTATCAATACTCGGACCTATTTCTGCCTCCATCACACTAGATCGCATCTCGACGGAACATTCTCTGCTGCACCTCACAGCCTCCGACGCTACTCGCAAGTGTCCCCAGCATCTTCAGGCACTCACCAATTTCAGATACTGCGAAAGTTTGTCCGCAGGTGGCGAAGATCTATCATACGCGCGCAGCTCAGCCCCAACCTCCTCTAACTCGGTCCAAGTCGACATACCCAACCTCTTTCAGCGCTAAATAAGTGAGATCAGGTAGCAAGTACTTTTTATCGATTTCGTTTGCAACGCTGCACAGATGCTATCAGCAGGTGGAGGACCGTGTTGAGAGATGAGAGCGAATTTTCCAAGTTACCACCCGGCAAGGAAATGGAATCATGGACGTACTGCTGAAGTACAGCGGGGCGAGCTAGATCCAGGTAGGCTTCGTGCACGCCTTGAGCTAGGGTCCCCAAGGTTAGGGTCCCCATGTATGTTTATTTGTGTATACCGGTATCTCATGTGAAGATGGATTCATCACATCGGGTATGTTTGGGGGATGCATGGAGTACATATCCATAGAAGGTAGAGCTGCTAGGTGTGCACCATGGCCCACATACTTGCAAACATATGCCACATGACACTGTCTAGCCACCCTTATTAATACATGCCTAGGTAGGGAGTAGTCATGGTGCTCATGAGGCCTAGCCAGACCTTCCCCCCACAAGTAGGTGGGCCATATGCATCCCCAAAGTATTCCTCGTGGTTACCCAGGCACAAGTTTGCAACTTGGTCCTATATATGACTTTTCGCTTTAGCCCCCTCTGGACCCCCCAGGGTCCCGGGGTTTGAGCCCTAAGTTCCCCCCGTGTCTCTCTCCGCCGTCCGTCTCTCCATCTATCCATCTGTCCGACAGATGTCCAGGCGTTTGAACGATTCCGACCACCTCCGCACCCACAATTTTTGCTCATACCGTAGTTGGAGTGCGCATGACTAGAATTATCAGCATCGCAGCGGTCAAGATCCTTCGCAAAAGTTGTTCAATGTTTGTAGCTCTATTCGGCTACGAGTAGCTACTTTCTCCACTATTTTCGAAACTCCCTGCCGGTGACTGCTAAAGCAATTTTCCGTGTCGCTTGCGACAGGAGGGGGGATGCTAGTCCCCACAAATCCAGTCCCCAGTGAATCCGAAACCTAAACCCTAAACCCTAAACCCTAAACCTCTAAACCCTAAACTCTAAACCCGACGAGATCTGGCTTTGTGGGGAAAAGCTTCCCCACACCCTTGCGACACGATCTTATAACTTGTCCATTTGAACGTCACATACTGGGAATGCACCACCGAGCCTGGCCTTAAACGTGGAGAACTGGAGATGTTCGAGAAGACACAATTTCAGTTGGGCCCAAGTACTATTGCTACGATGCAGTGTGGGAGATGCAATTCGCCGAAAGTGTCGTTAGGCTTACGTAAAAGTGGTGCCATAGGCCTAAGCCCTGCGCACCCTTTATGCTAGCCTGCTTAAATTGTTGCGATTTAAATTTAGGGCCTTCTACGAGCTCTTAGTCGAGAAACTCCAATGAGCAAGAAGCCTCATAGAAGGTTCTCGACTAACAACTCGTAGAAGTTTCTAGAATCTAGACTTAACACATTACATAGATGATGTCTTGCAGGATTGTGCCAGTGCTGCAAGCATGTGGCTTGTACCAATGCCATGTGGTAATGTGGATTGGTTGTTATGAATTCCGCCCCAATCCCATACTGCAAGGGAAAGGCAAATCATATGATGTTGACCAAATACGAGTATGATATCATAAGATATCATACACAAATCATATGATTTAATATCATATTATATGGTGCCCCAGGCCAAAGTCACTTAGTCAGACCGCCGGCATCATATGAAATCATATGATATAATATTGCCGATCCCTACATACTGCACATGCTGAAACACATTTCCTGCTGATTCAAAGAGGATGGTTGGAACCAGGGTTGTTCAGAACGCTGCGTCCTCCGTCGCAGATGCAACTTCGAAGAGTCCGTTGCGTCACAGAACGCAACGTGGGTCTGTTGACCAGAAGGCAGGGTCCTTTGCGTCGCATGACGCAGGTTATACATTTAGTTGTGTCTCACGCAGCAGAGCCAGCCTGGCTTCCCCGGCTGGGGTCCTCCTGCAGTACCCTGATTGGAAATTTGGATATTCAAGGATTTCCACCACAGGAAGTGGGCAATGCCCATGACAACGTCATGCAGTCTAATGTGGTACATACGAGTCAGACTAATATAAGTATGTTACAGTCCAGGGTTAGGTCAAATATGCTAAAGGGACTTGCCCAACCGTGAAAGGAGGGGCTAAGAAGAAAAATCGATGATGACCTGAGCCGTTGATGAGCTGGGCATGCAACCATATATGACATGGATGCCATCAGCCGCAATATAGCTACCCTGGTGCCCTACTGGACTCCAAATGTGCCCTCGGCTTGATGAAGTCAAGGGGGACTTACGAACATCATGCACAAAGAAAAAAAGGTAATGATACCGCCTGGTGGGGCGTGGTGTTAAAGGAGCCCGTCGTATGCGGGTGCGGAGCGGTCTCCTACCTCAACTGGACAAGCTACCATCGCGGTTGACGACGACCTCCAACGCCAAGATCGACCGAAGCGGGAGTCGAACCCCCGACTCTTCTTCCTCAAGCGATCTGGGCTAACACTAGACCATTGTCTATCACTGAAAGGGGATCATGCACAAAGAAGAATATAAATAGAAACATGATTTTATACGTGCCAATCTATTAGAAGTAAGTGCTCAAGTCAGATACTCCCTCATGAGCCATCTGCCGCTGTCGCTCCATGATATTTGCATGCGCTAGCTGTGCCCTTGCCTCCTCGGCGCTCCGCCGCTCCAACTCCTGCGCTTGCAGCTTTCGCATCAACATCCGCCTTGCCACTGCTGCGCCCTCCTCTGCCGTCGTCTTGTCCTCACTGCTCGCCGGCACTGCTGCCTGATCTAGTGAAGTTAGGGCTGACATGGGGTTTGCAGAGGCTGCTGCAGCTGTCTGCTGGCCCCCATTTGCTGCTTGAGGAGCCGCCTTGCGAAGGAAAGAGGGAAGTGGAATGCCCTCAGGTGCAGGGGGAGATTCAGCGAAGGCTGAGCTACTAGCTACAACAGCAGTGGGAGACGGCAGATGGTGAGGGGGGGGAGGGGCCCAGGTAAGAGCTTGGTCATGGTGAGGGGGTGGGGGGAAGCCGGGGTGGAAGGGGACCTGGGGGTGAGGTGGTGGAACAAGCGGCATGCCCCCAGGGTGGGGGGGTGGGGAGTGAGGCCCAGGGGGAGAGGGTCCTAGGTGGAAGGGGAGTTGGGGGTGAGGTGGTGGAGCCATTGGCATGCTCGCAGGCCGATCAAAGAAGGAAGGCAGTGGGGCTCCAGGGGGGGGGCCTAGCCCCTGTTGATGAGGCCCTCCTAAGGGGGTCTTGTCGAAGAAGTTGTCAAAGAGAGAAGGGGGCTGATTGGCGGTTGAGGAGTGGTTGGGCCCCATGGGCTGGGGGGGCCTGGGAGCTGTGATGTTAGACGGAGCAGTTGTAGTGGTCTGGGGGTGAGGTGGTGGAGCAAGATGCAAACCACCAAAGAAGGCAGGCAGTTGGGCTCCAGGGGGGGGGACAAGCCCCTGCGGGCGAGGCCCCCCAGTTGTAGTAGGCTGGGGTTGAGGTGGTGGAGCAAGATGCAAACCACCAAAGAAGGCTGGCAGTGGGGCTCCAGGGGGGGGGCCTAGCCCCTGTGGGCAAGGCCCCCCTGAGGGGGTCTCGTCGTAGAAGTTGTCAGAGGGCGAGGGAGGCTGATTGGTGGCTGGGGGGTGGTTGGGTCCCTTGGGCTGGGGAGGTGCGGGAGCTGAGTTGTCAAGAGGTGGAGTTGTGAAAGGGTCGTTCCCTCCTCTGGAAGCTTGGAAGGCTCTAGCCATGAGGATAGATGAGGGGGGTGGGGGGGCATGAGCGACAGGGTCTCCTCTTGGAGGGGGGGGCTGTGGGTCAGGCTGAGTAGTACGAGGAGGGCCTGGATGCAGTCCACCTTGCCGGCCTGCCACAACAGGTTGGAGTCCTGGTGTCATGCTGCACTGACCCATGGAAGGGGAGGCAGTTCCAGTGCCAGGCTGGCGAGTAGCAAGGCCAGGCTGGCTAGCTCCAGCTCCAGGCTGTGCTGACAGAATCTCAATCTCATAAGGTGGCAAATCTGTGTAGTGGGCAGTAGGAGGCAGGTGTTAGGTCTTGCTAGGAAGCTCAAGGGACATGACATGCACACACACACACACACACACACACACTCTCGCACACAGGCGTTAGGTCTTGTTAGGAAGCTCAAGAGACATGAGATGATATGACATGACATGGCATGACTCGACACGACACAACATAGCCCAACACAACATGATATGATGTGATACGTGTGATGGAACGGCATGGCATTGGGCAGCCAACAGAGACCAGCTAAAGGGAATGATAACGCCTGGTGGGGCGTGGTGTTAAGGGAACCCGTCGTACGCGGGTAGAGAGCTGTCTTCTACCTCAACTGGACAAGCTACCATCGCAGTTGACAACGACCTGCAACACTAAGAGCGACCGTAGGGGGAATCGAACCCCCGACTCTTCGTCCTCAAAGTGATTCGGTCTACCACTAGACCAATGTATATCACCGAAAGGGGCTAGAGACCAGCTAACTCACATAGAAAGATAGCAACAAAGAACCGGATGACGCACCCACACCCACCCACCCACACACACATGCACACACACACATGAACACACACACTCACATGCACACCCACATATACACCCACACACATGCACCCACACCCACACCCACGAACACACATACACACACACACAGACCAGCTAACTCACATAGAAAGATAGTAACAAAGAACCGGATGAGGAAAATTTGTAAAATGGACCATTTCAGTTATTTCCTCACATAGATAGGGTCGCATGCGTCAATTCTTATTCACACTTCACCTACTTGGTTGAATTAGTCAATTCGCATTCACATACACTTCACCCACTTTGGTTGAATGCGTCAGTTCTCATTCACACTTACCCTACTTGGTTGGATGCGTCAATTTGCATTCACACTTTACCTACTTGGTTGAATGAGTCAATTCACATTCACACACACTTTGACCACTTTGGTTGAATGCGTCAGTTCTCATTCACACCTACCCTACTTGGTTGAATGTGTCAACTTGCATTCACACTTCACCTACTAGGTTGAAAAAGTCAATTTACATTCACACACAATTCACCCACTTTGATTGAATGCGTCAGTTTTCATTCACACTTACCCTACTTGGTTGAATGAGTCAATTTGAATTCACACTTCACCTACTTGGTTGAATGCGTCAGTTCTCAGTCACACTTCACCTACTTTGGTTGAATTAGTCAGTTCTCATTCACACACACTTCACCTACTTCGGTTGAATGATTCAGTTCTCATTCACATTCACCTACTTTGGTTGAATGCGTCAGTTCTCATTCACACTTCACCTACTTTGGTTGAATTAGTCAGTTCTCATTCACACACACTTCACCTACTTCGGTTGAATGATGCAGTTCTCATTCACATTCACATACTTTGGTTGAATGAGTCAGTTCTTATTCACACTTCACCTACCTGGTTGAAGTAGCCGCGGCTGCTTAGGCTGTTGCTGTGGTTGTCCCCAGTTGGGAAGCCCAACACCCATCGGCTGTTGCAGACCTTGTGTCCAGTTGGTAAGCCCTACACCCATCTGCTGTTGCACTGCCTGAGTTCGGTTGGGAAGCCCAACACCCATTGGCTGTTGCACACCTTGTTTCTTGCTGCTATTCGCTGCATCCATGAGGTTAATGAAATCCAAGACATCCTGAGGCCGCATCGGCTGTTGCATCGGTTGTGTTCGGTTGGGAAGCCCCAAAGCTATCGCTGTATCCATGAATTGTTTTTGCAGCCCAGGCTGCATCATCTGTTGGCGAAGCTGCATCGGTTGTTGCATTGGATTTTGCAGCCCAGACTGCATCGGCTGTTGCATCAGCTGTTGGCCAAGCCGTATCGGCTCCTGCATCGTCTGTTGCCCAAGCTGTATCAACTCTTGCATCTCCTGCATCTGCCGCACACGCTGCACAGGCTGCACACGCTCCATATGCTGCGTCTGCCACACAAGCTGTGCCTGTGCCGGGCTCAAAGCATCCATCCATTCGGAACCCACGGCACCCCGAGGATAAATAGGTGGTTGCACTGCTTGGGTCTTGCTGTGGAGCCCAACAACTACCGGCTGTTGCTGTGGTTGTGTCTGGTTGGGAAGTGGTTGAGTCCGGTTGGGAAGCGGTTGTGTCTTGTTGTGGAGCCCAGCAACTACAGGCGGTTGCTGTGATTGTGTCCAGGTGGGATGACCAACACCTCCCGGCTGCTGCTGTGGTTGTGTCTGGTTGGGAAATGGTTGTGTCTGGTTGGGAAGGCCAGCACCTGCTGCTGCATCAATGAAATCCCTAGGCTGCATTATCTGTTGCATTGGCTGTTGTAGCTGTTGTGTCCGGTTAGGAAGCCCAGCACCTGTCTGAGTAGGGCCTGCCGCATCCATGACATCCCTAGGCTGCATTGGCTGTTGCATTGACTGTTGTTGCACAGTCTGCATAGGCTGTTGCATACGCTGTGCATAGGCTGCTGCATAGGCTGCTTCATAGACTGTGCGGTTGGGAAGCCCAGCACCTTTCTGAGTAGGGCCTGCCGCATCCACGACATCCCGAGGCTGCATTGCCTGTTCCATCGGTTGTTGTTGCATCGGCAGTTGCAGAGGCAGCACAGGCTGCATCGGCTGTAGAGAATGCTGTTGTAACAGTTGTGTCAGGTTGGGAAGGCCCACACCTGTCAGAACAGGGCCTACCGCATCCATGATATTCTGAGGCTGCATCGGCTGTTGTAGCGGTTGTGTCCGGCTGAGAAGCCCAGCACCTGTTGTTGCATCCATGACATCTTGTGGCTGCAACGGCTGTTGCTTCGGCTGTAGCGAATGCTGTTGAACCAGTTGTGTCTGGTTGGGAAGGCCCACACCTGTCGGAACAGGGCCTACCGCATCCATTATATTCGGAGGCTGCATCGGCTGTTGTAGCGGTTGTGTGCGGTTGGGAAGCCCCACACCTGTTGCTGCATCCATGAAATTCCTCCCCAGGGGGTCCTTCACTCCTATGGGGGCAGGTCCGCTGGACAAGGGGGGCCTGTCCTCAGCCCTCCGAGCAGCCCGGCTCACGTTGAGGAGCAGGTCCTTCGGCAGAAACGCACCGCAGTTGCCTTGGACACGCATGTTCAGGTCCGTTCCGCCTGGATAGCTCTTGTCGAACACTACCTCGCAAGCATCATCATACACACCTGAGAAGAAAGGGGGGGGGGGGGGGGTCAGAGGGGGCCGCAGTTAGAGTACATGGGGCTGCAGTTAGGGTACAGGGGGGTGCAATTAGGGTACAGGGGGGTGCAGTACCTAAGGGGTGTGTGGTACCTGAGAGGGGCAGTAAGGGTACAGGGGGGTGTAGTTAGGGTACAGGGGGGTGCAGTACCTAAGGGGTGTGTGGTACCTGAGAGGGGCAGTTAGGGTACAGGGGGGTGTAGTTAGGGTACAGGGGGGTGCAGTACCTAAGGGGTGTGTGGTACCTGAGAGGGGCAGTTAGGGTACACGGGGGGGTGTTGTTAGGGTACGGGGGGGTACAGTACCTAAGGGGTGTAGTTAAGGTACAGGGGGATGCAGTACCTAAGGGGTGTGTGGTGCCTGGAGAGGCAGTTAGGGTACAGGGGGTGTAGTTAGGGTACAGGGGGGTGTAGTTAGGGCACAGGGGGGTGCACTACCTAAGGGGTGTGTGGTACCTGGGAGGGGCAGTTAGGGTACAGGGGGGGTGTAGTTAGGGTACAGGGGTGCAGTACCTGATGGGAGTGCAGTTAGGGGTCAGGGGATGGTGCAGTTAGGGTGCAGTGGGTTGCAGTACTTGAGGGGGGGAAGTTAGGGGACTGTGTGTGTGTGTGTGTGTGTGTGTGGGGGGGGTGTGTGTGGGGGGGGGGGCAGTACCTGGTAAGGGGCAGTTAGGGTGCTGTACAGTGTAGTACAGTTACGGGACAGGGTGGTAGTGGTGGTGGTGGTGGGGAGGTGCATTTAGGGTACAGGGGGGGTGCAGTTAGGGTACAGGGGGGTTCAGTACCTAAACCTAATTGGGGGTGCGGGTACCTGGTAGGGGGCAGTTATGGGACAGGGGGGGGTGCGGTACTGTGCAGTGTAGTTACAGTTACAGGCCAGGGTGGTGGTGGTGGTGGTGGGGAGGGGTCAGGAGGGTCGGGGGGTTGCAATTAGGGTACAGGGGGATGCATTTAGGGTACAGGGGGATGCAGTTAGGGTGCAGGGGGGGTGCAGTTAGGGTACAGGGGGGGTGCAGTTAGGGTACAGGGGGGTGCAGTTAGGGTACAGGGGGGGTGCAGTTAGGGTACAGGGGGGTGCAGTTAGGGTACAGGGGGGGTGCAGTTAGGGTACAGGGGGGTTCAGTACCTATACCTAATTGGGGTGCGGTACCTGGTAGGGGGCAGTAATGGGACAGGGGGGGGTGCGGTACTGTGCAGTGTAGTTACAGTTACAGGACAGGGTGGTGGTGGTGGTGGTGGGGAGGGGTCAGGAGGGTCGGGGGGTGCAATTAGGGTACAGGGGGGTGCAGTTAGGGTACAGGGGGGTGCAGTTAGGGTACAGGGGGGTGCAGTTAGGGTACAGGGGGGTGCAGTTAGGGTACAGGGGGGTGCAGTTAGGGTACAGGGGGATGCATTTAGGGTACAGGGGGATGCAGTTAGGGTACAGGGGGGGGTGCAGTTAGGGTACAGGGGGGGTGCAGTTAGGGAACAGGGGGGTGCAGTACCTAATGGGGGTGCGGTACTGTGCAGTACAGTTACAGGACAGGCTGGTGGTGGTGGTGGGGAGGGGTCATGAGGGTCGGGGGGGGGGGGGGGGGGGGGGGGGCAGTTAGAAAACAGGGGAGGGCAGTACCTAAAGGGGGTGCGGTACCTGGTAGGGGGCAGTTATGGGACAGGGGGGTCCGGTACTGTGCAGTACAGTTACAGTTATAGGACAGGGTGGTGGTGGTGGTGGTGGGGGGGGGTGGGGGGGGGAGGGGTCAGAAGGGTCAGAAGGGTGCAGTTAGGGAACAGGGGGGTGCAGTACCTAATGGGGGTGCGGTACTGTGCAGTACAGTTACAGTTATAGGACAGGGTGGTGGTGGTGGTGGGGGGGAGGGGTCAGGAGGGTCAGAAGGGTGCAGTCAGGGAACAGGGGGGTGCAGTACCTAATGGGGGTGCGGTACCTGGTAGGGGGTATCACACACACAAACCACATACACCCACCCACCCATAATCCCAACCCACCATGAGTAGGCCATCCACTTATCCAGCCTTGATGACATATCAATCACGGTACATTGCTTGCAAGCATGCCACCAGTGGTCACACAAACACACCACCACACACACAAACCGCATACACCCACCCGCCCACGTTCCTACAGGGAGGCATGCCTACAGCGAACACACATACTACCCGACTAACCTTGGGCAGGACCATCCATGTATACAGTCTTCAATAAATAAATAAATAAACAAATAAGTAAATATCATAAATAAATAAATAAATAAATAAATAAATAAATAAATGAATAAATAAATATATAGGGACTTAACAATCACAGAACCACGTTGTCCAAAAGGGAGGCATCCCGCCAGGGAAGACACACACACAGCACCACACACACACCATCAAACACGCACAACACCCAACTTACCTTGGGTAGGACCATCCACTTATACAGTCTTCAATTAATAAATAAATACATACATACATAAATATAAATAAATAACTACATAGGGACTTACCAATCACAGTGCCACGCTGTCCAAAAGGAGGCATGCCACCAGCAAAGACACAGACCACGCGGTCGCCAAGGTCAAATTTTCCGCCTTGGGCAGCTGATTTCACAGACTCAGGGGAGGGTTGGTAAGGGGGCAGCAACTTGGAGAGGGGTACTGATTCTAGCTCCACGCATGGAGGGGACGCCTGTGCCTGTGTGGTGTGTGTGTGTGTGTGTGTGGGGGGGGGGGGGTCCATTTTGTAAAATCAAAGGATTTGTTATTGTTTGCTTCTTTTCTTTTCTTTGTTAGGGCTGGTAAGGGGGTAGCATCTTGGGAGATAGGTACTGATTCTACCTCCACGCATGGGGGGGGAGGGGGGGTGGGGGGTGGGGGGTGGGGGGGCTGTGCCTGTGCCTGTGCCTGTGTGTGTGTGTGTGTGTGTGTGTGTGTGTGTGGGTGGGGGGGGGGGGCAATTGGTAAAATTAAATGGGG
>JACBWV010000298.1:0-27500 GCA_013435795.1 Chlamydomonas sp. ICE-L | reverse complement strand
TTGGTGATAGTGATGGTGGTGATGGCGTTGACGATGGCGGTGATGGCGGTGATGGCGTTGGTGATGTTGGAGTTGATGGTGTTGGTGTTGGTGTTGGTGGTTTTGGCGTTGATGATGGTGTTGGTGGCGTTGGAGTTGATTACATTGGTGTTGATGGTGTTGGTGGTGTTGGTGATGGCGTTGTTGGTGCTAGTGTTGAGAGCTACCTGTCCACTTGAAATATACTTGGGTGCGTTAGACACAACAACACGTCGTGCAAGGGCAATCGCTTCATCACGGGCAGGGCCCAATGTTTGGACTAATATGGAGAAGCCTGAAGGGCAGATGCAGACCGTCGATATGTATGTATGTATGTATGTGGATCAAGCGCATAGGTGGCAGGAAATCACACAAAAACACTCTCTCACCTAGTGTGGGCAGTAAAGTGGGCTGTAGGAAGGCGATGCAGCCAAAGTACTTTTGTCCAAGATACACCACCTTCATCCCCTCCCCCCTTGCAACAGTCCATCTGTGACTAAGACAACACAGACTTTTAAACCCCTCCCCGAATCGCTTATGTGATAGGAAAGCGCACCCTCTCCCTCTCCCTCTCTCTGTCTCTCTTTCTCTCTCTCTCTCTCTCTCTCTTTCTCTCTCTGTTACACACACCTTGCATAGGCAGTAAGGTGGGCAGTAGGGTGGCGATGCAGCCAAAGTACTTATCTCCAAGATACACCACCTTCATCCCCTCCTTAAGATCGACCTGCTTGGGTCCACCTCCCCCCCCCTGGGTGTTTGATGCATCGCTAGCAGCAGCTTGTGGGGAGGGGGAAGGAATGCCACCCTTGGGGCGTTGGCGGATGATGATCTGTAGTGGGCGTGTGTGTGTGTGTGTGTCGGTGCGGATGCGGGTGTGAATGTGAGTTTGTGTTCCGTTGGTGGGGTGTGGGTGTGAGTTTGGGTGTGGGTGCGGGTGTGAGTGTGGGTATAGTTCTGTGTGTGGGTGTGGGTGCGGGTGTGAGTGTGGGTATAGTTCTGGGTGTGGGTGCGGGTGTGAGTGTGGGTATAGTTCTGTGTGTGGGTGTGGGTGCGGGTGTGAGTGTGGGTATAGTTCTGGGTGTGGGTGTGGGTGCGGGTGTGAGTGTGGGTATAGTTCTGGGTGTGGGTGCGGGTGTGAGTGTGAGTGTGGGTATAGTTCTGGGTGTGGGCGTGGGTGTGAGTGTGGTTATAGTAATGGGTGTGGGTGCGGGTGTGAGTATGAGTGTGTGGGGGGGAAGGAATGCCCTTGGGGCGTTGGCGGATGATGATCTGCAATGGTCGAGGGTGCCATAGTGATCCCCGAGGTAGTTGTGTTTGTCAAACCTTACAACATTCACACATGAAGATAAAACAGTGGAACAAACACGGTGGGGGGGCTAGTCCCCACAAAGCCAGTCCCCACAAAGCCAGATCTCCTTTGGTTTAGGGTCTAGGGGTTTAGGGTTTAGGGTTTAGGGTTTAAGGGTTTAGGGTTCAGAGTTCAGGGTTTAGGGTATAGGTTTCTGATTCACTGGGGACTGGCTTTGTGGGGATTAGCTTCCGCACTCCAACAAACACGGTGGGGATTAGCTTCCCAGATCCAACAAACACGGTGGGGATTAGCTTCCCCACTCCAACAAACACGGTGGGGATTAGCTTCCCCACTCCAACAAACACGGTGGGGATTAGCTTCCCCCCTCCGACAAACACGGTGGGGATTAGCTTCCCCCCTCCAACAAACACGGTGAGTGAGTCAAACACGGTGGGCATTGCGAGTTAGTCAAACAAAGCATAGTAAGGTAGTAAGCCCTGTGTGGAGCCTATACCCTATTATCGCGCCTGATAACGGGTTGACAGTTGCTTTCATCAAATTAAAACGTTGAATTTACCTGTCTGTACGGCAGTGAATGAGTCAAAACAAGTCCTATGCAGCGTCGCAAGCGACGCGGAAATTGGCAGAGTGTGATGGCAACGGAACGAAAGGTGGCAACGATGGAGCTGACTGAAGCGAGTTAGTTACGCAACTGTTGGCTGACGTGTCGGGCTTCAATTTCTGTTTTTCGGTTGGACAAACGGCAAAATGGCCAAATGAGTAAACATGGGGACTCCCGCCCACTTGAAGAGGGGCATCCGCCAAAAGGCATAGTGCTTCCTGAGGTCCTTGTGTTTGTCAAACATAAAAAAGGATAATCCTGGAGGGGCATGGTGTTAAGGGGACCATCCCGTACGCCGCAGCTGGGGAAAGTCACCATGGCAGATATTGTCACCCTCCAGGCGGAAGGGAATCCTTCTTGCCATGTGCGGCAAGAATGCTGGTACAGGAGGCAATACAAAGGTAATGATAACGCCTCGTGGGGCGTGGTCTTAAGGGAACCCGTCGTACGCGGGTAGAGAGCGGTCTTCTACCTCAACTGGGCAAGCTACCATCGTGGTTGACAATGACCTGAAACGCCAAGAGCAACCGAAGGGGGGATCGAACGCCGCATTTCCCACACAGTAGTGGGTGAAATGGAGTTTTCAGACGCGCGACGTAAGATTCCGCAGGACGCCTTCATATTTCAAATACCCGTAAACCCCCGGGCAAAACCAGGAGTAACCACTGCCAGTGTTTTCCCAGCAGTACTGTCCTGCCCGGTATTTAATCAAGTGCACAGTCACTGGGGGCACTAAAATCTTGGTGCCCCAAGTTGCTAAGCCTTGATCTTAACCAACTTTTCGAGTTGCGTCAAGATTCCATCCCGCAGTCCCCGCAAAACGATCGAAGATGGCGCACGGGCCTCCGATCAAGGCTCGCTCTGAAAAGCTACACCGTAATCCCAACCCATCGCAAGATGAGTGAGCAACGGGAGTTGCATTCATCGACCTATCCTATAGCTCCTGTTGCCCCCAAGACCTCCAATCCTCTAGCGCCTATGCCGCTAGATTCCCTCCCAGCCAGATCGAGAAGAAAGGTGAGAGTATTGAGTTCCTTCCCTCTCCCCCTCTGCTCCGCGACTCGTAGTCGACCATCGCGTTCTCCTTCTTTGCCTTCCTTTTCTGCCCAGTGCCTTTGCACAGCCGCCCTGTTCGCCTTGAAGTTTGCGTCGTTCAGCTTTTGCTAGAATTTGTCTTCCTACAGTACCCACTCACATTCATAGCTGCATTCAAATCACAACCCTTTGTGGGAGACTGATGGTTGAGATGTTCCAACCCCATGACTTGGAAGACAGGGAAAAGTAGTTCAACTCAACTGGAACCAAGCTGAATATAGAGAGATGGCAATACTGGGCAGATGAATTAGGTGTCCCTTGTCCTAGGTTTCTAGTAGACACTTCCTTCACTGGGGTAAATGGTTGTATGAGCAAGTTACCTTGATCACTCACCACCCCTGAAACAACCCTGTGACAGGTAAAAAATAGGTAGATGGATAGCTCTTCCCCAAAGGTCACACCCTTGGGGATACCTGCACTATCCAACTCTTGTTTGATGCCCTATACCCTGTCACCACCTACCATACCACTTACAAGGCACAGGCTTAAATCCCATAGATATTTAAATGGTAACATAGCTGATATGACCAGTACGGCCAGCCAATGGTGTGATATACCCCCTAATTAAGGGAAATATCACACACAAGAGCTAAAACGTTACAAAGTCCAGCCTACACTTTAAATAAATCTAACAAGGGCACACTAAGTGACCTGGAGTCTGGGACAAGGCTCAGGAGCTGGAGTGGCATGAGTCGGTAGGGGTACATGTGCACAATAGGTGTCCTGGAACTCGAAGCTTGCATGATTTGCTTGCAGCTCTGGGCACATAGACTGGCAGGAACGTCAGCCTTGTGCTACATGGATAAGGTCCAAGCTGTCTCAGCTGTGTATAAGGGGGGTTCCAGGATAACACGCATCAGGGATGATAACATCCCATTATCGGCATTAGGAAAAACTGTGGATCTCCTATATGCTTGGGTGGCCTCACCCACTGACACACTTTGCTTGTGATCAGACCTGCCCAGAAGCTTACCCCTTTCATATCTTCCTCCCACCCCCCCATAGGATGTACCATCTACCAAGGCACCAAGGGAAGGATGCTTAGGTGCACCAGCTGCAGCCAGCACAGCCACCCCCAGTGCATCAGCTTGGGCAGGAATGCCATGTCCTGTGGTACATTCAAGTGCTCAGCCTGCACACTATAAGAGTGTCTCTCCACATCACTAGCTTCCAAGGCCAACAAGGGCCAGGGAGTTAGGGATGTTGGAGGGCTCTACCTTGGCTGTACGGAAGCTCACAAGACACTTATGCAAGTGATCTTAAGCGACACCAAGTGCATGGCTGAAGTTACTTGCTTACTGAGCAGAATGCACTCCCTCCTGGCCCCAAGGAACAAGTGCCTTTGATGGTAGTTAAAGCTGGTCATGGGTTGGGCAGGAGGTCATAACCAACCGGCCACCATTACAACCATGTCAGCACTAGCTGAATGGCACAGGCCCAAGGGACTGGACCCTTAGCACATTGGTTTCCAGTGTTGCGGGACAGATCTCTAAGGCCTTTAGGGTGTTCCAGAGCCTAAGGGAGTTGCATGTGGCAAAGAGGGCAGTGTTGTAAGTCCCTCATGTTTGTGTGTCTGGAGACCATGAGGAAGCTGAAAACCCTGCTGCCCCACATGGAGGACGTGTTTACTTAAGATGCAGCTTGGCTAGTGATGGGTTTCTTTGACCTCCTTAGAAGGAGTGAGCTTATTGCTCTACTTTTGTCAGTGTAGTCCCCCCTTCTTTCAGGTCAGGCTTTGTCCTATAGACTGTAGTCTTTTCTCACTGCTATTGCACACTCTCACCCCAAACTGGACATAGATCCAGCTAGCTTTGCCATGCACAGCCTCAGACGGGGAGGTGTAGTAGCAGCTTGGGCTAATGGGGCAGATCTAGAGACTATTAGAACTCAAGGTAGGTGGAAATCAGATGCCATTAAGGCATATCTGATCCCAGACCTCTCGGTCAAGTTGACCTTTGCCTCCAGCCTCTGAGCCTAGCTTTCCCCCCTCTTTCTTTCTCTTGATACCCCATCACTTAGCCAAGCCTGCTGTCCTGTACATGCTCCTTACTCCTACACCTTTCCCCCAGTCCCCCTTTACACTCCTTTCCTTTACTTAGTGGGACTGATTTTTATATCCTGAGGGCACTTGTGTGTGAAATTGCAGTGACTCTTGCATATGGTAGTAGCACAAAGACAGACCTGAACAGTCTGGACTTACAAGCTAGATAGTGCAGTTGACTTTATTTAATGGTAAAAGCTGATAAGACCAGTAAAGCCAGCCAGTGTCGTGATATACCCCCTAATGAAGGGAAATATCACACACAAAGCTAAATCTTTACAAGGCCCAGCATACACCTTAAATATGTCTACTAGCACTTGTACCAATGGGGGCCCCATCTGAAAGATCGCTGGACCTCTCGGGCAGTGACTCAATGTCCAGCAAGCAGGCCCCCAACTTTTGCAAATATAAGTACTGACAATGATGAAGCCTGCATGTGTGCTTATTTCCTCAACCCTTAAGGGTAAATTATATGTATTGGAAATATGAAAAGCAACTGTAAGGAATCTGAGTCAACCGTCTGAATCCCCGACTCTTCATCCCCAGAGTGCTTAGGTCTACCACTAGACCAATGTACATCACTAAAAGGGGCTAAGAGGCAATCTATTATATGTGCAGGGTTGGGCCGACATATACACGTATAATATACGTTTATACGTATAAATACGCCGTATATGTTTTCTCAAATCGACCTTATATACGTCGTACACAAAACGTCTAGTCTGTACTTCAAGAAGCACAGCACACGTCCCGGCACTTAAATTTCTTAGTTTTCATTATATTTTTTATTCAGATAGCTCATTGGAAAGCTTTTGACCTCCTCTATCACAAAACGCAATAAAAAATCACCATTCACACGCATAATTGTATAAACATTTGGCCTAATGGTTGATCTAGATAGCCAGGATTGCACACATATCTGAGCTCCACCTAGCCGTCCATTCCACAAGCTGTGCTCCTACGTGGGCTTGAAAGATTTATGGTGCAAGCCTAGTGCAATGTGAACATGGACAAGATTGCAATACCGTTATGTACTTATATTATTATACACTCATACAGTTATAATAGACCAACTGGCATTTAATGGCTCCCTTAGATTGGCACCGCGCTTTCTGGTCGTTATTTCTTTTCTGAGATTTGGACAACCTAAACTTGCCAGATTATTTTTCTGAGAGTTGATATGTGATGCCAATGAAATTAGCTACGCAGCAATACCTTTAAAACCATGTAAAAGTATTTTCTCAAGAAGTGCCTAATTTTCCTATACATTTTTATACGTTTATATGTATACGTTTATACGTTTATACGTTTATACGGCTTATAAAAATAAAAATATACGTTTGCTTCCCAACCCTATATATGTGCAGCTTAGGGTTGAGTGGTTGGAATGCTATTTCCATACCGTACCTGCAGCGGTACACACGCATGTGGGTGGTTGGAATGCTATTTCCATACTGCACCTGCAGCGGTACACATGCATGTGGGTGGTTGGAATGCTATTTCCATACTGTACCTGCAGCGGTACACATGCATGTGGGTGGTTGGAATGCTATTTCCTTACTGTACCTGCAGCGGTACACACGCATGTGGGTGGTTGGAACGCTATTTCTGTACTTTACCTGCACTGGTTGGGCTCAGTCACAGTGAGTCACGGGATAATGGAGCTGGGTGAAAACTGCTATGCATAGCCCCAAATCTAAACAGTGGAAAACCCAAACCTTGAATTAATGCTACAGCGATAATTTAAGTTTATAATTTCAATTAAATGGTCAACCCACGGAATGCTATTTCCATAAAGTTCCTGCACCGGTTGGGCTCAGTCACTGGATAATGGAGCTGGGTGAAAGCTGCTACACATAGCCCCAAATCTAAACAGTGGAAAACCTAAACCCTGAAATCATGCTACAGTGATGATTGAATTCTACAAATCGTCAACCAACGGAATGCTATTTCCACACTGCACCTGCACCGGTGCTTGTCCAAGAACACACATGGTGGACATTGCAAGTGAATCAAACAAAGCATAGATTTTCCTGAGGTGCATAGTGAGTGATAGAGAGGTGCATAGAGAGTGCATAGCATAGTGATTTCCGAGGTGTTTGTACATGCATGTGTGTGGTTGGATGCTATTTCCTTACTGTACCTGCACTGGTACTTGTATCTCCTTATCATCGTACTGCTTTTGCACTGAACCGTCATCGAGGCAGACGTAGCCCAGGCAGCTTTTGACGGAAGCCACGATGTTGACAGAACCAACATCCACACCACGGGTTGTCAGCAATTCATTGCACAGCTGGAGTTGTGGGGAGAGGACGAAGTTTGTGTGTGTGGTAAGAAGGAGAGGGAGGGACGGGGGGTGTGTGTGTGTGTGGGGGGGTGAGTGTGAGTATTGATTTGTTAGCTTATCATGATGTTGGCGGAACAAACATCCACACTGGCACACCGCGGGTTGTCAATAAGTTGTTGCACAGTTGGGGTTGTGGTGATGAGGAGAGAGGGGAAGGGAGGATGTGTGCGCGAGTGTGTGCGTGTGTGTGCGTGTGTGTGTGTTTGTGCTGGGAGTGTGAGTATTGATTTGTTAGCTTTTCACGATGCCGACAGAACCAACACCCACACCGCGGGTTATCAATAAGTCATTGCACAGATGGGTGTGTGGTGAGAGGGGGAAGGGAGGGTGTAGGTGGGGTAAGGAGGAGAGGCAGGGAGGGGTGGGGTGGGGGGGTGAATACTGATTTGCTAGCTTTTCACAATGTTGGCGGAACCACCATCGAAAATAAATACAGAGCTGTGGGGATTGGTGAAGTCGCTTTCAAGTTTGCTCTGGACTGTAAGGCACTCAGAATTTGAAAGGGAAAGAAGTCATGGTATGTCATTTTCTCATAGTGTTTCCACCCTCTCGCATCACCCCATCTCACCAGGCCCCCCCCCCCCCCCCCCCCCCCCCCCCCCACACACACACACACCACCACACACACACACCACCACCACCACTATTCAACCCCCATCTCACCATGCTAGCGTTGCATTGCCACTGGTTGACATCGTAAAGAAATACAGAGCTGTGGAAATACTGTGGAAATACTGAGCTGTGAAAAAAGTCACTTATGTCACTTTCTCGTATTGCTTCCCCCCCATCTCACCTTGCAAGCGTTGCACTGCCACTGGTTGAAAACGAAAAGAGTTTCAGAGCTGTGGAATCTGAAAGAAAAAAGTCACTTTGTGCCACTTTCTCGTGATGCTTTCCCCCCTCTCTCACCCCCCCATCTCACCATGCCCCCCCACCCCCCCACACCCACCCACCAACCCACCCACACCACCACCACCATTCAACCCCCATCTCCCTCACCATGCTAGTGTTGCATTGCCACTTGTTGACAATGGAAAATAAAGAGTGGGATCTGAAAGTGTGGGATCTGAAAGAAAAACGTATTTTTGTGTCACTTTCTCGTGTTGCTTTCCCCCCTCTCTCATCTCCCCATCTCACCATGCCTCCCTCCCCCCGACCCCCCCCCCCCCCCCCCCCCACACCACCGCCACCACCCTACCCCCCCCCCCCCACACACACACACCCACACAAACACACCCACCATCACCACCACCACCATTCAACCCCCATCTCACCATGCCCCCCCCCCCCCACCCACCCACACCCACCCACCCACCAACACCACCACCATTCAACCCCCATCTCACCATGCTAGCGTTGCATTGCCACTGGTTGACATCGAAGCCACTCCACTTCTTCACCTCTCGCCTCAAGCTGTCTCCCACCACGCACTCCTTGGCGTCCGACAGTGATGTGATGAGCGCCTCCTGTAGGTAGAGTTAAAAGGTTAGAGGGTGGAGGAAGGAGGTTTAGGGGAAAGGGTGAAGGGTGGAGGTTGGAGGGTGGAGGGTTGAGGGAAGAGGGTGGAGGTTGGAGGGTGGAGGGGTGTGGTGGTGGGATGTGGTTCAGGTGGGTTGGATAAGGCGGCCGACAGTGATGTGATGAGGGCCTCCTGCAGGTGGAGGGAAAAGGGTGGAGGGTGGAGGCAAGAGGGTGGAGGGTTGAGGGGTGTGGTGGTGGGATGTGATTCAGGTGTGGGGGGTATAGGGTGTCCTACAGGGATGGTGATGAACGCAACCTGTAGGAGGGTAAAGGAGAGAAAATAGCGAAGGGAGGAGGGGGGGAGGGTGGAGGGAGGAGGGTGGAGGGGGATGGTTGAGGGAGGAGGGTTAGGGTGGCTGTTGTAGTGTTTGTCTTGTTTCGGTCTGGCGGGTGGTCTGTCTTCGGGTTTCGTTTTTCTTGCTTCTTTTTTTTAGTGTCTGCTTTTGTCTTTTTCTCGTATTTCTCTGTTGCTTGTTTCGTTAGTCGTGCTTCTCTGTTTGATCTGGCTGCTTATGTGTGTCGTTACTTCGGTTGTTCCTTGTTTCTTTCTTGTGCGGTTGTGGCGGTAGGAGGGAGAGGGTGCGAGGGTGGACGGAGGAGGTGAGGGAGGAGGTGAGGGAGGAGGGTGGAGAGAGGAGGGTGGAGGGTGGAGGGAGGAGGGTGGGGGAGGAGGAGGGTGGTGGCGGGTGGAGGGTGGAGGTGGCGGGAGGAGGAGTGAAGAAGGGAGTAGGGTTGGCGGGTGGAGGGAGGGGTGGAGGGGGAGGGTGGAGGAGGAGGGGTGGAGAGTGGAGGGTGGAGGGTGAGGGAGGAGGGGGGCACGGGAGGAGGTTGGAGCGGAGGAGGGTGGAGGGTGGGGTTCGAGGGGTGAGGGAGGAGGGTGGAGGGTGGCAGGGTGGAGGGAGGAGGGGTGGTGGCGGGTGGGGGGTGGAGGGTGTGGAGGGTGGAGGGAGAGGGGTGGGAGGGTAGAGGGAGGAGGGTGGAGGGTGGCGGGAGGAGGGTTGAGGAGGAGGGTTGAGGGAGGGAGGGTGGAAGAGAGGAGGGTGGAGGGTGGAGGGCGCGGAGGTGGAGGGCGGAGGGTTGTTGAGAGAGGAGGGTGGAGGGAGGAGGGTGGAGGGAGGAGGGTGAGGCTGGAGGACTGGAGTGGGTGGGGGTGGAGGGTGGAGGGAGAAGAAGTGGTTGAGGCGGAGGGTTAAGAGAGGAGGGTTGGGTTGAGGGAGGAGGTGGAGGGAGGAGGGGGGAGGGAATGAGGGTGGAGGGGAGGAGAGAGGGTGGAGGGTGGAGGGTGGAGGGAGTGGTGGAGGGTGTGGAGGGGTGGAGGGAGATAGGGTGGAGGGTGGAGGGTGGAGGGTGGAGTGGTGGAGGGAGGAGGTGAATGAAGGGCGGAGGGTGGAGGGTGGAGGGCGGAGGGTGGAGGGCGGAGGGTGGAGGGTGGAGGGTGGAGGGGGGAGTGGAGGGTGAGGGTTGGAGGGAGGGGGACGGAGGGAGGGGGTGGAGGATGGGGGCGGGGGTTGAGGGAGGAGGTTGCGGGCGGAGGGTTCGGGGGAGGAGGGTCGAGGAAGACAGTGAGGGAGGACGGTGAGGGGGGAGGGTTGAGGGAGGGGTTGAGGGAGGAGGTGGAGGGTGGAGGGTGGAGGGAGGCGGGTGGAGGTAGGAGGTGGAGAGGAGGAGGGTGGAGGAAGGAGGTTGAGGGAGGAGGGTGGAGGGAGGACGGTTGAGGGCGGAGGGTGAGGGAGGAGGTGAGGGTGGAGGGAGGGGGTGGGGTGGAGGGGGGAGGGAGGAGGGTGGAGGGAGGAGGGTGGATGGAGGAGGGTGGAGGGGTGGCGGGAGCGGGAGGGGGTGGAGGGTGGAGAGAGGAGGGAGGAGCGGTGGAGGGGGAGGGTGGAGGAGGAGGGTTGAGGGAGGAGGGTGGAGAGAGGAGGGTGGAGGGTGGAGGGAGAGGGGTGGAGGTAGGGAGGGATGACGGAGGAGGTGGAGGGAGGAGGAGGGGGAGGGAGGAGGGTGGTGGAGGGAGGAGGGCGTGAGGCTGGAGGCTGGGGCTGGAGGCTGGAGGAGGGAGGGTGAGGGGGAGGCGTTAAGAGCGAGGGTTGAGGGAGGAGGGTGGAGGGGAGGCGGGTGGAGGGGTGGATGGGGGGGAGAGGAGGGTGGAGGGGAGGTGGAGTGAGGGAGGTGTGGGGAGAGGAGGAGGTGTTGAGGGAGGAGGGGGCGGGAGAGGGTTTTAAGGGAGGAGGGTTGAGGGAACGACGGGTTGAGGGAGGACGGTGAGGGAGGAGGTTGAGGGAGGAGGGTTGGGGAGGAGGGTGGAGGGGGTGGAGGGTGGAGGGAGGAGGGTGAGGGAGGAGGGTGGAGGGAGGAAGGAGGGTTTGAGGGAGGAGGATGGCGGGAGGAGGTGGATTGGAGGTTGGAGGGAGGGACGGGTAAGGAGGAGGGTTTGGGGCGGAGGGTTGAGGGAGGAGGGTGGTGGGTTCGGAGGGTGGAGGGAGGAGGGTGCGGGAGGAGGGTGGAGGGAGGAGGGTTGGGGGGGAGGGTGGAGGAGGGAGGAGGGTGGAGGGTCGAGGTGGGGAGGGAGGAGGGGGGCTGGAGGAGTAGGGTGGAGGGCGGAGGTGGAGGAGAGGGAGGAGGGAGGCAGGTGGAGGGGGAGGGTGAGGGTGGGGGGGAGGAGGTGGAGGGAGGCGGTGAGGGAGGAGGGTTGATGGGAGGAGGGTGGAGAGAGGAGGGTGGAGGAGGATGGTGGGAGGGAGGGCGGTGGAGGAGGAGGGTGGAGGGAGGGGGAGGAGGGTGGAGGGAGGATGGTGGGGAGGGGGAGGCGGGGGAGAGGGTGGAGGGAGGAGGGTTGGTAGAGGTGAGGAGGGAGGAGGGTGGTGGGTGGAGGGGGAGGATGGGGGAGGAGGTGGAGGGTGCAGGTGGAGGGAGGAAGGGTTGAGGGTTGAGGGGGAGGGTGGAGGGTGGAGGGGAGGGCAGAGGGGGAGGGTAAGGGGTGCAACGTAGGTTGAGGGATGAAAGCGGCGGGAGGTGTGGGTGGGTTAGGTTGGTTCCTTCTTCTCCCCTTTCCTTTTTTGGTGTGGGGGGATAGGCGCCCAAGAGTGATGAGAGGAGGGCCTCCTGTAGAAGTGTGCAAGATGCAAGAGGAAAAAGGGTTGAGGGGTGCACCTGTAAGTGGCGGGGTTTGGGTTGGGTGGGGGGCAAAGGCAACGGGCGTCGAACAGTGATGGGATGAGCGCCTCCTGTAGGAGCGTGCCAGATGCAAGAGGAAAAAGGGTTGAGGGGTGCACCTGTAAGTGGCGGGGTGTGGGTTGGGTGGGGGGGAAAGCCAACAGGCGTCGAACAGTGATGGGATGAGGGCCTCCTGTACCCCCATCCCTACTCCCCTCTCCCTACTCCCCACTCCCTACACCCACCCCCACACACAAACACCCATCTGCAGGTATGGCCAGAAACCATAGTTCAACGTACACTAACTTATTAAACAATAGGGATGATATTAAATGCATAGCAAGACTACGTCTTCGAGCCCACAACTTGAATCTCGAATCAGAAAGGAGTACCTCTCGTTCTGGTAGAATTTGCATGTGCTGCGATATGGTGGTTGACGGTAGAAGAGTAGTCGAAGATGAAATGCATTTCATATTAGAATGTCCGTTATCCGCTGAGGATAGAAAATAGTTTTGAGGGAACATAACAGTGAACCTTGAGATGGGGATAAAAACTCCATTCTGAAGTTGTGGTCATGAATCCTATTCTTTGAAAGGATGGCACCCCCCCCCGCTATTAATTCAATTTATAAAAAAATGCCAATAATAATCGCACAATTAATTATCATCCCAGCTGATGATGATGATTATTAAATTTAGAAATTTAAATTATCATGTAGGCCGACTAAGGGCCCTGGTCGGTTAAACCATTGTTTGGGGCCCAGTTTCATCAGTGCTTGTTTCTTTTTTTAAGCCCACCTATCCGGTTGGGCAAGTCCCTTTCCTGGACTGTAACATACATACATACGATAGCAGCGCTGCCCCAGCAACTTCGGAGCCACCTGCACAGCACCCAAAGTGCCCCCCCCCCACCCCCCACCCCCCACACACCCATCTGCAGGTCGCCCGTTGACATCTGCAGCGTGCCCAAGCACCATCGGATCGGAGCACCTGCACAGACCCAAGGCCCCCCCCACCCCCCCACCCCCACACACACACCTGCAGGTACGGCCAGTTGACATAGCAGCGCTGCCCAAGCAACATAAGAGCCACTTGCACAGCACCCAGAGTGGCTCCTCCCATGGCTTGTCTCAGATCTGGTATTGCTAGTACTGAAGATTCCTTGCGGCTTGGTGTGCCCAACATATTGACTGCAATCATTCGCATGCTGCTGCTCACCTGTAGCACAGAGGGGGACGGGATGTGGGGTGGTGGCGGTGGTGGAAGTGTTGTTGTTGGTGGCGGTGGTGATGGTGGTACACTGCACTGAAGATTCCTTGCGGCTTGGTGTGCCCAACACGTTGACTGCAATCATTCGCATGCTGCTGCTCACTTTTTTTTTGTTTTAAAAAAGCAAAGAGGGGACTGGAAGTGGTGGTGGGCGGTGGTGGAATGAAGTGTTGTTGGTTTGGCGGTGGGTGGTGGTGGGGTGTGGGGAGGGGGTAAGGATGGGAGGAGGGGGGGGGGGCCGGGGTTGGGGTGTGATAGTGTGTTTGTGGTGGGTCTGTGGGGGGAAGGGAAAGTTTGTGTGGTGTGTTTGTGTTGTGGTGGTTGTGTTGTGTTGTGTTGGGGGGGGGTGGGGGGGGTGGCGGGGGGCGATTCCTTGTGGTTTGCGTGGCCAACACGTTGACTGAATCTTCGCATTGCTGCTGCTCACCTGTAGCACAGGGTGGGTGGGTGTTTGGGTGGGTGGTGACCACCCACCCAGCCACCCACCAGTACACGCCTACCCTACCTTGAGTGTTAGCAGTGTGGGATATCCTGCAGGAGAAGCAATGCCTGTGCCCATTCCGGCACAGCAATGTGTGAAACCCATGTGTACAACCTTCTCCCACACCAACCCAACACAGTCCCAACCCATTCACCAAGCCACTACCTTGAGTGTTAGCAGTGGCCGGATATCCTGCAGGAGAAGCATGCGTTCAGTTCCAGGCATCATCAATGTGTGGTCAATGGCCCTCACCCACTTTCCACCCACCACCACCAGTCCCAAGCCTCTTAACCCTGAGAGTGTTAGCGTTGTGGAGTATCCTGCAGGAGAAGGCAATGTCCTTTCCAGTTTCTCGGCCTCATCAATGTGTGGACCATGGCCTCACTTTCACCCACCCACCCCCCAGTCCCAACCTCCCACCTGAGGGTAGGCAGTGTGGGATATCCTGCAGGAGAAGCAATGCCTGTTCCAGTTCCCGGCCCTTGCATCAATGTGTGGGCCCATGGCCTTACCACCTTTCCCAACCAACCCCACCCACCAGTCCAAGCTCCCTAACCTTGAGTGTTAGCAGTGTGGGCTATCAGCAGGAGAAGCATGCCTGTTACAGTTCCGCATCATCAATTTGTGACCATTGCCCTTTCACCCACTGTCTCCCAACACCCACCACCAGTCCCAAGTTCTCCCTACTTGAGTTTTCGCAGTGTGGGGATATCACGCAGGAGAGACAGTAAGCAATGCCGGTCCAGGTGTCCGGCTATCAATGGTGTGGACCATGGCCTTCACCCACTTTCCCACCCACCCACCCACCAGTCCCAAGCCTCCCTACCTTGAGTGTTAGCAGTGTGGGATATCCTGCAGGAGAAGCAATGCCTGTTCCAGTTCCCGGCATCATCAATGTGTGGACCATGGCCTTCACCCACTTTCCCACCCACCCACCCACCAGTCCCAAGTCTCCCTACCTTGAGTGTTAGCAGTGTGGGATATCCTGCAGGAGAAGTTAATTCCGTTCCAGGTCCCTGCATCATCAATGTGGTGACATTGGCCTTCACCACTTTCCACCACCCACCCACCAGTCCAACAAGCCTTCATACCTTGAGTTTTAGCAGTGTGGGATATTGTCAGGAGAAGCAATGACTGTTCCCGTTACCCGGCATCATCAATGGTGGGGACCATGGACTTCACCCTACTTGCCCACCACCCGCCCACCAGTCCCAAGTCTCCCTACCTTGAGTGTGAGCAGGTGGGATATCGGCAGGAGAGCAAGGCATGTTGCCAGTTCCCGGCACCAAAATTAGCCTGGAAGCCCTCGCCCTAGGCTAGTAGTGTGGGGGGGCGGGTGTGTGAGGGGGGGGGGGGGGGGGGGGTGGGGGGGAGGGAAGGGGGTAGGGGCTGTGTAATACAAAGGATTGGGCCGTCAACTCTATCACCCACTGTGCCCACCCATCCAACCACCATTAGTCCTTGCTTGAGGTGAGCACTGTGGGGTATCCAGCCGGAGAGACAATGCCTGTTCCAGTTCCTGGCATCAACTTAACCTGGAAGCCCTTCTCCCTAGCTGGAAGTGTGTGTGCGTGTGTGTGAGCGGGGTGGGGGTAGGGGAAGGGGGTAGGGGAGCTTGTATCACACTGAATTGGGCCTCAACGCAATACTCACCCACTCTCCCACCAGTTCCACCGCCCTACCTTGGTAGCGGTATGTAGGGGGGGATCCGGCAGGAGGGCCAAGGGCCTGTAGGCCGATCCGCAACCGTCCGAGGGTGTGAACCATGTCGTCCAACCTCTCGCCCACCCACCCACCCAACCACCAATCCCAACCCATTCACCAAGCCTCCCTACCTTGAGTGTTAGCAGCGTTGGATAGCCTGCAGGAGAAGCAATGCCTGTTCCTGTTCCCGGCACCAACTTGGCCTGGAAGCCCTTCTCCCCAGCCGGCAGTGGTGGGGGGGGAGGATGCTTATGACAGACTGAATTCGGCATTAGCACATCATCAAAGGCGCCGGGGACGGTTGACTTGCAGAATTCCGTGTCAGTTGAGGTGGGGGAGTGTTGGAAGAGAAGGATGTGACCCGGGTCGTTTCGACGGACCTCCTCGGCAGTCAGTTGGCTGTGCGAAATGCTGGCGGCAGCTGTCAATAGGCGTGCTTCGTCAACGAAGGGCACTTTGACGCACCCTACACTTCTACTCGCTTCCCGCGTGTGGGGTCCACTGGGGTGGGCTGGGGCGGTGGGGTGGGGGTGTGGTGGAGGCGGAGGGGATAGGGAGGAGTGGCTCGTGTAGGGGGGGGGATAGGAGCGGGGGGAAGGAGGGGGGGCGGAGTGAGAGAAGGAGGGGGGGGGGGGACCGGGGCGATACCCAGCCCACTCAGAGCCGGGCCCTTGTGGCCACCTGGGGGTGGGTGGGGGTGGGGGGGGCCGTTACGGTTTGGTTATAGTTGGTTGTGGGGGCTGGTAGTGGTGGGTTGTTTGGGGTGTTGGGGGTGGGTGGGTGGGTGGGGAAGGGGAGGCCCAAACGGGAAGGGGGGGATGGGGGGAGAGAGCGGGGGGAGGAGGCAGGGGGGGGTAGCGAGGGGGAAGGAGGGGGGGGGGGGGGGCGGAGGGAGGGTTGTGCGCAGTAGCCCAGCAGCCAGCACCACGAATACGCGGGGCTCCACCTTAGGGGGTGATGAAGAAACCTGACAACCACCAGGCGCGCCACGACAGAAGACGCGGGGGAGAAAGTCCAAGAGGGGCGAGGCGTAGGAGTACAACCACACCTATCCACCATCCAAACACCCACACGCACCCCCATCGAATTGACAGTCTCCTTGGGGGCTGACTCAATAAACCTACACACACAGCCACACACTCATCCCAAACACAGCGGGGTCGTTAGAAGTGCAAGAGGGGGAGTAGAGCGCTCCACACCCCAAACCTATAAACAATAACCCAGCCACCCACCACACCAACCGACCTACCAGGTTCCCCCTTGGGGTGTTGACGCCAATAAAAACCGACAACAAACAGCCACACACGCACATCAAAGACAGCGGGGTGTGGTTAGGAAGGCCTCATAGAGGGGAGGCGTGGGCGAACCACCACAACATAAACACAATTCTACCAACCAACAAACACAACGCACACCCACCACAGAGCAAACCAAGCACCACCCACAAACCCAAACGCACCACCCACACCAGAGCACAACACGCCAACCAAACACAAACCAGAAATCAAAACAAAAATATACACCAAAAATAAAACAAAACAAAACAACATACACAAAACAAAAAATATAAAAACAATATAAAAAAATAAAACAAAACGATAAAAAACAAAACTATATAAATAAAAATAAAAAAACTCAAAAAAAAAAAGAAAAAAAAAAAAAATATAACAAAAAGACAACCAACACAAACGCACCACCCACAATCATAGCACAAAAATCAACACCCACAAACAAAACCAGAAAAACACATGCCCAGGTTTCCTTGGGGTGGATCAATAAACATATACACACGTCACACCACTCACATCAAATACAGCGGGGTAGAAGGGTAGTTAGAAGTCAAACGATGGGGACGTGGGGTAGTAATGAGATCGGAAGGGAGACGGGAGCAGATTATGTAGTTCTGGGCAGCAGTGGAGCTTGTTCAAAAGAAACGGAGTAACTTGTGTAAACGTCTTGCAGCATAAGATTGAGTGTCAACATAAAAGTAAGATAAGTTGAGGGGGAATTCGCTATCGACTTGTACTGCTGAAGTGACTTTGTTGTCCTGTGTTGTACTGTACTGTACTGTACTGTATGTTTACTTTACTGTATCGGTGGTTAGTGATTCAGCATGCTCGACTTTGACTCTTGTCCGGGGTTTAGAGTTAAAAGTAACCAGGCAGCTTCTCACCAGAGGTTTGGTTTAGACCAGCTACCCACCCACCTACCCACCCACCCAGCGACCCAACCATCTACTACCCAATTCCTTCTCACCAGAGATTTGGTTTAGACCAGCTACCAACCCACTTACCCAGCTACCCACCCGCCCACCCATCACCCCAACCATCAACTGCCCAATTATTTTTCACCAGAGATTTGGTTTAGACCAGCTACCCACCCACCCACCCATCACCCCAACCATCTTCTACCCAATTCCTTTCTCACCAGAGATTTGGTTTAGATTCACAAGGTCTGATGCCGTGCCCATCCAGCTACCCACCTACCAACCCACCCACTCATCTACCCACCCACCCACTCCCTATCTTCCCGCTACCCCACCCACCAGCCGCACCTACCCACTACCCCCCATCCCCCACCATATCTACCAATTCCCTTTACTCACCTAGGATTTTGGTTCAGGCTCACAAGGTCTGATGCCATCTACACACACACCCAGCTACCCACCACCCAGCTCCCACCGACCAGCCCACCCATCCACCCCCCAGCTACCCACCCATCACCTGACATCTACTACCCCTTACGTGTCCCACAGAGATTTTGGTTGCGGCCGCACATGGTCGGATCCATCTACACCACACCCAGCGACCCACTCCACCCACCCACCAGGTCCCCCATCCACCCAACCCCTTACTACCCACCCACACATCCACCCAGCTACCACCCACCTAAACCCAGGTCACCCATCCACCCAACCCCTACTACCCACCCACCCACCCACCAGGTCACCCATCCACCCAACCCTCCTACTACCCACCCCCCACCCACCAAGGTCACCCATCCACCCAACCCTCTACTACCCACCCACCCACCCACCAGGTCACCCATCCCACCCAACCCTCTACTACCCACCCACCCACCCATCCACCCACCCCCAGCTACCCCCCCCCCCCCCCCACCCCTCACCACACCAGCTACCCACCCCCCCTACCCACCCAGCTCCCCACCCACCCACCACCCACTACCCACCACCCATCCACCCACTCCTACCCACCCACCACCCAGCAACCCACCCACCCCCCCACACCACACCCAGCTACCCACCCATCCACTCACCCACTTAGCTCCCCCCCCCCCCCCCAGCCCCCCCCCCCCCACACCCGCACACACACCCAGCTACCCACCCACCCACTCACCCACCCTCTACCCACCCCCTCACCCACCAACCAACTACCCACCCACCCACCCACCCATCTACCCACCGAACCACCCACTTAGCTAACCACCCCCACCCCGCTACACCCACCCAGCTACCCACAGCGCCCACCATCTTAAGCTACCCACCCACCCAGCTACCCACCCACACACAACCCATCTACTATCTACCCAGCACTAGCCCATCCATCTACCCATCCATCCACCAGCCCACCCATCTACCACCCACCCACCCACCAGAGATCTGGTTCAGGTCCACAAGGTCTGATGCCATGGGAGCGTAGTGGAAGGGGTAGAACCAATTCCATGAGGCCACGCCACGATAGTAGTACTCCAACACCCAGTGCAAGCCCTCCATGTAGGACTCCACTACAGCACGACGTCCAGCCTCGGCAGCTTCTCCTTTTGGTACACCCAGCTTTTCATGGTAGTAGCGGGCCTGGTGGTGGTGGTGGTGGTGGTGGTGGTGGTGGTGGTGGTGGTGGTGGTGATGGTGATGGTGGTGGTGGTGTTAGTGGTGTTAGTGGTGGTGGAGGTGGTGATAGCGGTGGTGGTGGAGGTATGTGTGTGTGGTGGTGGTGGTGGTGGTGGTAGTGGTGGTGGTGTGTGTGTGTGTGGTGGTGGTGGTGGTGGGGTGGGGTGGGGTGGGGGGGGGGGATGGGGTAATGATGTTGGTGAGTAGCGTACTCCAACACCCAGTGCAAGCCCTTCATGTAGGACTCCACCACAGCACGGCGTCCAGCCTCGGCAGCTTCTCCTTTTGGTACACCCAGCTTCTCATGGTAGTAGCGGGCCTGGTGTTGGTGTTGGTGTTGGTGTTGGTGCTGGTGCTGGTGTTGATGGTGGTGGTGGTGTTGGTGGTGGTGTTGGTGTTAGTGGTGGTGGTGGTGTAAGTAGTGTTAGTGGTGGTGGTGGTGATGGTGGTGGTGGTGTGGTGGTGGTGTTGTGGTGGTGGTGGTGATGGTGGTGGTGGTGGTGTTGGTGGTGTAAGTGGTGGTGGTGGTGGTGTAAGTGGTGTTAGTGGTGTTAGTGGTGTTAGTGGTGGTGGTGGTGATGGTGGTGGTGGTGGTGGTGTTACTGGAGGTACTACTGGTGGTGTTACAGGTAGTAGTGGTGGTGGTGGTGGTGGTGTGTGAGTGTGGGTGAGGTGGTGTTGGTGTGTGGTGTGGGTTTGTGGGTGTGGTGGTGGTGGGTGTGGGTGTGTGCTTGGGAGGGAGTGTCTGGGGGGGGGGGGGGGGGGGGGGGGGCTATCGTTTTCCTGTAGTTTGTTGACACCACCACTCTGAGGTGTGAGGTTGGGATGGTGGGATGTCAGGGGTCCCTTCCACACAAACACACTTACACACATTTTCTTCCCACCTCCTCCCCCGACGTCCCTCCCACAAGTCCAGTCCCTTTTGACCCCTTCCTCCCAACCTGTACCCCATACTTCTCCCACATCCTCCCCCAACCTACCTTCCACATGTCCAGTCCCTTTTGACCCTGACCGCTCATCATCATGTCTCTTGCCTCTCGACTCATCATGGTGGGAGCTTGGACCACACGAGGCAGCACACAAGCGGGTGGGGGGTTGGTGGCCGGTGGGTGGGCTGTGTGTGTGTGGGTGGGTGGTGTGTGGGGGGATGGGAAGGTGGGGGGGGGGAGTATAATTTGAATATCGGTAGGCGCTTGGACCACAAGGGGGGCGCTGCACAAGCGGGTGGGTGGTTGGGTGGCCGGGTGGGTGGGGGTGGGTTGGGGTGGGGAGAGGGTAGAATTTGAATATCAGGTAGGAGCCTTGGACACGGGTCCGCAGCTGCCATGCATGGTGGTGGAGGGCCGGCTGGGTAAGGTGGCTGTGGCGTGTGGGTGTGGGGTGTGGGGGTTGGGGGGGAGGGTATATTTGAATATCAGGTAGGAGCTTGGACCACAGGGGGGGCAGCTGCACACAAGCAGTGGGTGGGGGGGGGGGGGGGGGCTGTGTGTGTGACAGGGGGGGGGGGGGGGGTAATAATTTGAATATCAGGTAAGGATCTCTGGCCACAGGGGGGATGCTGAACACGCAGTGGGGGTAGGTGGCTCGTGGCTAGGTAGAATCGCGTGTGTGTGTGTGTGTGTGTGTGTTGTGTGGGTGTGTGGTGTGTGTGGGGGGGGGGGTAACGACCTTCTGGGGGGGAGTGTATAATACATGTTTGGGACCCCTCACAATCCTCCCCTTGACCACAAGTTACTTGCTGCCTGTGTTGCCTCCCCCTCTAAGCCAGCAATGCATTTAGCTAGGGCAGCGGCATATGCATCCATATCAATCATCTCACTGAAACTCAGTGCTAGGCCCCCTCCTATCCCGCTAGCCCCCCCTTCAATTACAGCCCCCACACAACTATGCCCCCCACTCTCACTAGGCCCCACGTTGCATCCCCCCCCCCCCCCCCCCCCCCCCCCATTCAGACCCACCTGCTACCTGTGTAGCCTCCCTCTCTAATCCTCAATGCTTGAGTTCCTCTTGCAAGGGATGACGCCTGTGCATTCCTACCATCAATCATCACTAAGAACCCCATGAACTAGGCCCTCCCAATCTAACTAACCGCCCATGACTAAGCCTCCCATCAACTAGACCCCACCCATGTACTAGGCCCCTCCAATCTAACTAGACCCGCCCATAAGAACATAGGCCCCTCCAATCTAACTAGAACCCGCCCATGAAAAAAAACTCTAGCCCCTCCAATCTAACTAGACCCGCCCATGACTAGGCCCTCCAATCTAACTAGACCCCCCATGACTAGGCCCTCCAATCTAACTAGACCCCCCCATGACTAGGCCCTCCAATCTAACTAGACCCCCCCATGACTAGGCCCTCCAATCTAACTAGACCCGCCCATGACTAGGCCCTCCAATCTAACTAGACCCGCCCATGACTAGGCCCCTCCAATCTACCTAGCCCGCCCATGACTAGGCCCTCCAACTAACCAGACCCCCCCAGTGACTAAGGCCCTCCATCACTAGAACCCCCACCATGACTAGGCCTCCATCTAACTAGAACCCGCCCATGACTAGCCCTCCAATCTACTAGAAACCCCCCCAATGACTATGCCCTCCCATCTACTAGACCCGCCATGCCTAGGCCCGCCAATCTACTAGACCCCCCCATGACTAGGCCCTCCAATCTAACTAGACCCCACCATGACTAGCCCTCCAATCTAACTAGACCCCCCCATGAACTAGGCCCTCAAATCTACTAACCCCCCCATGACTAGGCCCGCCAATCACCAACTAGACCCCCCATACTAGCCCCCAACTAACTAGACCCGCCCATGACTAGGCCCCTCGCCATGAATCTCACAAAGCCCCCCCCATTCTAGGCCCTCGTCCATGGATCTCCAAAAGCCCCCCCCCCCCCCCCCCCCCCCATCGCATCCTATCATCAACATCCTAGTCACCCCCAGTCTAAGCTACCCCAATTCCGCTAGCTCCCGTACCCATTACTAGCTCCCTCTCCTCCCCCCCCCCCCCCCCCCCCCCCCATAACCATGCCCCCCCATTGCATCCCTCCTTCACCCCGTCCCTCCATTCAGACCCACCTGCAGCCTCTTCCCCCTCCCCCTCTAGGCAAAGCAGCGCATTGAGTTCCCTTGCAAGGGCTGACGCCTGTGCATCTCTATCATCAACCTCACTAGGCATCCCCATGACTGAGCCCCCCCCAATCTCACTAGACCTCCATAATTAGGCCCCCCAAATCCCACTAGGCCCCCTCCCTTTATTCATACCCACCTGCAGCCTCTTCCGCCTCCCCCTCCAGGCCGATCAATGCATGGAGTTCACGTGCAAAGGATGCTGCCTGTGAATCCCCATCATCAATCTCAGTAGGCCCCACAGCTGCAGTACCAAGCGGTACAGGGGGCGCAGAGGGCGCGGGTGAGCTGGCCCCAACAGGGGCCTGCCCCTGCGGGCGTTGGAGGATCTTGGTGGGGATGAAGCCTAGGGGTTTGGGGTTTCCGTTGGCGGGGGCAGAGGGGGGGCCTGCTGCTTGGGTGAAAGCTGGGCGGCCAGCATTGGCTTCGGAGCCAAGCTTCTTGGCTCGCTTGCGTTCCATGAACTCGGCATCCTGATGTTCAGAAGGTTGTGTAGGGTAGGCAGGTAAGGGGGTGAGAGCAAGGATGTGTGGGTTTGTGTCAGATTGTTCGAAATATGGTTGTTAGGGTGTTCAAGATCTGCTCAAAACGTTGTGTAGGGTAGGCGGGTAAAGGGGTGAGAGTGGGGTTGTGTGGGTAAGTGACGGTTGTCCAACAGGGTGCATCTATGCTTGTATGTTACCAGTACTCGCATCCTGATAACAGTCAACATGTGATGGTGTGTAGGTTGTTGTCAGGTTGTTCAAAATACAAACATACATATGTAGGTACATAAATATGAACTATACAATACAAAGTCTCATGCTCCAATTCGGCCACTTGACTGAGCAGGCGCTCAAATCGGCCATGGTACCCCCCCCCCCCCTTCCCCCCCCCACACATACCCCCACACCCCCAAACACCCCCACTAACCCCCACCACCATCACCCCACCACACAACCTACCGCTGCCCTGTCCTCCAAAGTCTCTTGCTCAAACTCAGCCACATTGCCGAGCAGGCGCTCAAATCTGCCACGGTACCCCCCCCCAACACACACAACCCCACGCCCACCATCCCCCCCCACCACCACCACTCAACCTACCGCTGCCCTATCCTCCAAAGTCTCTTCCTCCAGATCAGTCTCTTTGCTCAGCAGGCGCTCAAATTGGCCATGGTAACCACCCACCCCCACGCTCACCATCACCATCAATACCACCACTACCCCCCCCCCACCCCCCCACCCCCCAACCCAACCCACCCACCCCCCCCCACACACATACACACACACAACCTACCGCTGCCCTTTCCTCCAAAGTCTCCTGCTCCAAGTCGGCCACATTGCTGAGCAGGTGCTAAAATCGGCCACGGTACCCACCCACCCCCACGCCCACCACCCCCATCACCACCACTACCCCCAACCCACACACACACTTACATACAGACACACACACAACCTACCGCTGCCCTGTCCTCCAAAGTCTCCTGCTCCAACTCGGCCACTTTGCTGAGCAGGCGCTCAAATCGGCCACGGTCCAGGTTACCAGCATCTGTGAGGTATCCCCCTAAGCTTGGCAGCATCTCCTTGTAGTTTTCAATCAGGTTGTTCAGGGCTCCCTCGTTGATGTCCATCGTGGGGAGGGCTGAGAAGGGAGAGGGGGGTGGGGGGTGTGGTGGTGGTGGTGGTGGTGGTGGTGGTGGTGGTGGGGAGGAATGCTTTCTCTTTCATGAATGTTTTGTGGTGGTGGTGGTGATGGTGGGTGGGGGTTGCGCTGCACCTCCTTGTAGTTTTCAATCAGGTTGTTCAGGGCTCCCTCATTTATGTCAATGGTGGGGAGGGCTGAGAGGGGGAGAGGGTGGTGGGTGGTGGGGGTGGGGGGGGTGGGGGGGGGCGGTGGGGGAATGCTTTCTCTGTCATGTATGGTTTTGTGTGTGTGTTGCATCTCCTTGTAGTTTTCGATCAGGTTGTTCAGTGTTCCCTCGTTGATGTCCATGGTGGGGAGGGCTGAGTGGGGGGGCAGGGGGGGGCAGGGAGGGGCAGGGAGGGGGGAGGGCTGAGAGGGGGGGCAGGGGGGGGCAGGGAGGGGCAGGGAGGGGGGAGGGAGGGATTTCTTTCTGTGTCATGAATGTTTTGTGGTGGTGGTGGTGATGGTGGGTGGGGTTTTTGCTGCACTTCCGTGTAGTTCGTGATCAGGTTGTTCAGTGCTCCCTCGTTGATGTCCATGGTGGGAAGGGCTGAGAAGGGAGAGAGGGGGGCGGGGGGTGGGGGGGTGGGGGGGGGATTGCTTTCTCTGTCATGCATGTTTATATGTGTGTGTGTTGCATGGGATGTGTGTTGCATCTCCTTGTAGTTTTTGATCAGGTTGTTCAGGGCTCCCTCGTTGATGTCCATCGTGGGGAGGGCTGAGAGGGGGGGCAGGGGGGGGGGGGGGGGGGGGAGAGGGGGACTGCTTTCTCTGTCATGTATGTATTGTGTGTGTGTTGCATGGTGTGTGTGTGTTGCATCTCCTTGTAGTTTTCGATCAGGTTCTTCAGGGCTCCCTCGTTGATGTCCATGGTGGGGAGCGCTAAGAAGGGTGGTGGGTGGTAGTGGTGGTGGTGGTGGTGGGGTGGCGGGAGGGTTGCATTGCTCCTCCTTGTAGTTTTTGATCAGGTGGTTCAAGGCTCCCTCGTTGATGTCCATAGTGGGGAGGGCTGAGAAGGGTGGGTGGTGGTGGGTGGTGGGGGGTTGCGCTGCACCTCCTTGTAGTTTGTGATCAGGTTGATCAGTGCTCCCTCGTTGATTGTCCATGGTGGGGAGGGGTGTGTGGGGGGGGGGAGGTGGATGGGTGTGTGTGTGTGTGGGGGGGGGGGGGGGGGGGGGGGGGGGATTTCTTTTCTTTGCCATTTTTTTTTGTGTGGTGGTGGCGGGGTGATGGTTTAATGGGGGTGGTGATGCGGTGTGTGGGGGGGGTGAGGTGGAAGGGTTGCACCTCCTTGTATTTTGCGATCGGGTTGTTCAGTGCTCCCTTGCTGGGTGTCCATGGTGGGAGGGCTGAGAAGGGTGGGTGGTGGTGGGTGGTGGTGGTGGTGGTGGGGGGGAGATTGCTTTCTCTGCCATATTTGTTTTGTGGTGGTGGTGGTGATGAAGGTAGTGAAAGGTGTGTGTGTGTGTGTGGTTGGGGGGGGGGGGGGGGGTGGGGGGGGGGGGGGGGGGTTGGGGCGCGTTGCATCTTCTTGTAGTTTGTGATCAGGTTGTTCAGTGCTCCTCGTTGATGCCAATGGTGGGGAGGGCTTTTAGAAGGGAAGAGGGGGGCGGGGGGGAAGGATTGCTTTCTGTCATGTATGTTTATATGTTTATATGTGTGAGTGTGTGTTGCATTTCCTTGTAGTTTTCAATCAGTTTGTCATGGCTCCCTCATTTATGTCAATGGTGGGGAGGGCAGAGAAGGGAGGGAGGGGTGAGATGGGGGGGGCAGGGGGGTGGGTGGGTGGGGGGGGGTTCTTTCTCTGCCATGTGTGTGTATGTATGTATGTGTGTGTGTGTGGTGTGTCTGTGTTTTTTTGTGTGTGTGTGTGTGTGTGTGTGTATGTGTGTGTGTGTGTGTGTGTGTGTGTGTGTGGTATGTGTCGAGCGTGGCGTGCGTTTGGGTTGCTTGATATATTTATTTTTTGATTTATTTATGCATTCATTCATTTATTTATTTACTTATTATTGTATTCATTTATGTACCCGCGAGTCCAAACATACACACCAGGCAAGAAGTCGTTTCCAGTGAGCATTCAGAACAGAAAACAAACATCCACAATTATAATATGTACTTTTTATTGTTTTTATTTATTCATGTATTGTATTGGTGTATTTATGTATTTACGTATGTATTTATTTATTTATTTATCTATTTATGTACCCGCGAGAACATGCACATTTCACAAGTACGTACATACTCACATACACACATACTCACATACTCACATACACACATACTCACATACTCACATACACACATACTCACATACTCACATACATCACATACTCACATACTCACATACTCACATACACACATACACACATACCACCTACTCCCAGGAAGCACAGACGGGCACAGACAACAGACGCAAGGACGCAATAACAAAAGAAGCACATACTCACATACACACTACGCACAGACTGCCACATCACACAGAGCACAGACGCCAAAGAACACAGAAGCACCACTCACATAAACACAGACTCCAAGGTAACAACAGACTAACATGCACACATACACACATACTCACATACTCACATAATCACATACACACATACTCACATACTTACATGCAAACATTACCAACATACTAGAACTCACATACGGGCGGCAAGGAGACGTGAACAGGGAAGGGAGGGAAAGGGAAGGGAAACAGACACACGACGCACAGAACACAAAGACAACAGACTAGAAGACGCACAGGACTGCTACAACCACGGCACAAAGACGCACGTACCGGCACAGACAAACATACACAAAATACGCCATGACACAAAACACAAAAGAACAAGACCTACATGACACAACAGACGCCACATGAAGCACGCAAGCACAGGAAAACACTAGGACGCACATGACGGCACAGACGCACATACAGACTACGCAACAGACTACACACAGCAAAGACGCAAGACACACATAAAACAGACACACATGACAACCCCAGACCACAGACGTCAATACACACAGACACACATACCACATACTCACATACTCACATGCACAAGAACACATATCACAGACGTCACATACGCACAAGACAACACATACACAAGACGCACAACTCCACACTCACACATAAAGGCTAGTTCACATCGACCATACACACATACTCAAGACTTAAACCACAACATACGCACATACACGACCATGCACCACACAGGCACACAGAACAATACAAACAGACACAATATACTTACATACTCACATACGGTGTTCAAGTAGACTTTAACATTGTAATGTAATGTAATGTAATGTAACAGACAAAACCA
>JACBWV010000341.1:42500-117231 GCA_013435795.1 Chlamydomonas sp. ICE-L | reverse complement strand
TCATTTCACCATACAGTCATCAGTCAGTCAGTCAGTCAGTCCATCATTCAGTCAGTCAGTCATTCAGTCAGTCAGTCGGTCCTCCTCAGTTCAGTTCAGTCAGTCCAGTCCATCATCATCAGTCAGTCAAGTCAGTCTCTCCAGTTAGTCTGTCAGTCTTTCTGTCTTCATCTGTCCGTCCTGTCAGTTCTGTCATCTGTCAGTCTGTCAAAAAAAAAAAAAAAGAAAAAAAAAAAATCCCTGGCCAGTCTGTCAGTCTTCACCTGTCAGTCCTGTCATCTGTCAGTCTTTCGTCCTGTCCATTCTGTCAGAGTCTGTCCATCCTGTCCAGTCGTCCGTCTGTCATCTGTCATCTGTCATCCTGTCAGTCCTGTCAGTCTGTCAGTCTGCATTCTGTCAGTCTTTCTTTCAGTCGTTCTGTCATTCTCTCTGTCAGTCAGTCTGTCATATCTGTCCTGTCAGTCTGTCGTCATCTGTCAGTCAGTCGTCAGTCAGTCAGTCAGTCATCAGTCTGTCCAGTCTTTCATCAGTCGTCGTCGGTCAGTCTGTCAGTCAGTCTGTCAGTCAGTCTGTCAGTCAGTCTGTCAGTCTGTCAGTCAGTCTGTCAGTCAGTCTGTCAGTCAGTCTGTCAGTCAGTCTGTCAGTCAGTCAGTCAGTCAGTCTGTCTGTCAGTCTGTCATCTGTCCGTCTTCGTCTGTCCGCTGTCAGTCGTCAGTCACTCAGTCGTCAGTCAGTCAGTCGTCAGTCAGTCATCAGTCAGTCCGTCAGTCCCAGTCAGTACTGGCAGTCAGTCTGTCAGTTCGTCTGTCCAGTCAGTCAGTCAGTCAGTCCTGGTCAGTCAGTCAGTCACCTTTGTCAGTCAGTCTGTCAGCGTCAGTCTGTCAGTCTGTCAGTCTGCCAGTCTGTCTGGTCTGTCCCCTGGTCTTTCTGTCCGTCAGTCCTGCTGTCTGGTCCGTCTGTCAGTCTGTCAGGCTGTCATCTGTCAGTCTGGTCGTCCTGATCATTTATCAGTCTGTCATTCGGTCCGTCTGTCAGTCGGTCATTCTGTCAGTCTTGTCAGTCTGTCAGTCTGTCCTTCTGTCATCTTGTCAGTCGGTGTCAGTCTGTCATCTGTCAGTCTGTCGTCGTCAGTCGCATCTGTCAGTCCTGTCAGTCAGTCAGTCAGTCAGGTCCAGTCAGTCAGTCAGTCAGTCAGCCAGTCAGCCCAGAGAATCCGTCCGTCAAAGTCAGTCAGTCAGTCATCAGTCAGTTCAGTCAGTCAGAGTCGTTCAGTCAGTCATCATTCCGCAGTCCCCAGCAGTCAGTCAGTCAGTCAGTCATTCAGTCCATCAGTCCAGTCATCAGTCAGTCAGGCAGTATTCAGTCAGTCCCAGTCAGTTCCAGTCAGTCATTCCAGTCCCGTCATCAGTCAGTCATCAGTCAGTCGTCTCAGTCAGTCAGTCATCATTCCAGTCAGTCAGTCCAGTCAGTCATCCGTCAGTCAATTCATCAGTCCAGCAGTCAGTCAGTCAAGTCAGTCAGTCAGCTCAGTCAGTGCAGTCAGTCAGTCATTCGTCAGTCAGTCAGTCAGTCAGTCATTCATTCATCACTCCCGTCCAGCCCAGTCAGTCAGTCGTCATCAGTCAGTCCAGTCAGTCAAGTTTCAGTCAAGTCTTCAGTCAGGTCAGTCGATCAGTCATCAGTCAAGGCAGTCAGTCAGTCATCAGTCAGTCAGTCGTCAGTTCCCCCCCCCCCCCCCCATCTCATCATCAGTCAGTCAGTCACCAGTTCAGTCAATCAGTCAGTCAGTCAATCAAGTCAGTCAGTCGTCAGTCCAGTCATCAGTCCAGTCAGCAGTTCAGTCAGTCATCATCAGTCAGTCATTCATTCAGTCATCAGTCCAGTCATTCAGTCGTCAGTCAGTCAGTCAGTCAGTCAGTCATTCAGTATCTGTCATTCTGTCAGTCGTCAGTCTGTCATTCGGTCAGTCCTGTCATCTGTCATCTGCAGTCGTCAGTCTCCAGCCATTTCGTTCTGAAAGTCTGTTTTAGTCTTAATTATGTAAGCTGTAAGTCAGTCAGTCTGTCGTCTGTTAGTCAGTCAGTCTGTCAGTCTTGTCACGCTGACAGTCCTGACAGTCCAGTCATTCCTGTCAATCAGTCATCATCAGTCTTCAGTCCAGTCAATTCAGTCATCAGTCCAGTCCCTGTCAGTCATCATCAGTCAGTCAGTCGTCCAGTCAGTCCAGTCCAGTCTGTCAGTCGTTCAGTCGATCAGTCAGTCACTCAGTCTGTCTGTCTGTCTTTCCTGTTCTGTCTGTCTTTCTCGTCTGTCCCCTGTCTGTCTGTCTGTCTGTCTGTCTTGTCGGCTGTCTGTCTGTCTGTCGGGTCTGTCTGTTCTGTCCTGTCTGTCTGTCTGTCCTGTCCTGTCTGGTCTGTCCTGTCTGTCTGTCGTCTGTCTGTCTGTCATTCTGTCAGTCTGTGGTCATCTGGCAGTCAGTCAGTCTGTCATCCGTCAGTCCTGTCATCCTGTCTCCTGTTCAGTCATTCAGTCAGTCATGTCCGTCATTCAGTATCAGTCCGTCAGTCAAGTCAGTCAGTCAGTCAGTCAGTCATCCATTCATTCAGTCGTCAGTCAGTCAGTCCCAGTCTCAGGTGCAGTCATCCGTCATTCAGTCCGTCAGTCCGATCACTCAAGTCATCAGTCCAGTCGTCCATCCATGTCAGTCCGTCAGTCAGTCAGTCATCAGTCAGTCAGTCATCAGTCATCAGTCAGTCAGGTCAGTCAGTCAGTCAGTCATCCAGGGCATCAGTCATCTTCCAGTCAGTCAGTCAGTCAGGCAGTCAGTCATCCAGTCAATCAGTCAGTCTCAGTACACTCAGTCAGTTCCAGATCTGTCAGTGGGTCCGTGGTCAGTCAGCAGGTCAGATCATTCGTCAGGTCAGTCAGTCATCAGTCCTCCAGTCAGTCAGTCAGTCAGAGTCACAGTAGTCAGTCAAGTCCAGTCATCAGGTCATCATCAGTCAGTTCAGTCAGTCAGTCAAGTAAGTCCAGTCAGTCATCCAGTCATCCCAGTCAGTCCCTCAGCGTCCGTCATCAGTCAGTCAGTCAGTCAGTCATCTCAGTCAGTCAGGCGTCGTCAGTCAGTCAGTCATCAGTCAGTCATCTTCCAGTCATCAGCCTCGTCAGTCAGTCAGGTCGTCAGTCGTCAGTCAGTCAGTTCAGTCAGTCATCAAATCAGTCAGTTTCAGTCATCCTTCCAGTCAGTCAGTCAGTCATCAGTCAGGTCAGTCAGTCATTCAGTCAGTCAGTCGGTCCAGTCAGTCAGTCAGTCAGATCATTCATCAGTCAGTCAGTCAGTCAGTCAGTCAGTCAGTCAGTCAGGTCCATTCAATCAGTCAGTCCATCAGTCAGTTCAGTCAGTCAGTCCAGGTCGTCAGTCCTCAGTCAGTCAGTCATCAGTCAGTCAGTCATCATCATCATCATCAGTCATCATCAGTTAGTCAGTCAGTCAGTCAGTCAGTCAGTCATTCAGTCGTCCAGTCAGTCATCAGTCAGTCAGTCAGTCAGTCCAGTCCGTCAGTCAGTCAGTCAGTCAGTCATGCAGTCAGTCATCAAAGTCAGTCAGGAGGTCGTGCGCGGAGGTCAGTCAGTCAGTCAGTCATCTCCAGGTCAGTCAGTCAGTCAGTCAGTCAGTCATCCTTCAGTCACAGTCAGAGTCAGTCATCAGTCAGTCCTCAGGTCAGTCAGTCAGTCATTCAGTCGTCAGTCGTCATTCAGTCATCTCAGTCATTCATTCAGTCAGTCCGGAGTCTGCGGGCATCGTCCAGTCGTCAGTCAGTCAGTCCATTCAGTCCAGTTCCAATCAGTCAGTCAGTCATCAGTCAGTCAGTCAAGTCAGTCATCCGTCGTCAGTCAGTCAGTCAGTCAGTCAGTCATCTCATCATCCAGTCAGTCATCAGTTCTCAGTCAGTCAGTCATCAGTCAGTCAGTCCAGTCCGTCCGTCATCCCTTCATTCCAGTCAGGTCGTCAGTCCAGTCAGTCCAGTCAGTCAGTCAGTCAGTCCATCAGTCAGTCATCAACAGAGAGACAGACAGTTCGTTCATTTCAGTCCAGTCGTCAGTCAGTCAGGCAGTCAGTCTTCATCAGTCAGTCATTCAGTCAGTCAGTTCATCAAGTCAGTCAGTCAGTCAGTCCGTCATCATGTCATCCCTCAGTCAGTCAGTCAGTCAGCAAGTCAGTCCGTTCAGTCCTCAGTCGGCAGTCACGTCGGCAGTCAGTCATCAGAGCAGTCATCAGTCATCCAGTCAGCTGTCCAGTCGTCAGTCCAGTCATCAGTCAGTCAGTCAGAGCAAGCCAGTCAGCCAGTCAGTCAGTCAGTCCTTCAGTCTGGCAGATCCTGTCATTCTGTCATCTGTCAGTCTTTCCATCCCTGTCATTCTGTCAGTCTGTCAGTCCAGTCAGTCTGTCGTCTGTCCAGTCTTCATCTTGTCAGTCCTGTCAGTCGTCCATCTGATCAGTCTGTCATCTGTCATTCTGTCATCTGTCAGCGTCAGTCTGTCAGTCTGTCAGTCTGTCAGTCTGTCAGTCTGTCAGTCTGTCAGTCTGTCAGTCTGTCAGTCTGTCAGTCTGTCAGTCTGTCAGTCTGTCAGTCTGTCAGTCTGTCAGTCTGTCAGTCTGTCAGGCAAAAAGTAAAAAAAGTCAGTCTGTCAGTCTGTCAGTCTGTCAGTCTGTCAGTCTGTCAGTCTGTCAGTCTGTCAGTCTGTCAGTCTATAAGTCAGTCAGTCAGTCAGTCTGTCAGTCAGTCAGTCTGTCAGTCTGTCAGTCTGTCAATCTGACAGTCTGACAGTCAGTCAGTCTGTCAATCAGTCAGTCTGACAGTTAGTCAGTCAGTCAGTCAGTCAGTCAGTCAGTCAGTCAGTCAGTCAGTCAGTCAGTCAGTCAGTCAGTCAGTCAGTCTGTCTGTCTGTCTGTCTGTCTGTCTGTCTGTCTGTCTGTCTGTCTGTCTGTCTGTCTGTCTGTCTGTCTGTCTGTCTGTCTGTCTGTCTGTCTGTCTGTCTGTCTGTCTGTCTGTCTGTCTGTCTGTCGTCTGTCTGTCTGTCTGTCTGTCTGTCAGTCTGTCCCTGTCTGTTCTGTCTGCTGTCTCAGTCTGTCTGTCTGTCGTCGGTCGTCATCTTCTGTCTGTCTGTCCTGTCTGTCGCTGTCTGTCTGTCTGTCTGTCAGTCTGTCGGTCCTGTCTTTCTGTCTTTCTGTCGTCTGTCTGTCTTCTTTCTTCTTTCTTCTTCTGTCTGTCTTCATCTGTCTGTCTGTCTGTCTGTCCTGTCTCTCTCTGCTGTCCTGCGGTCTGTCTGTCTGGTCTCTCTCCTCTGTCCGTCTGTCTGTCTGTCTGTCTGTCTTCGTCTGTTTTCTGTCTGTCTGTCTGTCTGTCTGTCTGCTGTCTTGGTCAGTCTGTCTAGTCTGTCTGTCTGTCGGTCTGTCTGTCTGTCATTCCTTTCAGTCAGGTCAGTCTGTCAATCTGTCAGTCTGTCAGGCTGTCCAGTCTGTCAGGTCTGTCAGTCTGATCAGTCGTCAGTCTGTCATCTGTTCTCCAGTCCCATCCATTCCAGTCATCCAGTCAGTCAGTCAGTCATCAGGCATAGTCAGTCAGTCCAGTCAGTCAGTCATCATTCAGCCAGTCAGTCCTTCATCCGTCGTCAGTCTCAGTCAGTCAGTCAGTCAGTCATCAGTCAGTCAGTCAGTCAGTCATCAGTCAGTCAGTCAGTCAGTCAGTCAGTCAGTCCAGTCAGTCGTCAGTCAGTCCAGTCAGTCAGTCAGTCTCATCATCTCAGTCAGTCAGTTCAGTCAGTCAGTCATCAGTCAGTCAATCAGTCAGTCAGTCAGTCGTCCGTCATATTTCAGTCCAGTCCAGGTCAGAGTCAGTCAGTCATCATTCCATCAGTCAGTCAGTCAGTCAGTCAGTCAGTCATTCAGGCAGTCAGTCCCTCATCAAGTCAGTCAAGTCAGTCAGTCATCAGTCAGTCAGTCATTCATCATTCATAGCAGTCAGTCAGTCATGTCAGGCAGTCATCAGTCAGTCAGTCAGTCAGTCAGTCAGTCATCAGTCAGTCAGTCAAGTCAGTCGTCAATCAGTCAGTCAGTCCACTTCAGCTCAGTCAGTCAGTCAGGCAGTCGTCATCCAGTCGTCCGTCGGTCAGTCATCAGTCAGTCAGGCAGTCAGTCCTCATCATCAGTCAGTCAGTCAGCCAGTCCGTCAGTCAGTCCAGTCGTCCGTCAGTCAGTCAGTCAGTCATCTCAGTCCAGTCAGTCAGTCAGTCCGTCGCTCAGTCGTCAGGCAGTCAGTCAGTCAGTCAGTCAGTCAGTCAGTCAGTCAGTCAGTCAGTCAGCTCATCAGTCCCAGTCAGTCAGTCAGTCATCAGTCAGTCAGTCAGTCATCAGTCATCAGTTCAGTCAGTCATCAGCAGTCAGTCAGTCAGTCATCAGTCGTCATTCAGTCATTCAGTCAGTCAGTCATCAGTCAGTCAGTCAAGTCATTCAGTCATCAGTCAGTCAGCAGTCATCAGTCAGTCAGTCAGTCAGTCATCAGTCATCATCAGTCATCAGTCAGAGTCAGTCAGTCAGTCCAGTCAGTCAGTCAGTCGTCAGGTCAGTCAGCATTCAGTCTCAGTCCAGTCAGTCAGTCAGCTCAGTCATCGGTCAGTCCAGTCAGTCAGGCATCAGTCCCGGTCCGTTCAGTCAGTCCATTTCAGTCATCCGTCATTTCAGTCAGTCGTCAGTCCAGTCAGTCAGTCAGTCAGTCCGTCATCAGTCATAGTCAGTCAGTCCAGTCAGTCCTTCATCAGTCCGTCAGTCAGTCAGTCAGTTTCATCATTCGTCAGTCAGTCCTGTCAGTCCAGTCCATCATTCAGTCAGTCAGTCAAGTCAGTCAGTCGTCAGTCAGCATCAGTCGTCCAGTCAGTCTGTCCATTCATTCGTCAGTCCAGTCCAGTCAGTCATCGTCAGTCAGCAGTCGGTCCAGTCATCGGCTCAGTCAGTCAGTCAGTCAGTCAGTCATTCAGTCAGTCATCAGTCAGTCAGTCCAGTCAGTCAGTGCATCAGTCAGTCTGTCAGTTCGGTCAGTTCTGTCAGTCTGTCAGTCGTCAGTCTGTCAGTCTGTCAGTCGTCATCTGGTCATGTCAGTCAGTCCAGGTCAGTTCCAGTCATCTGTAAGTCGTTAGTCTGTAAGTCTGTAAGTCTGTAATCAGTCCGTCTGTCAGTCCTGTACAAGTCAGTCATCTCAGTCTGTCCAATTCGGACAGCTGACAGTCAGTCAGGCTGTCAATCATCCAGTGTCTCAGTCATCATCGTTCATCAGTCAGTCAGTCAGATCTGTCAGTCAGTCAGTCAGTCAATCAGTCAGTCAGTCAGTCAGTCAGTCATCAGTCCTGTCATTCAGTCAGTCAGTCCAGTCAGTCAGTCAGTCGGTCGTCTGTCTTCTGTCTGCTGTCTGTCGTCTGTCTGTTTGTCGTCTGTCTGTCTGGGCGCCTGTCTATCTGTCTCCTGCCTCCTTCCTGCCTGCCTGCCTGCCTGCCTGCCTGCCTGCCTGCCTGCCTGCCTGCCTGCCTGCCTGGCCTGCCTGCCTGCCTGCCTGCCTGCCTTCCTGCCTGCCTGCCTGCTGCCTGCCTGCCTGCTTGCCTGCATGCCTGCCTGCCTGCCTGCCTGTCTGTCTGTCTGTCTGTCTGCCTGTCTGTCTGCCTGCCAACCAGCCCCTCCCTCCCTCCGTCCCTCCCTTTTTTTTACTTGTTAATCCAGCCCCTCGTGATATTCGATGATCACCTAGATTATTTGAGGTTTGGCAAGTCCCTTTAGCCTTAATTTTTTACCAACTAAACCAAGTAGCCATATGCAATGTCCTTCAAATGCTTAGCACTCCTACCAGTTCTGCGTTTAATATCGGTACCACCCATTAAAATATAAAAAATCATAAGCCCTGCCATGGGGTGTGAGATTGAAAGAACCCTCCCGTTTGCATGCAACGCACATACTGGTGAGTGGCTACTATGATGGTTTTTGGTTTTCGTATTTCCCTACTTCCTCTACACTTTGACTTACGCGCCTGGGCATGGACTTCCACACGACGCAAATGGGGGAGGTCTCTCCTTCTTCAAGTACTCAACTTTCTGACTCAGTTCTTGGAGTAGCCCACCCAGCTACACAGCCGTGCTAGAGAATTTGACAAAAAAACTACTCCAAGGGCACAGCTGAAATTTGTGTATGCTGGCAAGGTCTCTACTACAGAACCCTCAGGACTATCATCCATCATTATAGAGTCCTATGGTTATACGACTCATCATTAGTCCATTCGGTAACTAACCCATCAATTTTATCATTTGATAACTAACCCTAATTAGTGAAGTCAGTTGGTCGCACCCATCATTATCATTTGGTAGCTACTTGCCTAAATCTGTACTGGCACTGCTTACGTTGCAGTACAGAGAAGGTCAAATAGGTAGTACATGTACTAAACTTACTTCAATATTTATCCATTACGCAAGGATTTTTATGAGCTTTTAGCCCCCCCCCCCCCCAAAGCTAACCAACAAACCCCTACCCCCCCCCCCCCCCCCAACCCCCCCCCCCCCCCCACCCCACCCCCCCCCACCCCACCCCACCTCCCACCACCACCACCCCTCACCATACCCCACAACGCACCCCACCCCCCCCCCTATCAACCTCATCGACCCCCCCTCCACCAACTACCCACCAACGTACCCAACCGACACCACGGTACCCCGACCAACCCACCCCCACCACCCCACCACCGTACCACCACCACCGCATCATCATACCCCCTGGTTGTAGCCACAAACAAACATCCGTATGTGTGTACTCATCGCAACTTGACTCCACCACCACCACCATACCCACCAACATTACCCCCCTCCCCCCCATACACCGCATACACCCCCCAACACACAGACCCCCACCCCCACCCCCACCATACCCACCAACAGTACCACCACGATCATTATATCCCCTGGACTGTAGCAACAAACAAACAAACAAACCAAACATCGGTATGTAGGTACTCATCGCAACTAGACTTCACCCAGGATTATTCGTACTTAGATGCTTCCAATTCCCAACTTGCGTGATGAAGACCCTGGCAAGAATTGAACCCGGTATCGCCTGCGGGACCCAACTCCAACTACACGGCATCGCCTGCATACTTGGCCCAACCTCGCTGGGCAAGCCCTCCCAAGGCAGCAGGGTGGTCCGTTAGTAATCATATTATGTATGTATCTATGTCTGTATGTGTGTATGCATGTGACTGTTATTATGTATGTACAAAAATGTAGTTATGTCTGTATGTTGTATGTCTTTCTGTATTTCTGACTTTAAGGTACTAGTACGGTAGGCCCCGTGTGGCCCGGTGGCCACCAGAGAACACATACCCCCTAACCCCCAATCATACGGTGCGCCCGTGGGCCTGGGTTACAGAATGGGGCTCACATATTGTCCTCACCTCCACCACTCTCATAACACAGTCCTCATGTTTTCCCCCACGTTTCAATGCTGAGTCATCTGCCCCCCCCCACCCACCCCCCCCCCCACGCACCAACTAACCCAACTTATCCCTCTTCATCATCCCCCCCCCCATCCCCCACCCCCCCCCCCCCCCCCCCCCCCCCCACAACACACACACCACCACAACATCCACCTCTGCCGCAAACCTCGATCCAGGCCCATCTCATTTTTGCCTCACCGCCTTTACCCCGCCAACACACACGCACTTCCCTAGCTTCTCCGTCCCCATTAATCGGAATCTTCTCTCGCACTTTAGCATATGGGTTTTTAGAACAAATTCGATTATGATGTTTCCAGGCTTGAGTTCGAATCGCACAGACGTTGCGACGTTTCGACGACGAGCGGAAATGCTAAGACTTTTGGAAATTGCCAACGCACGTCTTCGCAGTTTCAGACTCAGCTTTGAAAGATCGGAATTAGCGCGAGAGCAGAGGGGCCTTACTGTAGCTTCCTCTTCGCGCATAGATACCTAGTTGGGCGTGCAAGCTGTTTCCCAAAAGGGCCTTCGCTCGGTCAACTCTGTCACGCACTCGCTACAGCTCAGCGCGAAAATAACCTCATCTTTGCAAGGTGTGAGTGGTGTGGTGTGGGGGGGAAGATCTTGAAGAGGTATTGCACGCGGTGCAAGGAGCACGCAGCAAGAAGGAAGATGGACGTCGGAAGAACGTCACAGGGTTGCAGGGACTTAGATCGTGCAGAGATACCATGAGCCGCGCCTGTGTCTAAGCTCGCAGCAAGATGAATTTATCAAAAGAGCCTGCAGAAAGGCTGGAGAATGGAAGTCAACTACCTCCAATCAAGAATCAGGGCGATGTGATGGCGACTCAGGCGATGTGATAGCATAATGCGATGACGAATGTAATGCTGAGATGAAGAAAGAAGTGCGCATGCGTGAGCCAAGTGAAAGTCAAGGGCCCAGCCGAATCATGAGCCGAAGTGAAAGTTTCTCGAGATGAGCCGCGGGTCGCTCCGTTAACAATACAACTGAAAACTATACTTCCTAGCAGCCGTGCAAATGCGATTCTGAGGCGCAACTGACCTCCGAAGGAGGGATCTCCTCACTCATTTCATTGCAATTCATTGTGCAGTCGCGGTATGGGGAGTCATTTGTGGACATGAAATTGCTTCGTGCTCGCATCGCTTAGCGCATCTCTTTTTTCGGCACTTGAAAATCACTGGGCTTAAGACTGTGGGTGTACGAAAGTCGTTTCCAGTCGGTTAAACTTCGCACGCCCGTGGGCACTGGGTCCGCGATGATGACACCACCACGACCCGACCGCGACCACGACCACGACCACGACGCCATTATGTCCTTTATATAATAGAGAATGTATTGTATTTATTATGTATGCATGGTATGTATGTAATGTATGTACGTATTACGTATGTATGTAGTATGTATGTATTTATGTATGTCATGTATGTATGTCATGTATGTTATGTACTGGATGTATGTATGTATGTATGTCTGTATGTATTTATGGTATTATGCCTGCATGCTGCATGCATCATGCCATGCATGCCTGCATGCAATGATGTTCTTCTGTCGTCTGTATGGGGTAGTAGTATGTCATGTTGTATGTCTGTATTCATGGTAGTATGTATGTATGATCGTCTGTAGAGTTATCTTCTAGTTCTGTCTGTCTGTCTGCTGTCTGTCTGTCTTCTGTATGTATGTCTCGTCGTCTGTCTGGTCTGCTGTCATGTCTGTCTGTCTGTCTGTCTGTCCTGTCTTCTGTCTGTCTTGGTCTGTTTGTCCTGTTGTTCGGTCTGTCTGTATAGTCCTGTCTGTCTGTCTCTGTCTGTCTGTCTGTCTGTCTGGCTGGGCTGTCTGTCTGTCTGTCTGTATTATGCCTTCCCTGCCTGCTGCCTGACCTGTCTCTCTTCTGTAAATTCTTTCTGTTCTGTCGAGTCTGTCGTCTGTCTGTCTGTTCTGTCGGTCTTACTTATTATGTATGTACTAGTATATTGCCCGTGTGGCCGGAGGACACCCCCCCACCCACTACCACCCAGACAATCCTGCATAAGGGCAATTTAGGCCCATTCTTTCTTCACAAAACCTGATGAACATTTGTATATACTCGACATTTCCGGTGTGAGAATGACCTTCTTTTGCATTTTCACACAAAAACTGGAGGCATGTATAGCAAAATACCTGATGTCACGCACCCCTCCACGCCCCTTTGCACACACACTCCTCCCTCAGTCCCTCCTCCCCTCTTTCTTTGCCCCTCCCTCTCGCCTCCTTCATGCCTCCTTCCTATTTTCTGTCTCCAACCCCCCCTGCCTTACTTCCCATCCACCCTCCTCTCTCTCCATCTACCCCCCCCCCACCCCCACCCCCCACCCACACACACCACACACACACGTCCCCTGCTCCCAATCTCTCTCTCCTCCCCCTGCCCACCCCCAAGGCCCGAAACCTGCAAAAACAAACATATGCATCAGTCTTCCCTTCTTCTTCCTAAAGCTCCCTACCCTGCCACTTTAGCTGCGAGGTTTGATCAGGAAGAAGACTAAGGGGGGACAAACGGCAGACCTGTGGGTGATATAACCAAGCGGATCCAATCCACCAAAAACTTGCGAACGAATGAATCCCGCGGAGAAAACTGGGCTCACGCAACCGCATTATGACTTGCCTGCAGCATCTTTTTTTCATGCAGTTGGGCCGGGGATATGTCTGTTTGACCTCAAAATACCTCATTCAGCCAACTCTGCCCTCTGCCCTCGGTACAGCATACTGCGCGGGACATGTTTCCTGATTCTATGGTATAAATCTTCGACTTCCGTCCGGTCAACACCTGCTGAATCAAAAATCGCAGCTTAAGGATCATCGATACAATGAAAAGAGATTGCGTAGATAGGATGAGCGGTCCAAGTGCAATAAATGGGAAGGAAATCGCTGCTCGCATCCACTGGATGCCAACCGTAACGCAATTGATGCACAGGCATGGTGAAAGTGCGCATGCGTGAAATGAATGGTGGCTACGCTCGCAGGCGGAGAAAAGAAGCATAGTGATACAAAGAAATGGCAATTACTCGCAACCTGGTGAAATCAATTGTTAGCCCTTTCTCTCCTGCTCTGGCAAGCTTACTTTGAGCGCTGGCTGGCGGTGTTCTGCGCCCTCGTCCATTAGGACCGTTGGCACGCATCATGGAGCATGAGCAGAAGACCACATCGAGAAGTTTGCTGGCTGTATTCGTCGCCCTTCTGCCTAAATCTGGTTGATTGTGCGCATGCATGCATCGAGTAAAAAACAATTGTAGACAATGAGTCTGAGCTCCATACTGGCGCTCAGATCGAATTGCCCAAGAAGAAATATTGCTTTGCATTCATCTGCTTTGTCAGTTCTAAAATTGGGAATGCGGAAGAAGATTTATGGCTTCGCATTCATCTGCTCTTTCTTCCGAAATCTGGGTGGGGAGTTGGGGGATACACTATTAGTCAGCTATTAGTAACCCGCTAATTCAGCCGATAGCCAGGGTGGGGAGCTGGGTGATACGCCATTAGTAACCCGCTAATTTAGCCGATAGCCAGCTAGCGCCAGCTCGGGGAACAAAAAGTTCGCGAACTATTCACAGAAATCCATGTATGTCTACATATATATAGATGTATGTATGTATGTATGTGGTTATGTGCATGTTATATGCAGGTCATACGCATGGTATATGAAGTTTATAACCAGATGGGTCGCGTGCATGTGTGTATGTGGTTGTTTGCAGGTTATGAGCATGCTATTTGCAGTAAGTGAGCATGCTATATGCAGGTTATGTGCATGTTATTTGCAGTTTCTGAGCATGCTATATGCAGGCTATAAGCATGTTACCAAACGCACCTTAAGTATTGACAATATTAAGTATTGGCAAATGTCTTTTCCCCCCTATCCTAAAACTAGATCTCAGAAAAGCATGGCAAAACTAACTTGGCAAAAGGGTCTATGGCTTTGACTGACTCAAATTCAGACCTAAAATCCAGTTGGCAAAGGGTATTTTTTCTTACATATTATTGTTACATTTCCTTGTTACATGTTCGCAAAGTTGTCTGCCCAAGCTTGCTGTAAAACCATGTAACAATTCGAATAAGGAGCATTAAACTTGCTAGGGCTTATTAGCAAGACCGGTACATGGCTCCAGCCAGCCAAATTGTACAGTAGAATGGTAACCGTAACTTGGAAAAGGCCAACCACCTGTAATGGTCTCAATCTGGATCCCTAATCCGGTTTGGCAAAAGGTCGTTTGCCAAACCGCTTGCCAATACTTAAGGCGCGTACGGTGTATAGAGGTTATAACCAGGTGGGTTGCGTGTGTATGTATGCGGTTATATGCAGGTTATAAGCATGCTATATGCATGTTATGTGCATGTTATGTGCATGTTATATGCATTTAATAAGCATGTTATATGCAATTAAATGCAGGCTATTAGCATGGTGTATGTATGTCGTAACAGTCCAGGGGTGGGCCAAATAGGCCAAAGGCCCAACCAGGAGGAACTTAAACGAAAAAGCACTGATGATCTGGACCCCAAACATCGTTTTACCAATGGGGGGCCTGTGTTCGTGCTACAGTGATCATTTATGTCTGTATGTTACTGTAATTTAAACCTGAGAGCCCATGATGCTGTGTGATAACACGTGATGAACTGATGATTGCCAGTGTTGAAACAACAGCCCCTTTCAGCGAGTCAATTGGTCTAGTGATACACCAAATTGCTTTGAGGATGCAGGGTCGGGGGTTCGATTCCCCCTACGGTCGCCCTGAGCGTTGCATGTCGTCAACCGCGATGATGACTAGTCCAGGTCAGGTAGAAGACCGCTCTCTACCCATGTACGACGGGTTCCCTTCGTACCACGCCCCACCAGGCGTTATCATTACCTTTTTTGTATACGACTGTTGTCTGCTCCGTGAGCCGGTACACCATGGGCAGCAGAGAACTAGGACAGGTCTTACCAACGGTAGCACCTCAGGAATCACTCATTTGTGTTAGGCTCACGTTACACTTCTCGCCGTGTATTGTTCTGCACATTCACATGTATGTTCCAGCAATCAATATGCAGATTTTACTAGCATTTGGCATACCCCTGGGCTGTAACAAACATCTTTGCGGTCAATGTTGCCCCTGCACCACCGAAATAAAACCCTAAACCCTAAAACACTGTTGCCCCTGCCCCCCTTCTTCTCTTCCCCCAATACCCTAATCCACTCCACTCCACTCCTCTCCACTCCTCTTTAATTATCTTCACTCCACTCCACTCCACTCCACTTCACTACACACCACTCCTCTCCCCTCCTCTTCAATGAACTCCACTCCACTCCACTCCTCTTCACTCCTCTTCAATTAACTCCACTACCACGCACACTTCCTCTCCACTCCTCCTCAATTAACTTCACGACTCCACTTACACCACTCCTCTTCAAATAACTTCACATCCACTCCATCTCCACCCTCTCCACCCTCTACATAACATTATCTTCACTCCACTCCCACTCCCACTCCACTCCCCTCTTCGTTAAATTCATCCATCCACGCCACCCCACTTAACTACCCCACCAGGGTACCACTCCTTTTCAATAAACGCAACTCCACCCATGCCTCCTTCCACTCCCACTCCACTCCAATGACTTGACTCCACCCACTCCACTCCACTCCACTCCCCTTCTCCACTCCACTCCACTCACACTCAACTCCACGCCACCTCCACTCCCTCTCCACTTCCACTCGCACTCCCTTCCCACTTCCACTCCACTCTCACTCGCACTCCTCACACTCCACTCCACTCCACCTCCCTCCACTCCACTCCGCTCCACTCCACTCCACTCCCCTCCCACTCCACTCCAACTCCACTCCACTCCACTCCACTCCACTCCACTCCACTCCACTCCACTCCACCCATCCACTCCACTCCACTCCACTCCACTTCCACTCCACTCCCTCCACTCCACTCCACTCCACTCCACTCCACTCCACTCCACTCCACTCCACTCCACTCCACTCCACTCCACTCCACTTCACTCCACTCCACTCCAGCTCCACTCCACTCCACTCCACTCCACTCCACTCCACTCCACTCCACTCCACTCCACTCCACTCCACTCCACTCCACTCCACTCTCCACTCCACTCCACTCCACTCCACTCCACTCCACTCCACTCCACTCCACTCCACTCCACTCCACTCCACTCCACTCCACTCCACTCCACTCCACTCCACTCCACTCCACTCCACTCCACTCCACTCCACTCCACTCCACTCCACTCCACTCCTCTCCACTCCTCTTCAATTAACTTCACTCCACTCCACTCCTCTTCAAATAACTTCACTCCACTCCACTCCACTCCTCTCCACTCCTCTACAATTATCTTCACTCCACTCCACTCCACTCCACTCCTCTTCAGTTAAATTCAATCCACTCCACTCCACCCCACTTAACTACACTACACACCACTCCTTTTCAATTAACTCAACTCCACTCCAATGACTTCCCTCCCCTCTCACTCACACTTCACAAATGACTAGTTCCACTCACTGCCGTCTCCACTCACCCACTCCACTACCACTTCCACTCACTCCACTCCACTGCCACGCACTCCCCCACTCCACTCCACTCCACTCCCTTCCACGCCACTTCCACTCCAATCCCTCTCCCACTCCCACTCCACTCCACTCCACTCCACTCCACTTCACTCCTCACTTTCCCTCCCCTCCACTCCACTTCCACTCCACTCCACACACGATCCTCTCCCCTTCCACCCACTCCACTCCACCCCCTCCACTCCAACTCCACTCCACTCCCTCCACTCCCCTCCCCATCCACTGCCACTCCCCTCCCTCCACTCCACTCCACTCCACTCACTCCACTCCACTCCATCTCTCACCTCCACTCCACTCCACTCCACTCCACTCCACTACACTCCACTCCACTTCACTCCACTCCACTCCACTCCACTCCACTCCACTCCACTCCACTCCACTCCACTCCACTCCACTCCACTCCACTCCACTCCACTCCACTCCACTCCACTCCACTCCACTCCACTCCACTCCACTCCACTCCACTCCACTCCACTCACTCCATCCACTCCACTCCACTCCACTCCACTCCACTCCACTCCACTCCACTCCCACTCCACTCCACTCTCCACTCCACTCTCACTCCACTCCATTCCATTCCACTCAACTCCACTCCACTCACACTCCACTCCACTCCACTCACTCCACTCCACTCCACTCCACTCCACGTCCACTCCACTCCACTCCACTCCACTCCACTCCACTCCACTCTCCACTCCACTCCACTCCCCTCCATCCACTCCACTCCACTCCTCCACTCCACTCCACCCACTCACTCCACTCCACTCCACTCCCACTCCCACTCCACTCCTCCCACTCTCCCCATCCCACTTATACCCACTGGGTGTGCCCCCTGCCCACTCTGCCTACCTAGGCGCCCTCCCCCCTCCCCCTGGCCACAACATGAAACCGCCTCCCCTAAGCCCGCCCCCTCCCACTCCCCCTAAAACCCCCTAAACCCCTCCCCCTCCCACTCCCCCTCCCCCCTCCCCCATCGTCCCCCATTCCCCCCGCCGCCCAATGCCCACCGCCCCCTTCCCCCCTCCCCCTCCCCTCCCCCTAACCCCCTCCCCCCCTTGGCCCCCGTCCCCCTGGCCCACCTCCCACTCGACAACACCCTGGAAGGCCCCATCCCCCTCCCCCTCCCCCTTCCCACCTCCCCCTCCCCCTCCCCCTCACCCCTCCGACCCTCTCCACTTCCAACTCCCACTCCCCACACCCCACTACCCACTCCCACTCCCACTCCGCCCTTCCCACTCCCACATTCCCACTCCCAATTAACTTAACTCCACATATTACCTCCACAATCAGGATCCAACAGCTGCAGAGGGGATGTCAGGAGTCTTGCAGCTACCTCCAGGCAACACATGTCAATTATCATCTGATGAATTATCTGTTGGAACCCTGGTGCGTGTATCAATATTTCATGAAAATGTATCAAGATTTCATGAAGACACACAGTGTACTAAAGCTCATTGTGTAATATAGCACATAGTGTAATATAGCACAAGTGCTGTATTACGCACCTTGGTATTTATGGAGTGCTCATTTAGAGCCTTTTGTGGTTGCTTTTGAGGGCTACTAGGGGCACAATGAGGCTGCGTGGTGGGCGGTGGGCGGTGGGGGTGGGTGTTGCGTGGTATGTGGTGGGTGGTGCTTGGTGCGTGGTGGGTGATGCGCGGGGGGTGGTGGGCGACTGACTGACCAGCTGCCTCTAGGAAACACATGCCAAAGATTATATGATGGAACCCCACCGGTAAAATGTAGATTTCCGTTGTTAAATTACCAGAACCAAGGTGTGTGTATGTTGATTGATAAAGGGTTGTGTGTTTGACTGACTTACCAGCTGCCTGTAGAACACGTATGCCCAATATCATATGATGTAACCCCACTGGTAAAACAACCACAATGATTAGATCCTTGTTTTGCCCTAATGACAGGAACAACCGGTAGATTTCAACTGGCGGCTTACCCTTTGAAAGGGACCACAACCGGTAGATTTTCTTTGTACCAGAACCCAGTGGGGGGTATGTTGATTGTCAAAGGTGTGGTGTGTGGTGTGTCTTTTGTTGCCTTCATTGCTCATATATACTTGAACAACCCTTGTGATCAGGTGTGTGGTGTGTTCAAGACATATTGCTGTGTGACACACACACACACAACACACACATACCACACACACACATGCAGACACACACAGACACACACTACACACACATGCATATTGTCCTCACTTGTGAGCCCAACCCTGTGATCAGGTGTGTGGGGTGTCCATGACCTATTGCTGCGGTCGCCCCATGAGCGACGACTCACCCGAGCTAGCAACTACAATTCCTACGGACTGGATCTCTCTTTGGCAGAGCAGCGACTCCGTGAATATCCTGAAGGGTGTGGAGCCACCTGTCATTAAAGATATCAATCGTTCTGCACCTGCGGATCCAGAGGACAGCGGAGGCAAGGGTGGACTTCCCACAGGGGCCGTTATCGGCATCAGTGTTGCTGCTGCTTTGTTGCTACTTGCCACCCTAGCAGCTTGTGTGGTTATCAGGTAAGCAATCAAGTCAACCTCTGTCCTTGTGACTGTAGAGAGATCCCCATGTATTCGCTGAGGACGGCGCCGGTAAGGATGGCTTTCCACAGGGGCCGTTGCTGGCATCAGTGTAGCTGCTTCTTTGTTGCTACTTGCAATCCAAACGGTTTGTGTGGTTAGCAGGTAAGCAATAAATTCAACCTCTGTCATTAATCCCCATGTATTTTCTGAGGACAGCGGAGGCAAGGATGGCCTTCCCACAGGGACTGTTGCTGGCATCAGTGTTGCTGCTTCATTGTTGCTACGTGCCATCCTAGCGGCTTGTGTGGTAAGCAGGTAAGCAATCAAGTCAACCTCTGTCCTTGTGACCGTAGAAAGATCCCCATGTATTCGCTGAGGACGGCGCCGAAAAGAATGGGGCCGTTGTCAGTATCAGTGTTGTTGCTGCTTTGTTGCATCTTGCCATCCTAGTGGTTTGTGTTAGCAGGTAAGCAATCAAGTCAGCCTCTGTCCTTGTGACCTTAGAGAGATCCCCATGTATTCACTGAGGACGGCGCCGGCAAGGATGGCCTTTCCACAGGGGCTGTTGTGTTAGCAGGTAAGCAGTACAGTCAACCTCTGTCCTTAATCCCCATGATGTATTCGTTGAGGACGGCGCCGGTAAGGATGAGCTTCACACAGGGGCTGTTGTCGGTATCAGTGTTGCTGCTGCTTTGTTGCTACTTGCCATCCTAGCAGCTTGTGTGGTAAGCAGGTAAGCAATAAAGTCAGCCGCTTTCCTTAATCACCAACACCATGTTGTAGGTGCTAAGCATTGGAGCACGGCTAAGTGCGTCTGTACTGCTAGGGGGCACGACCCCTGTAGTGCCCAAGTAGCAACCCCATCTTAGTCAGCCTACATTGTGGCTACGTTACTGAAAATGTCCATGTAAACATGAAGTAGCTTCTACTTCTCTTCTTTCTTATAGGCAGTTGCAACGCTGAGGATGGCAGCGGCAAGGATGGCTTTCCACAGGGGCCGTTCATCCCTCCCACCCTCTGTCCCCCTGTCCCCCTGTCCCTCCGTCGGTCCGTCCGTCCGTCCGTCCTTCCGTCCGTCCGTCCGTTCGTCTGTCCGTCCGTCCCTCCAGCCAGCCAGCCAGCCAGCCAGCCAGCCAGCCAGCCAGCCACCCACCCACCCACCCGTCCATCCATCCATCCATCCATCCATCCATCCATCCATCCATCCATCCATCCATCCATCCATCCATCCATCCATCCATCCATCCATCCATCCATCCATCCATCCGCCCGTCTAACCATCCAAACTCCCTTCCATCCATCTGTCCGTCCGTCCACCCATCCACCCATCTATCTATCTGACTGACTGACAGTCTGTTCATTGTCCTATCTCACTGCCTGGCTGTCTGTCCATTGGCCTATCTCACTATCTGGTGCACAGGCAACGCAGGCGCAAGCTAGCCTTGTTTTTTGACAACACCAACACACCAACACCAACACCAACACAGGCAGCGCAGGCGCAAGCTAGCCTTGTTTTTTGATAAGCTGGTAAGCAAACAAGTGGCCATCCGAGAAGAAGTCACAGCCCTGCCACCACTGTGTGGGGGAGTGCACCATTCGCGAGGTCGGGGGAAGCGAGGTGAAGGAGAGAAGGTGAAGGGGACTATATCGTGGGACTCCTGCTTAAGCTTTGCCAGCTCCCAGGTGACTGCAATGATGGTGTGTATGTGTGTGCTATCTCCCAGGTGTGCCCCCCCCCCCCCCCCCCCCCCCCCCCCCCCCTCCACACACACACACACACACACACACACACACACACACACATATACACCACACACACACCGTCCGGCATCTCCATAGCCCCCCACAATCACACCTACCCACCTACCTACCTACCAGGATGTATAAGCTCCCAGGTGTGCAACGATGGTGTGTGTTACATGGCGTGTGTGTGCAAGCTCCCATGTGTGCAATGGTGTTGTGTGTTACATTTTGATTTATACGATCAGTGCAAGCTCCCAGTCTTGAGTGCAAGCTCCCAGGTGAATGCAATGGTGGTGTGTGTTACATGGTGATTGACAGTATGATCCATTAAACTGTGTGGTCCGCAAACAGTTCCAGCTTTGCCAGCTCCCAGGTGTGCCCCCCCCCCCCCCCCCCCCCCCCCCCCCCCCCCCCCCCTTCACACACACACACACACCCCACACCCCACACACCGAATGTGTGTCTCGCAGGTGTGCTGCTTCAATGGACAAGAAGCAGTGGTATCAGAGCAATAGCCTGTCTCCCTTCAAGAGCTCAAGTTCACAACCTTACCCTCTCCTGCAGGTGTGCTGCTTTGATGAGCAGGCAGCAGTGGTATCAGCGCAATACCCTGTCTCCCTTCAAGTACTCAAGTTTATAGCCTTATTCTCTCCTGCAGGTGTACTTCTCCAATGAACCTCGAGCACTGGTATCAGCGCAACACCCTGTCTCCCTTCAAGTACTCGAGTCCACAACCTTACCCTCCGTGCTGCCTCAATGGACAAGAAGCAGTGGTATCACTGTAATACCCCGTCTCCCTTCCATTCCCGAAGTAAAGCTCCCAACCTTACCCGCCCCAGCAGGTGTGCTGCTTCAATGGACAAGAAGCAGTGGTATCACTGTAATACCCCGTCTCCCTTCCATTCCCGTAGTAAAGCTCCCAACCTTACCCGCTCCAGCAGGTGTGTTGCTTTGATGAACAGCAAGCAGTGGTAACACCGCAATACCCGGGTCCCATGGTACCCGTTGGGCGGTTGTTGACTGAGGAGCAGGAGACCTGGCTGCTAGACCTCGCACCCCCCCCCTTCCCCGTCGTAAAGTTCCCAACATTGCCCGCCGTGTGTGGCCGTTCCAGGCTTGACCTTCTGCCCACTTTAACAAGCGAGGAGCGTGACAGTCTTATCTCGGAACTGTCTCTGCGCATGGATCTCCAAGATGGAAGCAACAGCCACATGTTGCAGCTGCAGATGCTCAGGTGCGTGATCATACCGTACACACCTTAAGTAATGGCAAGAACATCTATTAGCAAACTTTTTTGTATGACAGGGCTCTCAGGAAAACATGGCAAAAAGGACTTGGCAAAGGGGTCAATGGCTGGACCTACTCATGTTGAGACATGAAAACCAGCTGGCAAAGGGACGTGGCGCAGCTGCAGATGCTCAGTTGCGGGAACATATTGTACACGCCTTAAGTAATGGCAAAAACATGTATTAGAAAACCTTTTTTTTATGAAAGGGCTCCCAGAAAAGCATGGCAAAAAGTAATTGGCAAAGGGGTCAATGGCTGGACCTACTCAAGTTGAGACCTGAAACCAGCTGGCAAAGGGTCGTGGCGCAGTTGCAGATCCTCATGGCGCGTGAATATTGTATTTTCACAATGCATCACATTATTATACTCCCTGTTTCGACGAATGGCTCTATGGTTGAGCTCCTTGAACGAAGAAGGTGCCGGGTTCAAATCCCTACGGGTGTGCTTTAGTGTTCACGGTCGCTGTTAACCGCCATTGTAGCTTTGTCCAGGTAAAGTAGCAGCCCGTTCCCTACCGCCGTAAGACGGGGCTCCCTTCATACCACGTCCCACCAGGCATTATCATTATATTGTTATCGACAGGCCATTGTTGACCCAAGACAAGCCCGCTCCACAACATCCGGGAAGGGTCTTCCAACTCATCCTAAAATTATATAGGCACGCTACCATGTTCACACTTGCACTTTTTGCACACAACCGTAATGTTACCCACTGTGCTCAGCCGTGCCAGGCAATGAACTTTCTCTTTGCAATGAACTTTCTCTTTGCGAGGAAGTGACAGGCTGCCTCTTTGCAAGGAAGTGACATGCTGCCTCTTAACAAGGAACTTTCTCTTTGCAAGGAAGTGACAGGCTGTCTCTTTGCAAGGAACTTTCTCTTTGCAAGGAACTTTCTCTTTGCAAGGAAGTGACAGGCTGCCTCTTTGCAAGGAAGTGACATGCTGTCTCTTAGCAAGGAACTTTCTCTTTGCAAGGAAGTGACAGGCTGTCTGTTTGCAAGGAACTTACTCTTTGCAAGGAAGTGGCAGGCTGTCTCTTTGCAAGGAAGTGAAAGGCTGTCTCTTTGCAAGGAAGTGACAGGCTGTCTCTTTGCAAGGAACTTTCTTTTTGCAAGTTACAGGCAGTCTCTTTAGAAGGAACTGTCTCTTTGCAAGGAAATGACATGTTGTCTCTTTGCAAGGAACTTTCTCATCGCAAGGAAGTGACAGGCTGTCTCTTTGCAAGGAAGTGTCATGCTGTCTCTTTGCAAGGAACTTTCTCTTTGCAAGGAAGTGACAGGCTGTCTCTTTGCAAGGAACTTTGTATTTGCAAGGAAGTGACAGGCTGTCTCTTTGCAAGGAAGTGGCAAGCTGTCTCTTTGCAAGGAAGTAGTGGCATGCTGTCTCTTCGCAAGGAAGTGACAAGCTGTTTCTTTGCAAGAGAGTGACAGGTTGTCTCTTTGCAAGGGAGTGTCATGCTTTCTCTTTGCAAGGAACTTTCTCTTTGAAAGGAAGTGACAGGCTGTGTCTTTGCAAGGAACTTTCTCTTTGCAAGGAAGTGGCAGGCTGTCTCTTTGCAAGGAAGTGACATGCTGTCTCTTTGCAAGGAAGTGACAGGCTGTCTCTTTGCAAGGTACTTTCTCTTTGCAAAGAAGTGACAGGCTGTCTCTTTGTAAAGAACTTTGTCTTTGCAAGGAAGTGGCAGGCTGTCTCTTTGCAAGGAAGTGACATGCTGTCTCTTTGCAAGGAAGTGACAGGCTGTCTCTTTGCAAGATGCTTTCTCTTTGCAAAGAAGTGACAGGCTGTCTCTTTGCAAGGAACTTTGTCTTTGCAAGGAAGTGACAGGCTGTATCTTTGCAAGGAAGTGACAGGCTGTCTCTTTGCAAGGAAGTTACAGGCTGTCTCTTTGCAAGGAACTTTGTCTTTGCAAGGAAGTGACGTGCTGTCTCTTTGCAAGGAAGTGACAGGCTGTCTCTTTGCAAGGAAGTGGCAGGCTGTCTCTTTGCAAGGAAGTGAAAGGCTGTCTCTTTGCAAGGAAGTGACAGGCTGTCTCTTTGCAAGGAACTTTCTCTTTGCAAGGAAGTGACGTGCTGTCTCTTTGCAAGGAAGTGACAGGCTGTCTCTTTGCAAGGAAGTGAAAGGCTGTCTCTTTGCAAGGAAGTGACAGGCTGTCTCTTTGCAAGGAACTTTCTCTTTGCAAGGAATTGACGTGCTGTCTCTTTGCAAGGAAGTGACAGGCTGTCCCCTTGCAAGGAACTTTCTCTTTGCAAGGAAGTGAAAGGCTGTCTCTTTGCAAGGAGGTGACAGGCTGTCTCCTTGCAAGGCTGTGTTATGCTGTCTCTTTGCAAGGAACTTTCTCTTTGCAAGGAATTGATAGGCTGCCTCTTTGCAAGGAAGTGACATGCTGTCTCTTTGCAAGGAAGTGTGATGCTTTCTCTTTGCAAGGAACTTTCTCTTTGCAAGGTAGTGACAGGCTGTCTCCTAGCAAGAAAGTGTGTCATGCTGTCTCTTTGCAAGGAACTTTGTCTTTGCAAGAAATTGATAGGCTGTATCTTTGCAAGGAAGTGACATGCTGCCTCTTTGCAAGGAAGTGTGATGCTGTCTCTTTGCACGGAACTTTCTCTTTGCAAGGAAGTGACAGGCTGTCTCTATGCAAGGAAGTGACATGCTGTCTCTTTGCAAGGAAGTGACAGGCTGTCCCTTTGCAAAGAAGTGTGATGCTGTCTCTTTGCACGGAACTTTCTCTTTGCAAGGAAGTGACAGGCTGTCACTTTGCAAGGAAGTGACATGCTGTCTCTTTGCAAGGAAGTGACAGGCTGTCTCTTTGCAAGGAAGTGTGATGCTGTCTCTTTGCACGGAACTTTCTCTTTGCAAGCTTCCTTAAGGAAGTGACAGGCTGCCTCTTTGAAAGGAAATGACAGGCTGTCTCTTTGCATATAAGTGAAATGCTGTCTCTTTGCAAGTGACAGGCTGTCTGTTTACAAGGAACTGTCTCTTTGTAAGTGACAGGCTGTCTCTATGCAAGGAACTGTCTCTTTGCAAGTGACAGGCTGTCTCTTTGCAAGGAAGTGACAGGCTGTATCTTTGAAAGGAACTCTCACTTTGACGGGAAGTGACAGGATGTCTTTATGCCAGGAACTGTCTCTTTGCAAGTGACAGGCTGTCTCTTTGCAGGGAAGTGACAGGCTGTCTCTTTGCAAGGAACTGTCACTTTGCAAGGCAGTGCTGAAAGTGACGGACTTGTCTTGGAACTGTCTCTGCAAGAATCGCATTAGCAGATATTGAACACCTGTTTTACAACATGGACAGGGTGCAGGCTGCCGTCGGGAGAGCCACATTGTTTGACCAAGCTGATTGCTTTGACCGCTGACCTTTGAGCTGTCACCTTTGAGCTGTCACCGTCAACCTATCACCTTTGACCTCGAGGTCAAAGGTGATAGGTTGACGGTGGAAGAAGGGAAGAGCTCTGCCCTTTGAACCGTTGACCTGCCCATTGACCTGTCTCCTTTGACCTCTGCCCTTTTACTGCTAACCGTTGACCTGCCCATTGACTTGTCTTCTTTGACCTCTGCCTTTTGCCCTTCGAATTTTGACTGTTGACCTGCCCATTGACCTGTAACCTTTGACCGCTGACTGTTGACCTCTGCCCTTTGACCTTTGACCTATGACCTGTGAACCATCACCTTCGACCTGTCACCGTTGACCGCTGCCCATTGACCTGCCCATTGACCCGTCACCTTTGACCTCTGCCCTTCGACTTTTGACCTTCGACCTTCCCATTGACCTGTCCATTTACCTATGACCGTTGGCCTTTTCCCTATGCCCTTTGCCCTTTGATCTGTCTTTATCCATTGACCTTTTACCTACCCTGTGACCTCCTCATTGACCTATACCCTTTGCCCTTTGACCATTTCTCTACCCTCTCCTTTGATCTGCCCTTTATACCATGACACTTGACCTACCCTGTGACATTCCCTTTGACCTCATCCCTTCGCCCTTTGACCTTTGCCCTTTGCCCTACCATGTGACCTTCCCTTTGACATCATCCCTTTGCCCTTTGACCTTTGCCCTTTGACCTACCATGTGACCTGCCCATTGAACTCTAACCTTCGCCCCTTGACCTACCCTTTCCCCTTTGATCTACCCTTTATCCCTTGACCTTTGACCTACCCTGTGACCCGCCCATTGGATTCTACCCTTTGACCTACCCTTCTTCTTTGATATGCCCTTTATCCCTTGACCTTATACTAACCCTGTGATCTGCCCATCGACCTCTACCCTTTGCCCTTTGACCTACGTACCCTTTTCCTTTGAGCTGCCCTTTATCCCTTGACCTTATACCAACCCTGTGATCTGCCCATCGACCTCTACCCTTTGCCCTTTGCCCTTTGCCCTTTGCCCTATGCCTTTTTCCTTTTTCCTTTTTCCCTTTGCCCTTTGCCCTTTTCCTTTTGACCTTTGACCTTTGACCTTTAACCTCTGACCTTTGCCCTACCCTTTTCCATTGATCTATCCTGCATCCCCCGTCCTTTTCCCTACCCTGTGACCTGCCCTTTGAACTCTACCCTTTGACCTGCCCTTTATCCCTTGACATTTGCCCTACCTTGTAACCTGCCCATTGACTTCTACCCTTTTCCCTTTGCCCTTTCCCTTTTGATCTAACCTGTATCCCTTGACCTATGACCTGTCACCTCCTCCTCTGTTGTAGGAGTGGCAGCTCCATTCAAATTGAATCCTCGGTGCCGCTGGTTTGTGTTGGGAGACCCACCTCCTGGGGTAAAATTTCTTTCATACCTAAAATAACAACCTGACTCTTGACTCTTGACCGTTGAACTTTGAGCAGGAGCAAGTGCAGTAGCTGGAGTGGTCCTATACAAGAGACCTGGGCAGACCTGCCTCAGTACTTGTCAGCTGCCTTTCTTCCCAAGAACGTCCCACATGTTGCCGACCATGCGCTGCTAGTAAACCTGACTGGGGGGGTAGGTCAAAGGACGTCTCCCAACCATCTGGATGTGGCAGGTCGCACCAGTCATAGCCTGATGGATTCAAGTTTCATTGCCAACAAGGTATTAGGCCCAACGGTGAGTTCTTCCCCCCCCCACCACCCTTTTGGGGAATCTTAGGGAACGCTAGGGAAAGCTAGGTAATCTTTTAGGGAACGCTAGGATCTATTTTAGGAAATCTAGGGAATATTAGGGAACGCTAGGGAAAACTCTTTCTAGTTAGGGAACGGTAGGGAGTTACAGGCTCTGTCCTAGTCGCCGTCCTCAAAGTTTTGATTGGATTGCATGTGTATTTATGTTGCAGTCAACTCATCTTTGTTAGGCTCACGTTGCACTGCTCACCGTGTATTGTTCAGCCTACCAGTATTCAAACGCATGTCTACTAGAGCTAGCTAAAACCTTAGGATCGTTCTAGATACGACCACTGTTCACCGGGGCTTCAGTTGTCAGCTTCTTTGAAAAATCAACAGCCCACGGGTAGCCCAAGAAGCTCGAGGGCCCACTCGCTAGGACTGCCCTCAGGCGGTATAGGCAGTCGCTTACCGACTTGACCAATCAACTGGACTACTGGTCAGTGTTTTCAATTTTATATTTCTGTAGACCAGGTTGAGTAGCTACTTGGGCCAATCAAGCCTGATTTCAGGATTGTTGCGTAGCCATCGCATGATGGATTGGTGGTTCGCCCCAATGCAGGCAAACGGGCTGGCCCCCTCAATCTCACGCCTCGTAATAAGGCGCACTTTTTATTTACCGGCACTTACTTATTTATTCAGCCTGCCTTGATGGATTAGTGGTTGGCCCCAGTGCAGGCCATGGGGGCTTCCTCCCTTACTTAACCCCTCAGCTTGTATGAGTGTTGACTTCAAGGCCAAAGTGACCTCTCACCATCATCATCATCATCATCATCATCAATCATCATCATCATCATCATCATCATCATCATCATCATCATCATCATCATCATCATCATCATCATCACATCATCATCATCATCATCATCATATCATCATCATCATCATCATCATCATCATCATCATCAATCATCATCATCATCACATCAATCATCATCATCATCAGATCATCATCATCATCATCATCATCATCATCATCATCATCATCATCATCATCATCATCATCATCATCATCATCATCATCATCACGATCAACATTCACCAAGTTAAACCACACCGCTTGTATGAGTGTTGACTTCAAGACTGAAGCGACCCCACACCATCACCATCACCATCACCATCACCATCACCATCACCATCACCATCACCATCACCATCACCATCACCATCACCATCACCATCACCATCACCATCACCATCACCATCACCATCTGCATCACCATCACCATCTGCATCACCATCACCATCACCATCACCATCACCATCACCATCACCATCAATACCATCAGAATCACCCCACCTCCATCACATCAACATCACCATCACCATTGCAAAAACCCATGCAGTTTTCATCAACATCACATTCACCATGTTAAACCTCACTGCTGTTTGGTGTTAGTACTTCAAGAACGAAGCGACCCCCCCCCCAAACCATCACATCACATAAATCAGCCCATAAACATCACCTATGTGCAACATCACTGCTTGTAGGTGTGACTTTCAGATCTGAAGCGCCCCACACCATCACATCACCATCATCTCAACACCCAACACCCAAAAGCACAGAACAGATCAACAGCACAGCACAGCACCACCGCCACCACACAAAACACCAGCACCAGCACCACACCATCACAGAAACAGCACCAGCCCAGCACCAACCACACGCGACCCGCAACAGCACCAGAACAAGCACCACCACAGAACAGCCAGCACCATCACAAGAACCAGACCAGCACCAAACCATGCAGCCAGGACCAGCACCAGCACCAGACCACCAGAACAGGCACCATGCCAAGAACCAGCACCAGCACAGCCACCAGGACCCAGCACAGACCAGCACCATCAAAAGCAAAGCACCAGCACCCAGCACGCACCAGCACCAGCACCAGCACCAGCACAGCACCAGCACAAGCACAAGGAACAGCCACCAAGCAATCCACGCACCAGCACAGCAACAGCACCAAGCACCAGCACAGCACTGCACCAGCAAAAGAACAGCACAGCACCAGCACACCCATCACCGCCCAGCACAATGCTATCAGCACCATGCACCAGCAACCAGCCACATCACAGACCAGCACCAAGCACAAGCACAGAACCAGCACCAGCAGCCTAGATAGCCGCACCAGCACATGCACCAGTATCAAGCAACCAGCACAAGCACAAGCACCAGCACCAGCAGATAAGCACACACCAGCAACCGCTCCAGCTCCAGCACCAGCACCAGCACCAGCTCCAGCACCAGCACCAGCACCCGCACAGCACCAGCACAAGCACAGCACCAGTCAACAAGCACCAGCACAGGCACAGGCAACAAGCACCAGCACCAGCACACACAGCAACACGAAGCCAGAGCAAAAATCACGCATCACCAGTAAAAAATCACAAGACCAGTCACACGAACCAGCACCAGGCACATAACCATGCACCAGCACCAAGAACCATGTCACCAGCAGCCAGCACCAGACCAGCACCAGCACAAGCACCAGAACTAGCACAGCACCAGCCCACGTCACAGACCAGCAAAGGCAAAGAACCCACCAAGGCCACAATCATCAAGCAACAGCACCAGAACCAGAACCACACGCAACCATCACATTCACATCACAGAACCAGCACCAGACACCGAGCCACAGTCAACCAGCACAAGCACCAAGCACAAGCACCATCAACCATGACCATACCAGCGCCAGGAACCAGAAGCAGACACAATCACAAGCATCAGAACCATCACCATCAAAAATCAACAGTCACTATCACCAGCACCATGCACCATACCCATCACCACACCATCCACATCACCATCAAAATCAAAAGAACCTCACACAATCAACCAATCACAATCACCCATCACCCATCACCATCAACCTAAACATCAACAGTCACCATTCACCAGCACCATCACCCATAACAATCCACCATGCACCCACAATTCACCTATTAACTTCCCAGCTTGAAAGCGTGTTGACTTCAAGGATCGAAGTGGAGATCAATTGGGCGCTCATTGTGTGGGCGGCTTTGGGAAAGTTTACGAGAGATTATGGCGAGGACAGAAGATGTCTGTGAAGATTGTCACATGCGAAACTGAGACCCAGTTCAAGGTGACCCTGTCCCTGACCCTGACCCTGACAATCATACAACTTATATACACTGGCCTGGTCACCAAGAATTACGCTTACGGAACCCGGCCACAACTTATCGCATCTCTTCACCATGCACTGATGCATCTCTTCACCATGAACTGATGCATCTCTTCACCATGCACTGATGCACCTCTTCACCATGCACTGATGCATCTGTTCACCATGCACTGATGCATCTATTCACCATGCACTGATGCATCTATTCACCATGCACTGATGCATCTCATCACCATGCACTGATGCATCTGTTCACCATGCACTGATGCATCTGTTCACCATGCACTGATGCATCTGTTCACCATGCACTGATGCATCTGTTCACCATGCACTGATGCATCTGTTCACCATGCACTGATGCATCTGTTCACCATGCACTGATGCATCTCTTAACCATCCACTGACGCATCTCTTAACCATCCACTAACGCATCTCACCATGCACTGACGCATCTCTTCACCGTGCACTGATGCAGTCGTTGGCAAAGGAGGTTGAGTTATGTGGACGCTTTCGTAACTGTGCACGGGTTGTGAAACTTCTAGCCGCATGCCTGGCGCCCCCTGAATTCCGAGCTGCACCCATCCCAGCTTCCTCCAACTTCCGAGCTGCTCACCTTACGACAATCCAAAGCGTTGAACTTGACACCAGAGACAGCAATGACAGCAATGACAGCAATGGGAGCAGCAGTTGCAACAAGGGCGGCACTGGCAACAGTGGCAGCGATACTGGTATCAATCGAAACAGCGAGAACATCACTGGCAACACTCCTTCTCCAGGCACAGACCAGGCCAGTCTGCCTATACCAGTAACAGATGATGCCTGGCTTCCTTCTGCAGGCAAAGATCATGCCGTTTTGACTTCAGACAACGAAGATCTTGCCAGCACTGAGAGCACAATTGGATATGGGCAAAAATTGGCTGTGGGTGTCCCTGCACGCACTACATCAGAAGGTGTACTAAGCCTTGGGGGCACAGCTGCTTGGGACAGGAGTCCATCAGGACCTGGCCAGGTGCCAGCTTTAGGTGCTTTGTTCAGCAGCCCATCGAAATTGAGCCAGGTGCAAGGTACCGATGCTGGGGACCGCAGCCCATCATCAGGCTCAGGCCATGTGCCTAAGAGAAACAGCATAGCGGAGTCATCACTCACCCCTGTTGATGAGTCACCACTCACGCCTGTAGACGAGCCACCACCCACGCCTGTAGATGAACCACCACACGAGGCTGTAGCTGAGCCACCACGGAAAGCTACACAGCGTCAAGTACGCTTTGCCGTTCCTCTTGATTCTGGCAGCTCGTCTGATGCCCAGGGAGCTTTTGACAGCCCCAAGCTTGCAGCAGATGGTGGAAGTCCCAGGCTTGACATTCGCAACCCTAAATTTGAGCACCGGCCAGGAGGGCGACTTAGAGAGCCTCAGACGGTAGGCACAGCTCCTACCCCACCCCCACCCCACCTCCACTACACACACCTATCACCACACCACACACACCCTACCCCACCCCCACCCCCTCCACACACCCATCACCACACCACCCATCCCATCCCACCCCCACCCCCCACACACACACTCATCACCACACCACACACCCCCTTACCCACCCCACCCCACCACACACACACACTGTCCAGGAGGGCGACTTAGAGAGAGCCATGGACGGTAGGCGCAGCTCCTACCACCCCTACCAACCCCTTTTCACATACCACCCATACCACACACCCACCCCATCCACCCCACCCCCACACACACACCAATCACCACCACCACAACCCCCTTCCCACCCCCACCCACCACACACACCCACAGTCCAGGAGGCGCATGGACGGTTAGGTGACAGCCTCCCTCTTATTGAAGGGACTTTATTAGTGTTTGAAAAACTAATATTAACTAATATTATCTAACATTATGTATTCATTAATATTATATCAGATAGCTGACCCCTATCTATATGTGTGTAGTGAACGGCAATATAATGACGCATACACTCTAGCACACAATCACTCTCAGAAACTCTTATATGTAGGGACGGACATATCATATGATGCTGACCGAAGGCAAGTATGATATCATATGATATCATACAAAAGTGCATCATATATATCGTTATTAATAGGTAACTCTAGCCATACTCAGGGACGCCGTCATCATCTGATTATCATTATGAGGACATGAGTCTATGATATCAGAGGCCTATCCCCTAGGAAAGGCAATATGATGACGCACAACGCTAGCACAAGCTCTCCCATGAGACGAGTTATGCAACCACCTGTACTCCAACAACCAAGCAGGTCATAGCATCAAAGGTGGCCCGAACTCCATTTATTTCAAGGAAAGCAACGCTCATGACGATGTGTGCAGATGGCATTGTCATTGTTGCTCTTCTTTCTTTTATTTGTCTAGTTCATTTATGTATTATTTATGGATTCTAGTAATATTATTATTTATTTATGTATTATTATGTATTATTATTTCATTTATTTATTTATTATTATTTGTATTATTTATTATTATTATTTATTGATGTATTATTTATTTATTTATTATTTATTTATTTATTATTATTTAGTTGTTGGTGTTTTTGTCTGTCTGTAGTATCGTCGGTCTGTATGGTCCTGATGTACTGTCTGTCTGTCTGTCTGTCTGTCTGTACTGTAGTAGTCTGTTGTCTGTCGCCTGCCCTGTCTGTATGATGTCTGGTCTGTCAGTCGGCGTCTGTTGTCTGTCTGTCTGTATGTCTGTCTGCCTCGTCTGTAGTCTGTCAGTATGTCTGACATGCAGGTCTGTATGTACTGCATGCATGCCGTTTCCGCCGGCATGCCTGCCTGCCTGCCTGCCCTGTCATGTGACGCATGATGCACTGCCTGCCCCGCCGGCCTGCTGTTATTGTGTTTACCTGAATGCCTGCCGCATGCCTGAATGATGCCGGCCTGCCTGTACATGCCTGATGCCTGCTGACATGCCTGCCTGCATGCCCTGCCTGCCTGCCTGCCTGCTGCCTGCCTGCCTGCCTGCTGGCTGCCCTTGCATGACCTGCCTGCCTGCAATCGCCTGATATGACGCATTGCCTGCCTGCAGTCTGCATTGCCTGCATGCCTGTTGTCTGCTGCCTGCCTGCCCTGTATGTCTGTCTGGAGTCTGTCTGTCGTCAGTCTGTCTGTATGTTGTATATGTAGGCTTTCTGTAGTCTGACTGTGTATGTATGTACTGTCACGTCTGTATGTGTCTAGTAGTATGTCTGTTGTCTGTTGTCTGTCGTCTGTATGTAATGTATGTATGTTTAGTCTATATGTCTGTATGTATTGTCTGTTGTAATGTCTGTCTGTTCTGTCTGTATGTATGTTGTTGTCGGTCTGGTAATGTCTGTCTGTCTGTATGTATGTATGTCTGTATGTTCTGTATGTCGGTCGGTATGTGGTATGTCTGTGTCCTTCAGCGACTGTCTGTCTGGTGTCTGTGTTGTGTCTGTAGTAGTATGTATGTCGTTGTCTGTTCTGTCTGCTCTGTCTGTATGTCTGTCTGTATGTCTGTATTGTCTGTCATGTCTGTGTATGTATGCTGTCACTGCTATATCGCTATGTCTGTTGTCTGTTGTATGTCGTAGGTATGTTGTATGTATGACCGTATGTATGTTCTGTCTGTCTGGTCTGTCTGTCGTCTGTATGTCTGTTGTCTGAGTCTGTCTGTATGTTAAGTATGGCGTATAGTTGGCTCTGTATGTCTTATGTGGTCTGTCATGTATGTATGTCTGTCTGTCTGTCTGTTGTAGTAGGTCTGTTGTATGCTTGTAGGTCTGTATGTATGTATGTTGTTAGTTGTCTGTATGGTATGTATCGTCTGTCCTGTATGTCTGTCTGTATGTCGTCTGTATGTATGTAATGTCTGTCGGTATGTATGTATGCTATGTATGTCGGTATGCTGTCCGTCGGTCTGTCTGTCGTATGTCTTGTATGGCGTCTGTTGTATGTCTGTCTGTTGTCTGTCGTATGTTTGTTGCTCAGTCTGTCTGTCGGTTGTCGTAGGTCGTCGTCTGTCTGTCTGTCTGTTATGCTGTTGTCTGTTATGTCTGTCTGTCGTCTGTGGTCTGTAGCTCTGTAGGTATGTCTGTACGGTCTGTCGTCGTTGTATGTGTCGTCTGTAGTATGTCGGTCTGTCTGTCGTCTGTTGTCTGTATGTATGGTTGTCGTCGTGTCTGTATGTCTGCCTGTTGTCTGTCGGTCTGTATGCGGTCTGTATGTATGTCCGTATGTCTGTCTGTAAGTGGTCTGTATGTTGTTGTTGTCTGTCGTATGTTGTACTGTCTGTCTGTCTGTGTTGTATGTCGTATGTCTGGTGTGCTGTATGTCGTCTGTATGTATGTATGTTGTTGTCTGTCTGGTATGTCTGTTGTCTGTCTGTCTGTCTGTATGTATGTCTGTCTGTCTGTTGTAATGTTGTCTGTTGTCTGTCTGTCTGTCGTCTGTCGTCTGTCTGTATGTTGTTGTATGTTGTTGCAAGTCTGTCTGTCTGTGCTGTATGTATGGTAGTCTGCCTGTCTGTTGTTGTCTGTCGTCTGTATGTCGTCTGTCTGTATGTTGTATGTATGGCGTTGTAGTCTGTCGTCGTCTGTCTGTATGTATTGTCTGTAGTCGTATGTCGTCGTCGTCTGTCTGTAGTCTGTCTGTATGTATGTCTGCGATGTCTGATCTGTGGTCTGTCTGTATGTCTGTTGTATGTTGTCTGTTCTTTTATTGTAGTCTGTCTGTCGCTGTCCTGTCTGTCTGTCTGTCTGTTGTCTGTCGTCTTATGTCTGTTGTCTGTTGTATTATGACTGTCTGGTCGTCTGTCTCTACTGTCTGTGTCTGTTGTCGTAGTCTATCTGTCTGTTATCTGTTGTATGTCTGCGCGTCTCTATTGTATGTATCTAGTATGTTGTATGTCGTCCTCTCTGCTGTACTCTCGTCGGTTGTAGGTTGTCTGTCTGCTCTGTCTCTACTGTCTGTCTGTATGGGTCGTCTGTCTGTCTGTAAGTTGATATGCTGTCTGTGTTGTATGCTATGTTGATGGAGGCTGTCTGTTGTCTGCGGTCGTCTGTAGTCTGTTGTTAGTTGTCTGTTGTCTGTATGTCATTTGTCTGTCTGTTGTCTGTCTGTCTGTGTCTGTCTGGTTTTGGGTGTTGTGTTGTCTGTCGATGTATGTCTGTAATGTCTGTCGGTGTTGGTATGATCTGTCTGTATGTCGCTGTCCGTTAGTTTAGGTCTGTCTGTTATGTCGTGTCGTCTGCTGTCTGTCTGTAGCGTTGCCGTCTGGATGTCTGTCTGTCTGTCTGTCTGTGTACTGTATGATGTCTGTCTGTCTGTTGTCTGCTGTATGTCTGTAGTCGTCGTTCTGTATGTAGTCTGTCTGTCTGTCATATATATGTAGTCTGTCGGTCTGCTCTGTCCTGTTATGTCTGTCCTGTCAGTCTGTATGTCGTTGTCTGTAGTATGTCTGTTGTCTGTTGTGTCTGTAGTATGCTCGGTTGTCTGTCTGTCTGTCGTATGTTGTAGTGTATGTCTGTCTGTCTGTTAGTCTGACTGTTATGTCTGTCTGTACGTATGCGGTTGTCTGTATGTATGTCGTATGTATGTCTGTATGTCTGCGTCTGTCTGTCTGATGTATGTAAGTCGTTGTCTGTCTGTCTGTATGTTGTCTGTATGTCTTGTCTGAATGTGTCTGTAGGTCTGTCTGTCGTTGATGTGTATGTCTGTAGTCTGTATGTATGTATGTATGTATGTCTCTATGTATGTATGTAGTCTGTCTGTTGTTGTCGGTTGTTGTATGTAGGTAGGTAGTATGTTGTATGTCTACTTGTCGGTCTGTCTGTATGTCGTCTGTCTGTTGTTGATCTTGTTTCTCTTGCCTGTCTCTTGCGGAATGTCTCTCGCCGTTCGTGCGTCTCTTATATGTATCTCTGTGTCTCTAAGCATGTATCTCTTGCCTGATCATTGCATGTATCCCTGCCGTATCTCTGCCTGTCTCCTTGCTGTCTCTAGCTGTCTCTATGAACTGCCTATCTGCCTGCCTGACTCTATGCTGTCTCTGTGCCTGGACTTCTCTGTGCCTGCTCTTGTCTGTCTGTCTGCGTACGTCCGTCTGTCTGTCTGTCAGTCTGACTGCATGTCGTTGTCGGTCTTCTGTCTGTCTGTCTGTCTGTCTGTCTGTCTGTCTGTCTGTCTGTCTGTGTCTGTCCTGTCTGTCTGTCTGTCTTTCTGTCTGTCTGTCTGTCTGTCTGTCTGTCTGTCTGTCTGTCTGTCTGTCTGTCTGTCTGTCTGTCTGTCTGTCTGTCTGTCTGTCTGTCTGTCTGTCTGTCTGTCTGTCTGTCTGTCTGTCTGTCTGTCTGTCTGTCTGTCTGTCTGTCTGTCCGTCCGTCAACCGCCGTCCGTCCGTCCGTCCGTCCGTCTGTTTGTTCATGTATTTATTTACTTATTCACTTACTTACTCACTCCCTTCCTTCCTTCCTTCCTTTCTTACTTACTTACTTACTTACTGACTTACTGACTTACTTACTTACATACTTACTTACTTACTTACTTACTGACTTACTTACTTACTTACTTACTTACTTACTTACTTACTTACTTACTTACTTACTTACTTACTTACTTACTTACTTACTGACTTACTTACTGACTTACTTACTTACTTACTTACTTACTTACTTACTTACTTACTTACTTACTTACTTACTTACTTACTTACTTACTTACTTACTTACTTACTCACTTACTTACTTACTTACTTACTTACTTACTGACTCACTCACTCACTCACTCACTCACTCACTCACTCACTCACTCACTCACTCACTCACTTACTTACTTACTTACTTACTTGCTTGCTTGCTTGCTTGCTTGCTTGCTTGCTTGCTTGCTTGCTTGCTTGCTTGCTTGCTTGCTTGCTTGCTTGCTTGCTTGCTTGCTTGCTTGCTTGCTTACTTACTTACTTACTTACTTACTTACTTACTTACTTACTTACTTACTTACTTACTCCTTGATTTCTTTCTTTCTTCATATGTTTGTTTAGATAATTGATTAATTGATTAGTTAATTATGTGGTGATCATTGTGTGCAGATGGCGTTGATTATGGAGCTGGTGGAGGGAGGTAGCCTATCCGAACGAATTCATTGCGGAGCCCGGCGGCGCATGGATCTCTTGGAATTATTACATGTAAGTGCCCGGGTACTATGAGTAATGCAAACACATACATTGAAGGAATAACAAATGGGGTCCGGAATATTATATGGCGAGTATGATATTATCTGATATCACACAATTCATCATATGATCTTGCAACTAAAAATAAATAAATAAACTATCCATAAAAATAATAAAATAAGCGGGAAATAAGCTTTATTTATAAATGGTAACTTTAGGGTAGTCAGACTGCACAACTGCCGGCATTATATGATCAAGAGTGGGGGGTCTTAAGTTACCTGCTGGCAGTGCCTGTCACACAACTTTAAGCAACACGGAACCAAAATATGACGTAACGGAGTGAGGGTTTCCAAAAGGGAGAAGGAATCGCAACGAGGCTGTTTCCGGAATCGACCTAACTATTTGACTCGGAGCCGATGAGTATCCAGGCTTATATTTTTTTATTTACATGATTCACATAGACAGGGGTCTTCAAGTTACTTGCTGGCAGTGCCTGGCACGTAATTTTGGGTACCCAGGCTGATAGTTTTTTGTTTACGTGATTCACTTAGATGGGGGTCCTCTAGTTACTTGCTGGCAGTGCCTGGCACATAAGTTGGGGTATTCAGGCTTATAGTTTTTGTTGTCCAAACGTGGGGTTTGCTTATTTGGAGTCCTGTAGGGCACCAGAAACAAGTCCCATGCAGCGTCGCAAGCGACGCGGAAAATTAGCGGAGAGTATCAGCAACAGAACGGCAGGTGGCACGGACTGGAGCTGACCGAAACCAGTCAGTTATGAGACAGTTGGCTGACGTGTCAGGCTTTGTTTTTTCGGTCGGTTGGTCAGTCAGACGGATGGACAACAGGGAGAATCTTGGGGCTCCCACCCCCCAGAAAGGGGAGCTCCGCCAAAACATGTATGTCACACGCTATCAGGTGGCCTATGACGTTTCCCTAGGCCTGGCCTACCTACACCCCCATATGAAACACCAAGATTCCTTCAACCTTTACCCTACCCCTGGACCGTAACATACGTACATACATACAACCCCTTCCACACGCTACCAGGTGGCCTATGACATTGCCTTAGGCCTGGCCTACCTCCACCCCCATGTGATACACCGAGACCTGAAGCCTCAAAACGTTCTACTGGACAAGAGGGGACGAGCGAAGCTTGCAGACTTTGGTATCTCTCGCTTCAAGGTAAAGATCTAAGCACTGTTTTTCACTAGTGACGTTTGCATTTGTATGTGCAGTACAGCAAAACTAAGCTTGCAGACTTTGGCATCTCTCGATTCCAGGTAAAGTTCTCAACACTTTCGCTCGTGACGTTTGCATTTGTATTTGCAGTACAGCAAAACTTACCTTGCAGACTTTGGCATCTCTCGCTTCAAGGTAAAGTTCTCAACACTTTCGCTCGTGACGTTTGCATTTGTTTGTTCAGTACAGCAAAGCAAAGCAAAGCTCACAGACTTTGACATCTTTCGCTTCAAGGTAAATTTTGCAGCACTGTCTTTCAGGTGCATGTTGTATCTGCCTTGTATTGTAGCTTCCAGGTGCCTAGGTTGCTTAAGCAAAGCAAAGCAACGCAAGCTAAGCAAAAAGCAAAGCTCCCAGACTTTTTCATCTCTCACTTCAAGCCAAGGTAAAGTTCTCAGCATTGTTTTTATACTCCACAGTTTCAACCTTGGTAAGCCCGCAATAGACTGGCTGCATAGAACTTGTCTGAGTATTCTTGCAGGACCCATTCAAGTCGTTTGTGAGTCAGACGACATGTTCTGTGTATTTGTGCAGGACCCATTCAAGTCGTTTGTGAGTCAGACAACATGTTCTGTGTATTCGTGCATGACCCATTCAAGTTCTGTTTGAGTCAGACGGCATTTTCTGTGTATTCGTGCAGGACCCATTCAAGTCGTTTGTGAGTGTGACTCAGCAGGGCGGTACACCCAACTACATGGCACCGGAAGTGTTCAACGGCTCCCACGTGGATGAAAAGTGTGACGTCTACTCCCTGGGGTACGCACTTGACGATGATGGGGAGGAGGAGGAGGATGGTAGGGATGATGATGAGGAGGAGGAGGGGTGATGATGATGATGGTGAGGAGGAGGAGGAATGGCAATTATGATAATGATGCGGAGGGGGAGGGTAAGGATGATAATGAGGAGGAGGAGGAGGAGGAGGGTTGGGGTGATGGTGATGATAATGAGGAGGGTAGGGGTGATGAGGATGAGGAGGGTTGAGGAGGAGGAGGAGGAGGAAGAGGGTAGGGGTGATGATGATGATGATGATAAGGGTAGGGGTGATGAGGAGAAGGAGGAGGAGGGTAGGGGAGAGGAGGGGGAAGAGGGTAGAGGTGAGGATGAGGAGAACGGTAGGGGTGATAATGATGATGATGATGATGCGGAGGAGAAGGATGATGCCGATGACGATGATGCCGATAACGATGATGACAATGATGACAATGACAATGATGATGATGATGATGATGATGATGATGATGACGACGATGATGATGATGATGATGACGGCGATGATGGCGATGATGATGAGGGTAATGATGACAACGGCGTTGAGCATGACGCGAACGTTGATCCCCAAGTAATATTATTGGATCTGCCCTTGTTTAGCACAAAGATACCACAGGACTTCATAACATAAAAACATTTTCAAAATAACATTAAAACATTTTTCAAGTTACAGTTGAAAATGTTAATAACATCAATAACATTCAAACAGGTCGCATTCCAACATTTTAAATGTAAATAATACTAATAAAATTAAAACATTTTCAACTTACAGTTGGGATTATTTTGCTTAAGAACAAGGCTCCACGTGACTCTAGACATAATTCATTGATCATTGCCATATGCATTGTGTATGTTGCAGTCCAGGGGTATGCCAAAAAGGCTTGAGGTACTTGCCCAACCGTGACAGGAGGGGCTAAAAAGAAAAAACATTTATGAACTGAGCTCCAAACAATCGTTTTACCGACGGGGGCACTGAATTTTTATTACAGTGATAATTTAATTCTACAAGTAAAATTAAATTGTTATCCCACATATATGCAGCTCTGTGCTGTATGAGTGTTGGACGTGAATGCTTGTTGCACTACGTATTATTGCCTGGGTATCCGGGTAGGAGGCCTTAAAGTGGTGTTTCAGGGGTGGGTGGATGGGTGAGGGAGACAACTTCCGATGATGCAGTCTAATAACTTTGTTCTTGTCCTCACCCACCCACCCTTCCCCTTGTGCAGATGCGTGATGTATGAGTGCTGGACATGCCGAGTACCATTCCACAATCTGGCAGTCCAAGCTGGTCCCAATGTGAATGTGGGTCTGTTTCAGGTAAGGTCCAGTCAAGCTTTCATCCTTATTTTTGTATTTTTTGTGATGCTAGTCCTAGCTGGTCTTAACGTGAATATGGGCCTGTTTCAGGTAAGTGAAGGCAAGCTTTACCTTTCCTTCTTATATTTGTATTTTCAGTGATGCTAGTCCAAGCTGGTCCCAATTTGAATGTGGGTCTGTTTCAGGTAAGCTCAAGGCAAGCTTAACCTTTCTTTCTTATTTTTGTGTTTTTAGTGATGCTATTGCAAGCTGGTCCCAATGTGAAGTTTCCACGTGCACAGTTGGAGTCCAGTAGGGCACCAGGATAATGTAACCATCATCATCAGTGATATTCCGAAGGATTTGAGCATAAACATTAAAAATCGGGCGCCCGATGCCCAGGCGTAGCATTTCACAAGATGGAAAGATTACAAATCGTGGCGCCCAATGTCAAGGTGCAGCATTTGAGGAGGTGGAAACATTGAAAATCGGGCAGCCTGTTTGGCTTGCCTGATTCTAGTATTGGGCAGGCAAAACAATGCTGCAGTTACCTCATTTCCCTTTCATATCGGCCTTTCATATTTCCCTTTCATATTAACCGCAGCAGCTGAGCTCGAACTGTTATATTTCCAAAGTTGGTGGACTGTCGTAGCGTGCCCGGTGGCCACGTGGCTCTTGCTCATCCAGGGGCCACCTCACCAACTTGCTGGTGAAAGCGCGCGATGCCTTCGTACTGTGGACACATTAACAAGTTCAATGCAGCGTCGCCTGCGACGCTAAAAAATGGCGGAGAGTGATCGCGAGGGAGCGACAGGTGGCAACGGAAGCGAGTTAGTTACGGGACCGTTGGCTGACATGTCGGGCTTCATCACGGTCAGACGGATGGATGGATGGTTGGTTGGATGGACGGACAAATGGGTAACCCTGGGGGCTCCCGCCCCCCAGAAGGGGGGGGCTCCGCCAAAAATCGTGGCGCCCGATGCCCAGGAGTAGCATCTGGTAAGGTGGAAACATTACAAATCGTGCCGCGCGATGCCCAGGTGTAGCATTTGGGAATGTGCAAACATTAAACATCATGGCGCCCGATGCCCAGGTGTAGCAATTGGGAACCTGGAAACATTACCCACACCTGGGGGCGTGATGGACCAAAACGGGAATAAACATTGTACATCGTTGTTAGGATTATCGCTGATCATCATCATCATCATTATCATCATCATCATCAAGTTTAACTGTTTTAACAGCAACCCCCCCACACACACCCCACACACACACCCCACACACCACACCCCACACACCACACCCCTACCCCTACCCCACTCCACCCCACACACACAACCAACCATGCACTCATTGCTATCAGATCACGCCCACCTCCCCACCCGTGCATGCCTTCCCACCCCACCCTCACCCTCACCCACCCCCGCCCCCAACTTCACCCCACACCCACACCCACCCTAACTTTCACCCCATACTCACCCACCCACTCACCCACCCACCAAATGATCAGATTATCCTGGCAGTGGCGATCAATGGCCAACGCCCCTTCCTGCCGGATGACATGCCTGTGGGCTTACGCCACCTCATCATGGAGTGCTGGAAAGAGCAACCAAAGCAGCGTCCCGCCATTGACACGATCATTCAGAGGTATGACTCGTATTATTCATATATTTTATTCATAACATTCAGAGGTATAATTATTATGCAGAGGTGTGGTTAATATCATTCATAGATATGATTCATATCATGCATAGATATTCATTCATTCAAATCATTCATAGATATGATTCATATCATCCAGAGGTATAATTATTATTCAGAGGTATGATTCATATTATTTAGAGGTTTAATTCATATCATTCAGAGGTATGATTGTTTTAAGTTATGAATTTTAAACCGAAGAGAGCACCAACCGAAGAACAGATCCTGTTCAACTACAGTCGACGGTATGGTTGTTTCTCTTGGTTTCTCAAACTAAAATTATCCAGAGGTAGGACTGAATCTAATCCAGCAATTTGATTTTGCTTATTTTTGACAAGCTGGCTAGCTTTGGGAGCGGGGGCGGCAATCTATGGGCAGTTGTAAATAGAAAGGGTGTCTGGGTGGGTCAGTTGGTTGGGAATTAGGGGCATTGAAAGGCTGAGTATGTCAAGGGATATGGATCTGGGGATGGCAGGTGGTGCAGCTTTGGGGGTGGCACTAGCTGGCTTGGAAGCGGGGGAGGGGGGGGGGGGGGGGGGGGCAATCTACGGGATGCGAGAAATAGCAAGGATGGTTGGTTGGGTGGGTGGGTTGGTAGTGAACAAGGGGCATTGGAAGAATGAGTGGGTTAAGGGTTATGGATCAGGGGTAGGCAGGTGTTGCAGCTTTTGGGGCGACGCTAACTGGCTTAAAAGTAGGTGGCAGACATCTACGGGGAGCAATAAATAGCAAGGGTGGGCGGATGAGTTGGGTTTGAAATCGGTGGTTGGGTTTGACATTACCTGGCTCATAATCACCTAAGATAGCAGGTTGGATTCACTGCATGTATGTTGTATCATGTATGTATGTTTGTATGTATGTATGTATGTATGTATGTATGTATGTATGTATGTATGTATGTATGTATGTATGTATGTATGTATGTATGTATGTATGTATGTATGTATGTATGTATGTATGTATGTATGTATGTATGTATGTATGTATGTATGTATGTATGTATGTATGTATGTATGTATGTATGTATGTATGTATGTATGTATGTATGTATGTATGTATGTATGTATGTATGTATGTATGTATGTATGTATGTATGTATGTATGTATGTATGTATGTATGTATGTATGTATGTATGTATGTATGTATGTATGTTGGATTAACTGTATGTATGTGACAGTCCGGGGGTAGGCCAAATAGTCTAAAGGGACTCGCCCAACCGTATAGGAAGGGATTCAAAAAGAAAAAGCACTGATGAACTGAACCTCACTGATTCGATCAGAAGTTGCATCTCCTATCCTCTTTCTGTTCAAGTAGTTCTGGCCTCCTGCTACATCAGAACTGTAAGCAAACACCATTCCCGCATCTTATGTGATCAGGTTAAATACACTGATTCGACCAGAAGTTGCATCTCGTGGCCTCTTTCTGTTAAAGCAGTTCTAGCCTCCTGCTACATCAGAAGTGTTGGCAAACACCACTCCCACATCTTCTGCGAGCAGGTTGAATACACTGATTCGATCAGAAGTTGCATCTCATGGTCTCTTTCTGTTCAACTAGTTCTAGCCTCCTGCTACATCAGGAGGTTTGGGGTTCAGTTCATCAATGCTTTTTCTGTTACATACATACATACGTACATCCACCACAACTGAAAGCAAGCACCACCCCCTCATCTTCTGCAAGCAGGTTGGATACTATGATTCAAGCTGAAGTGTCTCAACTCTCAAATTCTTCGTCATCCAGCCTGCGGGCACTCAGATCCCTCCGCAGATTGAGTGAAAAGGAACCAGAAGGCCAGTCAAATTGAAAATTGTTCTGCCTTGCCACGGGGCTTCGCCACCCAGGCTGCGGGCCCTCAGGTCCAAATTCCTCAGATCCCTCCACAGTGCGCCCTCAGGTCCAGATCCCTCAGATCCCTCCACAGTGCGCCATCAGGTCCAGATCCCTCAGATCCCTCCACAATGCGCCCTCTGGTCCAGATCCCTCAGATCCCTCCACAGTGCCCCCTCAGGTCCAGATCCCCCAGATCCCTCCACAGAGCGCCCTCAGGGCCAGATCCCTCAGATCCCTCCACAGTGCGCCATCAGGTCCAGATCCCTCAGGCCCCTCCACAATGCGCCCTCAGGTCCAGATCCCCCAGATCCCTCCACAGTGCCCCCTCAGGTCCAGATCCCTCAGATCCCTCCACAGTGCGCCCTCAGGTCCAGATCCCTCAGATCCCTCCACTGTGCCCCCTCAGGTCCAGATCCCTCAGATCCCTCCACAGTGCGCCCTCAGGTCCAGATCCCTTAAATACCTCCAGAGTGAGGGAGAGTTGTTACGCCTTGCCACGAGGATTTGTCAGGTAGCCTGCATGCCCTCAGATCCCTCCACAGTGCAGGGGCAAACGAGTCAGAAGGCCAGTAAAATTGAACATTGTTACGCCTTGCCGTAGGGCTTCGCCACCCAGCCTGCGGGCCCTTAGGTCCAGATCCCTCAGATTCCTCAACAGAGCGCCAGCAGATCCAGATCCCTCCACAGTATGGCGGGAAACGAGCCAGAAAGCCAGTAAAATTGAACATTGTTACACCTTGCCACGGGGCTTCGCCACCCAGCCTCCAGGCCCTTAGGTCCAATTCCCTCAGATCCCTCCACAGAGCGCCGGCAGATCCAGATCCCTCCACAGTATGGCGGGAAACCAGTCAGAAAGCCAGTAAAATTGAAAATTGTTACGCCTAGCCACAGGGCTTCGCCAACCAGCCTGTGGGCCCTCAGATCCCTCCACAGTGCGGCGGTACACAAGTCAGAGGGCCAGTAAAATAGATAGTTGTTACGCCTTGCCCTGGGGATTCGCCACCCAGCCTGCAGGCCCCCCAGATCCCTCCACAGTGCAGCGGCAAACGAGTCAGAAGGCCAGTCAAATTGAACATTGTTACGTCTTGCCGTGGGGATTCGCCACCCAGGCTGCAGGCCCTCAGATCCCTCCACAGTGCAGCGGCAAACGAGTCAGAAGGCCAGTCAATTTGAACATTGTTACGTCGTGCCGTGGGGATTCGCCACCCAGGCTGCAGGCCCTCAGATCCCTCCACAGTGCAGCGGCAAACGAGTCAGAAGGCCAGTGAATTGAAAATGATTACGTCTTGCCAGGGGGGATCGCAACCCAGCCTGCAGGCCCTAACGTACACATCCCTCCACAGTTTGGCAGTAAACAAGTCAGAAAGCCAGTAATAAAATTGAAATTGAAAATTGAAACCCAGCCTGCGAGCCCTCCGGTCCAGATCCCTCGGATCTTTTGTTGAATGTTCGTTTAGTCGAGGGTCGGTATCTCCCACCGACCCTTAGTGCGCCCACACTTTTGTAGGAGTGGCAACGCCATCTGAACTTAATCCTGGGCGTTGCTGTTTTGTGTCGGGAGACCCACCTCCTGGGGTGAAAATCCTTTCACAATAAAAAAAGTGCCTTAAACCATTCAGAAGGCCAGTTAAATTTAAAAAATGGCCTTGTCGCGAGGCTTGGCCACCCTGCCTGTGGGCCCTCAGGTCCAGATCCCTCACTCACTAATTCCGCCATATGGTCCGGTGGGATGCTCCATAAACATGCGACTTTACGAGGATAACACAGCATTACATAGCACAACACACCATAGCATTAAATAGCATAATATAGCATAACACTGCATAACATTAAATAGCATAATATAGTATAACACTGTATAGCATTAAATAACACTATATAGTATAACACTGCATAACATGTCAAATAAAAACAAGGAGCAAAGTCAAAAACAATCAGTCACTGATTCCGCCATATGATTTGGTGGGCTCGATTTCAGTTGCCTACCACTCACTGGTTTCGCCATATGGTTAAGTTTCAGTTGCCCACCACTCACCGGTTTGCCATATGGTTTAGTTTCAGTTGCCCACCACTCACTGGTTTCGCCACATCGTTTAGTTTCAGTTGCCCACCACTCACTGGTTTCTCCATATGGTTTAGTTTCAGTTGCCCACCACTCACTGGTTTCGCCATATGGTTTAGTTTCAGTTGCCCACCACTCACCCATCCCACCCACACCACTATCTACCCGAGCATGAGCGCCTCATACGCCAAAAACATAATTTGCAGAGGCAGCAACAATCCCATACTACACAACAGCATGCCAAGAAGCAGCAACAAGAGCAGCAACATTGGTCCCACCAGAAGCCACCAGCAAACATCACAGCGGCCACCAGCGGACATCACAGCGGCCACCAGCGGACATCACAGCGGCCGCCAGCGGACATCACAGCGGCCACCAGCAGACATCACAGCGGCCACCAACGGCCAACCAGCGGCCAACCAGCATTCAACATCGGCCGACAGCAGACATCACACCATTGGGCGACCACGGCGCGACCACGTATTACTGGTCCATCAGCTCTTCCAGGACCTCCAGCTAGTCGGCTCGTCCTTGCCCACCAAATCATCCAGGACCACTAGCTTTTCCAGGTCCACCCCCGGGGCCCCCTATGACCCCCCGGGAGTTCATTCCCCCATGGAAGTGGATGGCCTCAATACTTGGGGCTCCCTTACTTCCACCCTTAAGAACCTGCAGGGCAATTAATGTGAGACTAGATGGTCCTATCTATTGAGCCGGTACCCTGAAGTGGGTAGGACCATTGCTAGTCTAGTCTCACTCGAGCACCTCTTGAGTTGCATCTTTGCATAGGCCTATGCATTTGCATTTGCATTGGCATCCTGTCTGCTTCTGTTCCCTTTTCCTGTCGTCCTGTTGTTTGATTATATAAATGTATGTATGTTATAGTCAATGGGGTATAGCCAATTAAGCTGAAAGGAACTGCCCATTCTCATCCCTAGTACACTGTTTGATTGTATCCGAAGGGGCTATTAAAATTCCCCATAACTCCGCCTCTAACGACCAAGGTAGGGAGCTAGTCTGCCGCGGTCAATGTGGTGAATGTCCTTTTGGTTAAGGTTCAGTACCTCCCACCGCCCCTAAGTGCGCCTACTCTTTTGTAGGAGTGGCAATGCCATTCGAACTGAATCATCTGTGCCACTGGTTTGTGTAGGGAGACCCACCTTCTGGGGTGAAATACCTTTCACGACCAGTCAAAACTAAAAAAAACTGGTCCCTGGCCCATCCTCAACTAGATTATAAACTTTTATCCGAAGGGGCTATTAGCAATCCCTATCATTACTGCTGCATAATGCTGTATGTATGTTACAGTCCAGGGGTAGGCCAAATAGGCTGAAGGGACTTGCCCAACCGTGTTATTAGGAAGGGCTTAAAAGGAAAAATCACTGATGAACTGAACCCCAAACAATCGTTCAATCGACGGGGGCCCTGACTTCGTGCTACAGTGATAATTTAATTCTACAATATTATTAAATCATCATCTCAGCTGCTGCATCATAAGACGGCGGGCGTTGTTGCAGTCCAGCTGTGGCCTATATTTTTATTTATTTAGGTGGCTGGTTTTCTCTGGGGTTGGGTTGGGTCTGTCTTGGGTTGGGTTGAGTTGGCTTTGGTTGCATTGGATGGGTTGAGATGGGATGGTGTGGAAGGTTGTGGCCTGCATGTCTTTTAACGTGGCTATGAAAATGGCATAAAGCGTTATTATAATACAAATCGTTACCAATTTGAATGGCCATCCACCCTCTTCTAACCCTAACAGGTTAGAGGGGGTAGCTATACCTAGACAGCCTAAAGCTGTCCAGGTCATATCGACCAAGTAAGATCAGGTCCCCAGCACAACCACTGGTCAGACTGCCGGCATCATATGATATCATATGATGGCATGTTGCCGTTCCCTAGCTAGCAATCAACAATCCATATAAGATCAGGTCCCCAGCAGATCCACTGTTTGTTTTGTATGTGGTGTAGCAAGTTGAGCAACTCGGTGCGCCCCCAGTATGACGCATTAAACCCTAACCCCAGTAGGGGCTCCGCGCGGGGGGGTTGTAGGGCTACTTGACTAGTTTAGCCAGACCCATGTGTCGCCATGCAGCAACAGGATGGAGGCGGAATGCCTCCTGTCTAATTCCGGCCATCTGTGTTCGGCTGGGCATGAACATGGGGTGCGGTACACCAGTACAGCGTTGTGAAAAAACACCAGTGGCACATTGTAGTGATACGACAGAGGACCTGATATATAGTTGTACCGCCAGATAAATCAAGTTGACGACGCAGGGATTCCATAATCCATGTTTTATTGTATCGAAATGATTTCCATCCCAGGAAGAGGGGCTCTGTACGCAAACAAAACAGCGCCCACCGGGGGTTCAGAAAGAAAGGTGAAGAAATCCCCACTCATTAGACACCCGCTGAAAAGGCGGGGATTACACAAGTGTCAGGTTGGTTTACTTTGGTCTCTAGATGTTCATGTCATCGTGTGTAGATCTGATTAGGAGCAGGCCTGATCCCAAAAGGTTTATTTATGACCATTTACTATGGTGTATAAATGTCGCGAGATTGGAGCTCACCGGTTCATGTTTTGGGAAGCGTCTGTGCTTGCCAGATCAGATCATTAATGTGGAAAAGGAAGTTCGTAAGTAAGTTTCATGATGTTTCTATACCCAGTTGAAGTGTAAAAAGGCTTTAGACAGCGAGCAGCCTTAAAGGCTGAAGCCAGTTGAAGTTGGAGTTCAGGAAGTTTTCTTTATCTCAATAAGTGCACCGACTCTTTTGCAGGTGTGGCAATTCCATTCGAACTGAATCCTAGGTGGCGCTGGTTTGTGTCGGAAAAGCCACCTCCTTGGGTGAAATTCCTTTCACAAATTTTAAACAAGTCCTGTGTACTGTCGCAAGCGACGCGGAAAATTGGCGGAGTGTGTTGGAAACGGAACGAAAGGTGGCAACGATGGAGCTGACCGAAGCTAGTTAGTTACACGACCCCATGAAGAGGGGGCTCCGCCAAAAATGTTGCTTCTGAACATGGAGAGCAGCTCTGACTCTGTGTTTACCCTTCCGGTGCACTTTTGGGGCAATTTTTAAATACCGCACTTTTTGTCTTTATTTTCAAAAAAGCTCCGGTTTTACCAGCACTTTTATTTTTTACCTTCCGGTTTTTTGCTGACCACCATTGGCACGTGTTGAGTCTATGATGATCAGGCGCCTAGAGCGATAACGCCAGGGTAATTCAAAGCGCGCGCTTTTGCGCTTTTGAGCGCTGACTTTTTGACCCCCTCTGCGCTTTAAGCGCAGTTTTTTGCAACGCCCAGTGGGCGCTGCAAGCAATTTTTGCACTTTTTGTACTACAAAGCGCAGTTTTTTTGTTTTCGAGAGGGCTAGAGCGCTGGGCAATTTAGCCATTTGAATTACCCTGGATAACGCCCTACAGTTCCATGCGGAGGAGGAAAAGGGCGGGGAGGGAAGGGGGAGGGGGAGGAGCTGCTACGAGAGGCTGAGGCGGGGTAACGACACCACTTAGTCGCTTTGACGTAGGGAAAACGCGAAGAGCCAGCGAAGTGAGCAATCTAGTGTGCAGGCCATTAAATACCTACGCTTTCAATTCAAATTTGCATGGTGAATATAGCCCTAGGCAAAACCGACAGGGGGGTTAAAAAGCAGGGGGAAAGGGAGGGAAGTGCTTTAATCTTCCTCGTCCTCGAAAGGCACGTGTTGGGAAGGTCACAAAAGATGAAATTCCAACTGTTTAGAAACTAATGAGCACGAGTCACCATGAAAGTTACACAGCTACTCAGCTACACAAGTCAGATACCGGAAACCCAGGTCGGATTCTGGTCGGTCTAACCAGAACTCGCCCTCAGAATTGGACGGTACAAACGGGAAGGACTCGCGGATAGTTCGCGGATAGTTCCGGGCAAACCGACATTGGGATTTTGGGGCTCCGGTATACCGACCCTCAAATACCCCAATAGCGGAATACCGACCGGTTTGTTCTACCCTGCCTATTTTACTGGCCTTCTGACCCGTTTGCCGCTGCACTGTGGAAAGATCTTAGGGTCTGCATGCTATCTGACGAATCCACGTGGCAAGGCATAACAAATTTCAATTGTACTGGCCTTCTGACTTTTGTACCGCTGCACTGTGGAGGGATCTGAGGGTTTGCAGGCCGCCTGACGAATCTTTGAGGTAAGGCATAACAATTTTCAATTGTACTGGCCTTCTGACTCGTTTGCCGCTGCTCTGTGGAGGGATCTGAGGATCTGCAGGCTGCCTGACGAATCCCCGTGGCAAGGCGTAACAATTTTCATTTTGACTGGCCTTCTGGTTCCTTTCCACTCAATCTACGGAGGGATCTGAGCGCCCGCATGCTGGATGACGAAGAATGTGAGAGTTGAGACACTTCAACTTGAATCATGGTATCCAACCTGCTTGCAGAAGATGAGGGGGTGTTGCTTGCTTTAAGTTGTGGTGGATGTATGTATGTAACAGTCCAGGGGTAGGTTAAATAGGCTACAGGGACTTGCCCAACCTTGGTAGGAAGGACTTTAACAGAAAAAGCATTGATGAACTGAACCTCAAACCTCCTGATGTAGCAGGAGGGTAGAACTAGTTGAACTGAGAGAGGCTATGAGATGCAACTTCTGATCAAATCAGTGAGGTTCAATTCATCAGTTCTTTTTCTTTTTAAGCCCTTCCTATACGGTTGGGCAAGTCCCTTTAAACTATTTGGCCTACCCCTGGACTGTAACATACATACAGTGAATCCAACCTGCTATCTGAGGTGATTTAGATCCAGGTAATGTCAAACACAACCACCGATTTCAAACCCAACTTACCCACCCACCCTTGCTATATCTTGCTTCCCATAGATGTCCGCCACCCACTTTTAAGCCAGCTAGCGCCGCCCCAAAAGCTGCACCACCTGCCACACCCTGATCCATAACCCTTAACCCACTCATCCTTTCAATGCCCCTTCACTACCAACCCACCCACCCAACCTTGCTATTTCTCGCACCCCGTAGATTGCCCCCCCCCCCCCCCCCCCCCCCCCGCTTCCAAGCCAGCTAGTGCCGCCCCCAAAGCTGCACCACCTGCCACCCCCTGATCCATATCCCTTAACACACTCAGCCTTTCAATGAACCTAATTCCCAACCAACTGACCCACCCAGGCAACCTTTCTATTTCCCACTGCCCATAGATTGCCGCTCCCGCTCCCAAAGCTAGCCAGCTTGTCAAAAAGAAGCAAAATCAAATTGCTGGATTAGATTCAGTCCTACCTCTGGAATCCTACCGTCGACTGTACTTGAACATAATCTGTTCTTCGGTTGGAACTCTCTTCTGTTTAAATTTAAAACATAAAACAATCATACCTCTGAATGATATGAATTAAACCTCTGAGTAATATGAATCATACATCTGAATGATAATAATCATACCTCTCAATAATAATTATACCTCTGAATGATATGAATAATACGAGTCATACCTCTGAATGATCGTGTCAATGGCGGGACGCTGCTTTGGTTGCTCTTTCCAGCACTCAATGATGAGGTGGCGTAAGCCCACAGGCATTTCATCAGGCAGGAAGGGGCGTTGGCCATTGATCGCCACTGCCAGGATAATCTGATTGTTTGGTGGGTGGGTGGGGGTAGGAGTGGGGTGAGGGTGGGGTGGGAAGGCATGCACGGGTGGGGAGGTGAGCGTAATCTGATATTTTTGACGCAGCAATGAAGGGAGTGCATGGGTGGGTGGGTGGGTGGGAGTGGGTGGGGGTGGGGGTGGGGCGAGGGTCTTTGCAGTGCTCCATGATGAGGTGGTGCAAGCCCACAGGCATGTCATCCGGCAGCAAGGGGCGTTAGCCATTGATCGCCACTGCAAGGATTATCTGATCATTTGGTGTGTGGGTGTGGGTGAGGTGAGGGTGGAGGGGGAAGGCATGCACGGGTGAGGAGGTGGGCGTTATTTGATCATTTGGACGCAGCAATGAAGGGAGTGCATGGGCGGGTGGGTGGGGGTGGGTGGGGCAAGGTTGGGGGTGAGGGTGAGGGTGAGGTTGGGGGCGGGTGTGGGTGTAGGTGTGGGGTGAGGGTGGGGGTGGTGGGAGAAGGAATGGACAGGTGGGGAGGTGGGAGTAATCTGATCATTTGGTTGGTGTGGGGGTTGGAGGGTGGGTGGGTGGGTGAGGGTGAGGGTGAGGGTGAGGGTGAGGGTGGGGTGGGAAGGCATGCACGGGTGGGGAGGTGGGCGTAATCTGATAGCAATGAGTGCATGGTTGGTTGGTTGTGTGTGTGTGTGTGTGTGGTGTGTGTGGTGGTTACATTACATTACATTACATTACATTACATGTTAAAGTCTACTTGACACCGCGAGGGTGTATGAGACTCTGTGCTTTAAACAAAAAGAAAAAGCACCCACAAAGCAAAAAACCCCATTACATCAGGGGTGTGTCGAGGACAAACAAACCAAACTCCCAACCACCGTTTTGGTGGCGTAGGTATTAAACCCCTTAGAGCAGGACCCAGATCTCAACCACTTACAGTGGCGGAGGTAAGAAGCTAACAAATGAGAAGTCTCAAGAAGAAAAAAAAGGGATAATAAATTACGGTGCCACTAAGCAGTCCAGGGCTTCCTGTCTTGCTCTTCTACAAGTAGAAAGATAGTCGGCTAGGTTGCTCCAAAAAGACTTAGTGCCATTTCCATTCATAAAGGTTCTGAATGTGGAATCGCAGAATTCCACATTCCATACGGTTAAGTCGGTATCCTCATGGACATGCCTATAAATATCTGTAAACAGATTCTGGTAGCGGAGGCGAATATCATTATAAAAAGGGCACTCAAACATATACATTTCATCCTCAGTTTTTTGGAACCCACACATTTGACAGTGTCTCATTGAGCGAGGGATGTGTGCTCTATCCACCACCCTCATTCTTTCTGTGTTCAGCCAATGGGAACCCATTCTAAACTGTGCTATAGAACGAATCTGATCCTGCTTATGTAAGGCGGATGTAAAGGGAATCAAGCCATTCTCATCATTGCTGTTGGCTGCGAACCATTTTTGGTATCGGAGGCGTTTAAAGCCAACCCTTCTCTCATCAGGGATGTCTCTAACTGCATTGGTGTCACTTGGGTACTTAAACCTCCATGACTCAAAAACTTCAGACATAATACCTTCGACATCGACAGCCTCCAAAATGTTGATGTTTTTACTGGATCCTAGCTTGTGGAGAGCACAACGCAAGTCATGAACCCAGCCAGTGTTGGAGTCAAAAGATTCCTCAAGAGCCATTCTAATGAGATCCTCAGGTTCTTTATGTATGGTGGTGTGTGGTGGTGTGTGTGGTGGTGGTGGTGGTGTGTGTGTTGGGGGGGGGGGGGGGGGGGGGGGGAGGGATGGAAGGCATTCATAGGTGGGGGGTAGAGGAATCGGAAGTCAGATAGGCTGATCATTTGGACACATTAATGTTAAGCAAAGGGTGGTTCGAGTGTGGATGAATTTATTTTTCTATACTGAAGTGCCTCAGTTATGTAAAACATGCTTTCTACAAACAATCAAATCCGCAGCCTCAATTAACATGACACATAGAGAAAATGCTGCTGCTGTTAAAACAGCTAAACTTGATGATGATAATGATGATGATAATGATGGTTACATTATCCTGGTGCCCTACTGGACGCCAACTGTGAACATGGCTTGATGATGTCAAGAGGGAATCAGGATCCAGCATCACTTATAAATACAAAAATAAGAAGGAAAGGTTAAGCTTGCCTAGACCTAACCTGAAACAGACCCACATTCACATTGGGACCAGCTTGGAATAGCATCACTAAAAATACAAATATAAGAAGGAAAGGTAAAGCTTGCCTTCACTTACCTGAAACAGACCCATACTCACATTGGGACCAGCTTGGACCAGCATCTAAAAAAATACAAAAATAAGGATGAAAGGTTGACTGGATGAAAAATACAAAAAAAGGATGAAAGCTTGACTGGACCTTACCTGAAACAGACCCACATTCACATTGGGACCAGCTTGGACTGCCAGATTGTGGAATGGTACTCGGCGTGTCCAGCACTCATACATCACACATCTGCACAAGGGGTGTGGGTGGGTGGGTGGGTGAGGACAAGAACAAAGTTATCAGACTGCATCATCGGAAGTTGTCTCCCCCACCCATCCACCCACCCCTGAAACACCACTTTAAGGCCTCCTACCCAGATACCCAGGCAATAATACATAGTGCAACAAGCATTCACGTCCAACACTCATACAGCACACAGCTGCATATATGTAGGGAACGGCAACTAATATCAGTGTTTGAAAAAATAATATTAACTTATATTATTATAGTGTCACAATAATATTAGTTTTTCAAATAAATTCGAATTTATGTTGAGACGGCTCGTCCGACTTATATTATATAATATTATATAATATTATTTATTCAATAATATTATATAACATAGCCGACCCCTACATATATGTGGGATGATAATTTAATTATACTTGTAGAATTAAATTATCACTGCAGTACGAACTCAGGGCCCCCATCTGTTAAACGATTGCTTGGAGTTCAGTTCACCGAGATCAGTTGCCTTTTCTTTTTAGCCCTTCCTGTCACAGTTGGGCAAGTCCCTTTAGCCTATTTGGCCTACCCCTGGACTGCAACATACACACATACACAATGCATATGGCAATGATCGGGGAATTTTGTCTCAGTCATGTGGAGCCTAGTTCTTTTAGCAAAAAATACCAACTGTAAGTTGAAAATGTTTCATTTTAAGTCCTGTGGTATCCTTGTGCTAACCAGGGCAGATCCAAAAACATTGCTTGGGGATCAACGTTCGCGTCGTGCTCATCGCCATCATCACCCTCGTCATCATCGTCATCCTCCTCCTTCTCCTAATCATCACCCCTAACCTCTTCCTCCTCCTCACCCCTACCCTCCTCCTCCTTCTCCTCGTCAACCCTACCCTTATCATCATCAACCCTACCCTCTTCCTCCTCCTCCTCCTCCTCCTCCTCCTCCTCTTCAACCCTCCTCCTCATCATCACCCCTACCCTCCTCATCCTCATCTCTCCTACCCTCCTCATTATCATCACCATCACCCCTACCCTCCTCCTCCTCCTCCTCATCATCATAATCACCCCTCCTCCTCCTCATCATCATCATCACCCCTACCATCCTCCTCCTCCTCCCCATCATCGTCAATTGCGTACCCCAGGGAGTAGACGTCACACTTTTCATCCACGTGGGAGCCGTTGAACACTTCCGGGGCCATGTAGTTGGGTGTCCCGCCCTGCTGAGTCACACTCACAAACGACTTGAATGGGTCCTGCACGAATACACAGAACATGTCGTCTGACTCACTAACGACTTGAATGGGTCCTGCACGAATACACAGAACATGTCGTCTGACTCACACACGACTTGAATGGGTCCTGCACAAATACACAGACCATGTCGTCTGACTCACACACGACTTGAATGGGTCCTGCACGAATACACAGAAAATGTCGTCTGACTCACAAACGACATGAATGGGTCCTGCAAGAATACACAGACAAATTATATGCAGCCAGTCTATTGCAGGCTTACCAAGGTTGAAACTGTCGAGTATAAAAACAATGCTGAGAACTTTACCTTGGCTTGAAGTGAGAGGTGAAAAAGTCTGGGAGCTTTGCTTTTTGCTTAGCTTGCTTTGATTTGCTTTGCTTAAGCAACCTAGGCACCTGGAAGCTACAATATAAGGCAGATACAACATGCACCTGAAAGACAGTGCTGCAAAATTTACCTTGAAGCGAGAGATGTCAAAGTCTGTGAGCTTTGCTTTGCTTTGCTTAAGCACCCTAGGCACCTGGACACAGCTGATTTTGTCAGCTTTCCAGTGCTCTTGGAATCTTTGGGTTTGACCCATTAGCAGTCTCAGGAAGGGGGCTACCCCTAGACTGTACAAACAAATGCAAACGTCACGTGTGAAAAACAGTGCTGGGAAATTTACCTTGAAGCGAGAGATTCCAAAGTCTGCAAGCTTCGCTCGTCCCCTCTTGTCCAGTAGAACGTTTTGAGGCTTCAGGTCTCGGTGTATCACATGGGGGTGGAGGTAGGCCAGGCCTTGGGCAATGTCATAGGCCACCTGGTAGCTTGTGGAAGGGGTTGTATGTATGTATGTATGTATGTATGTATGTATGTATGTATGTATGTATGTATGTATGTATGTATGTATGTATGTATGTTACGGTCCAGGGGTAGGCCAAATAGGCTAAAGGTTGAAGGAATATGGGTGTTTCACATGGGGGTGGAGGTAGGCTAGGCCTAGGGAAATGTCATAGGCCACCTGATAGCGTGTGACATACATGTTTTGGCGGAGCTCCCCTTTCTAGGGGGTGGGAGTCCCAAGATTCTCCCTAGTGTCCATCCGTCTGACTGGCCAACCGACTGAAAAACAAAGCCTGACACGTCAGCCAACTGTATCATAATTGACTGGCTTCGGTCAGCTCCAGTCTGTTGCCGACACTCTCCGCCAATTTGCCTCGTCGCTTGCGGCGCTGCATAGGACTTGTTTCTGGTGCCCTACAGGACTCCCAATAAGCAACCCCCACGTTTGGACAACAAAAACTATAAGCCTGGATACCCCAACTTATGTGCCAGGCACTGCCAGCAAGTAACTTGAGGACCCCCATATAAGTGAATCACGTAAACAAAACAATATCAGCCTGGGTACCCAAAGTTACGTGCCAGGCACTGCCAGCAAGTAACTTAAGACCCCCATCTACACTTGTCACGTAACCCAAAATGGTAAGATGCAGTACCCTGGCACAGGGAATGGCAATACAATATCATATAATGCAGTACCCTGGCACAGGGAATGGCAATACGATATCATATAATGCCGGCAGTCGGGCAGTCTGACTACCCTAAAGTTGCCATTTATGAATAAAGCTTATTTCCCGCTTGTTTACTTATTTTAATGTATAATTTATTTTTTTATTTTTAGTTGCAAGATCATATGATGAATTATGTGATATCAGATGATAGTATACTTGCCATATAATATGCCGGTCCCCATTTGTCATTCCTTCAATGTGTGTTTTTGCGTTAGTCATAGTACCCTGGCACTTACATGTAATAATTCCAGGAGATCCATGCGCCGCCGGGCCCCGGAATGAATTCGTTCTGATAGGCTACCTCCCTCCACCAGCTCCATAATCAACGCCATCTGCACACAATGATCAACACATAATTCATTAATCAATTAATTAATTAAGTAAACAAACAAATACATAAAGAAATCAAGAATTAAGTAAGTAAGTATGTAAGTAAGTAAGTAAATGAATAATAAACAGACAAACAAACAAACACACAAACAAATACATAAATAAATAAATAAATAATTAATTAAATAAAGATACATTAATAAATAAATAAACAAATAAAATAAATAAAGAAAAATGACAATGCCATCTGCACACAATGATCAATGAAGCGCTGTTTTCCTTGAAATACAGTGAGCAGGCCACCCTTTGATGCTGATGCCCTGCTGGTTGTTGGAGTTACTGGTGGTTGCATATAAGAGTCTCTGGGAGAGCTTGTGTGCTAGAGTGTGTGTGTCATCATATTGCCTTTCCCCACACATATATGGGGATAGGCAATATGATATCATATGATATATCTTTTCCTGTTATGTTATCCTGTGACTTATCATTCGATGATGCCGGGAGTAATTATCGGCATCCCTAGGACATCATCTGTGGTTTCACCCATTTACTTTGACATTTACGATTATCACCTAGTTGTCATGTCCCATTTGAGGGATTTCATCATACTCTGACAATTTTATTTTATACTTGTCGTTTTACTTCTTTTGCCCGGTCGCATTCTTTTAGATGATTATGTTCTCCGCATATATCCTACACATATACTAAATCCCCATTTTGCGAGTCTTCTTATCCGGCACATGAACAATCCTTTCGGGGTTCATGCACCAGCCCCTCTCATGGGTCCGGTCTCTAAGGGGTTCAATAACATTACGCCACCCCAAAACGGTGGGTGGGTGATTTCGGTGTTTGTCTCCTGACACACCCTGCAATAGTAATGGGGCGGGGCTCTTTTTGCTTTCGCTGGGCTAGACTTACATGTCTTTTGTTTCTTACACCTTCTAATAGCACCATGGTCTCATACCCCCTCGCGGGGTGTCAGTAGCCTTCTAAAACATGTAATGTATGTAAGTACTTGTACTATAAGAGGTTCTTGAGAGGGCCATTGGTCGATAGGACGTGTGTGTGTGCGTCTCATTATTGCCTTTCACCACACACATATTAGATAGGGGAGTTCGGATATGTTATATAAAATTAATGAACCAACCATTAATGTTAGATAATATTAGGTTTTCAACCCACTAATATAAATTTCCCTAACAAATAGAGAGAGAAGCTGAGCCCCTCTGACCGATCCAATGGCGCCCCCCCTTCCCCCCATAACTGGGGCCAGACTCTACGGTGGGTTTGTGTGTTGGTGGCGTCCTCTCCCCCCTTCGCCCCCCCCCCCTCCCCGCCCGAGTGGTTTGCCGCATTTTCTGTGTTTCTTGTTTTTTACTTTTCATCTTCCTTTATTCCTGTTGTTTCATTGGTTTCCCCCCTCGTTTTTTTTTTTTCGAGTTGTGGGGAAGGGGGTGTGTGGTGTGGGGGATGGGTGCCCCGCTATTCCTCTTTACCCTCAGCCACTCTTTGCATTTGGATGTGTGGGGGGGGGTGGGCCAGACGCTCTGGGATGGGGGTGCGTGGGTCTCCCTCACCACTCTCCCCCCCCCCGCCCCCCTCCCCCTTCCCACCCCCCTCCCCCCCTGGCTACCTCATTTCCCCTCCCCCCTCCTCCACCCCCCTTCGCCCCTTCCCTCCTCCCTCTCCTCCCTCGGGGTATGGGCCGGTGTGCGCCACCCTCCACCCCCGACGCGCCTCTGGTCCCCGCCGTCGGGCCCCCCCTGTCCCCCCTCTCCGTTGACACTCCTGGTGCGCGAGGTCGCGCCCCTGGCTATTGGCAGCTGGACTACCGTATGAGGTGGCCCTCTTCTAGTCGCCATCTGGCCGGCGTGTTCATCCAAACCTGCTAGGGCTGCGTGAAATTGTCAAGCCCGGGAATTCCCCCACACAATCGCTGCAAGCTTGGGTGCTGCAACAGCTACCTGGGGCATCAGGACGAGCTGGTACAGAACAAGAGGAACGGCAAAGCGTACTGACGCTGTGTAGCATAGAGTGTCGGGTGGCTCAGCTACAGCCTAGTGATGGGCATGGTACAAGTACTGGCCAGCCACATTCCTATCAGGACGTGCGGGTTCGGACTCCCCCTCCTTAGGCTTCGTCTAAAGGCCCCGTGTGAGTGGTGACTCATCTAAAGGGGGGGGAGCCCCTCGACCCGACCCTCCGAATGATGTTTTCTCCTAGGCCACCCATGGCCTGAGACCTGTGAAGGGATGACCGGTCCCAGACCACGGTACCGGGCCCACCTGGCTCGATCCCCCCTTCTGAGGGGATGCTTGGCCTGAAGCACATAGAGACTGGAACTCCTGGCCCCCCAGGCCCCTGATGGACTATGACCCATTGACTGTGCCCCCCAGGGCTCTGGACACCTTGTGATTGTTGTGACGTGCAGGGACCACCACATAACCAAATTTTTTGCCCTTTCCAATTGTCTGCTTCTCAGTTGCTGGGGCAAGAATCGTATGGTCGTCTGAGGCAAATAACGGCAAGATCTTTGCCTGGAGAAGGAAAGCCAGGCATCAATTCTGTTATGGTATAGGCAGGACTGGCCTGGTCATGCTGGTTGCAGGGGGGTGGACTGGCTGATCTGTTGCAGGGTTTGCATCGGGGACTGGCCTGACCTGTGCCGGAGAAGAAAAGAAAGTGTTGCCCAGTGCGTTCCCGTGGTTTGAGTGACCTCTGCCACAGTTACCTCCCTACCACTCCCCCCGCTGCCATTTCGTTGCCTTGGCCAGTGGCCCGACCTGTTGCAAAATGCTGCCTCCACCATTGCTTTTTCTTATTCGTACTGTATTACGCCACCCCCCCACCCCTCTTTCTGGCCTCGGTGTCAGTTCACTCTTTGGATCTGTCGAAGGTGGCAGGTCGGAAGTTGGAGGAAGCTGGGATGGGAGCAGTTCGGAATTCAGGGGGCACCAGGCATGCGGCTAGAAGTTTCACAACCCGTGCACAGTTACGAAAGCGTCCACATAACTCAACCTCCTTTGCCAACGACTGCGTCAGTCGCCTTGATAAAAGAGATGCGTCAGTGACTGGTGAAGAGATGAATCAGTGCATGGTGATAGACTAGAAGAGAGAGAAAGGCGATAAGTGGGGGCCCAAGTTCCGTTAAACCGTAATTCTTGGTGACCAGGACACACAAGAATGTGTATGAGTTGCTGATGGTCAGGGTTCAAGGTCAGGGTCGGGTACAGGGCCCATCAGGGTAAGGGTCAGGCGTCAGGGCAGGTCAGGGTAAGGGTGGTTACAGGGTAAGGGTTAGGGTCAGGGTAAGGGGTATAAGGGACAGGGTTAAGGGTCAGGGTTAAGGGGTAAGGGTCGTGGTACGGGTAAGGGTAACGGGTAAGGGTAAGGGACCCCGGGTACGTGGTAAGGGTAAGGGTAAGGCGTAAGGGTAAGGGGTACGGGGTCCGGGTAGTCGGTCGGGGTCCGAGGTCCGGGTCCGGGGTCGGGTACGGGTAACGGGGTACGGTGTACTGGTACGGGTCCGGGTAGGGGGTAGGGGGTCGGTCAGGGTCAGGGTTAAGGGTAAGGGTAGGGGTCAGGGTCAGGGGTAAGGGTAAGGGTCAGGGCTCAGGGTAGGGTACGGGTCACGGTCACCATGAAATGGGTCGCAGTTTCGCACTCCCGCCCCCCCTGGGACAAATCTGTTACGCGGCCACAGAACGTGTCTAGTGTACATGCTAGCTCTAGTATCACTAGTGGCTACCCAGACAGCCGCACGACACCAATGACGCCAAAGAGGAGCCCAACCCCAGAGGAAGGACTCACTTCGGTTTGAAGTCCAAAACAAGTTAAAGATGTGAGGGTGAAGATGGTTGATGGTCAATGGTGAATGGGCAGATTATGAGATGGTGTGATGGAGTGGTGGAGTGAAGATAGGTGATGGTGATGGGGTGAGGGTGCGAGGTGATTTGGTTTGGTTATGGTGATGGTTGATTGTTAAGTTGGCGGGATGGTGTGGCTGAGTTTGATGGTGATGGTGAATGATGGTGTGATGGTGATCGTGTGGTTGATGGTGATGGTGATGGTGATGGTGATGGTGATGTTGTGATGGTGATGGTGATGGTGACGGTGATGGTGGTGGTGGATGGAATGATAAAGATGGTGATAAAGATGGTGAATGGAGATGTGATAGTGATGGTGAATGGTGAGGTGGTGGGTGGTTGATGGTGGTGGGTCGTGTGGTGATGATGCGGGGTATCGGTGGTGTGGTGATGGTCAGGGGTCGCGTGATCGGTGGTCTACTGTACTTGGCTGCGTTTAGACGTGAAGTTGGTTGGGTTGGTGATTGGTCATGATGGGGGTGAGTTTGGTTATGAGTGTGGTGAGATTATGGTGAGTGGTTATGGTGCCGTGGGTTGGAGTGACGTGGTTGAGTTATGGTGGCTGCGTTGGATGTGGGGTTATGGTGGTGGTTATGGTGGTGGTTATGGTGGTGGTTATGGTGGTGGAATGTATAGGTAGGTGGTGGGTATGGTCGGTGGTTATGGTGTGTGGGGGCTATGGTGAGGATTTATGGTTGGTGGATTATAGGTGGTGGTTTATAGTGGGGATTTATGGTGGGTGATTTCTGGTGGTGATTCTGGTTGGTGCATTATGGTGGGAGATTCTGGGGTGTTCTGGTGGTTGTATTCTGGGTGGTTGATTCTGGTGGTGATTATGGTGGTGATGTGATGGTGATGGTGATGGTTGATTTTGGTGGTGATTGATGGTGAGGGTGAGGGTGATGGTGTGGTTGATTGGTGATGGTGGAGGTGGCGGTCAGGGTCAGGTTGGTGTGGTGCGTGATTTGGTGATGTTGTCGGTGAGGTTTGGTGGATCGGCTGATGGTGATGGCTGATGGTGATGTGATGGTTCTGACTGGGATGATGAGGGTCGAAGGTGATGGTTGATGGTTGATGTCGTGATCTCGATGATGGTGATGGGGATGATTGACTTGTGAGTGATGGATGATGACTGATGGTGATGGGGACTACGGGGACTGGGGACCTGGTGTGTCGATGGTGACGGGGATTGTTTGTGTGACGGTTGACGGGGGTGACGGGTGATCGCGTGACGGGGGGTTATTTGATGATGCTGATGATGATGGGATGATGATGATGATGAGTGATGATGATGGATGATTGATGATGAAGCTGATGAGATGCTGGTGTGGGGTTCATTCGTGCTGAGTACTAACTAAGGCCAAGCTGTGAGGCTGGAAGATGGGGGAATGGTGAAGGTGTTGAATGGTGATGGTAAAGTATGGTTGGTGATGTGTTGATGTCGACCGGGGGACGGTCTGGTGAGCGGGTTTGGTGTGATGGTGATAATAGCTGAAATTGATAATGATTATTGATGTTGATTGGTTGATGTTGATGTTGATGTGATGTTGATGTGATGGGTGACGGGATCTAGTGATGGTTGGATGTGATGATGATGATATAATGGATAATGGTTGATGTGATGATGATGATGATTGATGATGGATGATGCTGATGATTGATGATGACTGATGACGATTGATGATGATGATGATGTATTATAATGGTGATGATTGATGAATCTTGATGATGTGATGATGATGATTATGATGATGATGATGATGATGATTGATGATGATGTTATGATGATTTGATGGAGGATGTGAGGTGTGGGTTCACTTTGGTCTTGAAGTACTCACTCAGGCCAAGCTGTGAGGTTGACGGGGGGTCAGAAACCATTGCCTGCAAATGGGGGCCGCCAACAACCCATCAAGGGCAGGCTGAAAAAAAGAAAAACCAAAGTACCGGTTTAAATAAAAAGTGCGCCGTATTACGAGGCGGTGAGTTGAGGGGGCCCAGCCGTTGCCTGCCCACTGGGGCAACCACCAATCCATCATGCGCCTGCTACGCAAACAATCCTGAAATTAAGGTTTGATGGCCCAGTAGTCTACCCATACCTGGCCTACAGTAAATTTAAAAATAAAAAACACGACACGGGTCGCCCCACTTCATCAAGAGTTGTCGTCCCTTAAGTTATTGGGATACCCGTGGCCTGTTGATTTTTTCAAGAGCTGAAAAACGGAAGCCGCTGGTGAACCGAGGTTGTATCTAGAACGATCCTAAGGTCTTAGCTAGCTTTAGTAAACCTAAATTAGAATACTGGTAGGCTGAACAATACACTGTGAGCAGTGCAACGTGAGCTTACAACACCAAAGATGAAAAAAAGTGGAATGCAAACATATATAAAAATTGCCAAATCCAATCCAACTAGCTCTAACGCTCCCTATGTTTATAATTAACTAGAAAAGAGCTTTCCACCCTGCGTTCCACTTTAGTCCATAGACTTTCCCCAAAAAAAAACCTAGCGTTCCCATTAAGATTGCCCGTAGTGTTCCACAGGTTCCCTAAAAGATCCATAATAAAAAGATTCTTAGCTGTTCCTAGTGTTCATAAGATTCTAAAAGGGTGGGGGGTGGGTGGGGGGGGGGAAAACACACAGGTGGGCCTAGTACCTTGTTGCAACAGTGAACCTTGAATTTCCATCAGGCTAGGGACTGGTGCGACGAGCGACCATTCCATTTTTGATATGGTCTGTGACACCCTACGGGGACCCCACGACGCAGGATCAGACTGCACTAGCGGCGCGCATGGTCTGGGCAACATGTGGCACACGTTCTTGGGGAAAAGAAGGCAGCAGGACAAGTACTGAGGGCAGGTCTGCCCAGGAAATTTTGTTTTATGGACCATTCCACTACTTGCCCTTGCCTGCTCAAAGTCGACGTCAACATCAACAGTCAGTTATTTTTATTTTTATGACCACTCCAGCTCTGCACTCACCTGCTCAAAGTGCGAACGGTCAATCAACGGTCAACCGTCAGTTATTTTTTTATTTTTTATGCACCACTCAATCCAGCTACTGCACTGCAACCTGCTCAAAGTCGACGGTCAACAGTCAACAGTCAGTTATTTTTTATTTTATGGACCACTCCAGCTACTGCACTTGCACCTGCTCAAAAGTCGACGGTCAAACGGTCAACAGTCAGGTTATTTTTATTTTTATGGACCACTCCAGCTACTGCACTTGCCACCTGCTCAAAGTCGACGGTCAACGGTCAACAGTCAGTATTTTTTATTTTATGGACCCACTCCAGCTACTGCCTTGCACCTGCTCAAAGTCAAGACGGGTCAACGGTCAACAGTCAGTATTTTTTATTTTTATGGACCACTCCAGCTACTGCACTTGCACCCTGCTCAAAGTCGACGGTCAACGGTCAACAGTCAGTTATTGTTTTATTTTTATGGACCACTCCAGCTACTGCACTTGCACCTGCTCAAAGTCGACGGTCAACGGTCAACAGTCCAGTTATTTTTTATTTTTATGGACCACTCCAGCTACTGCACTTGCACCTGCTCAAAGTCGACGGTCACCGGTCAACAGTCAGTTTTGTTTTATTTTTATGGGACACTCCAGCTACTGCACTTGCACCTGCTCAAACACGGTCAACGTTCAACATCAGTTCTTTATTTTTTTTGACCACTCCAGCTACTGCAACTTGCACCTGTCAAAGCGACGGTCAACGTCAACGTCAGTTTTGGTTTTAATTTTATTTTTTATGGACCACTCAGCTACTGCTTGCATGCAACCTCGCAAAGAAGTCGAACGGTCAACGGTCAACGTCCATTTTGTTTTATTTTTATGGACCACTCCAGCTACTGCACTTGCACCTGCTCAAAGTCGACGGTCAACGGTCAACAGTCAGTTTTGTTTTATTTTTATGGACCACTCCAGCTACTGCACTTGCACCTGCTCAAAGTCGACGGTCAACGGTCAACAGTCAGTTATTTTTTATTTTTATGGACCACTCCAGCTACTGCACTTGCACCTGCTCAAAGTCGACGGTCAACGGTCAACAGTCAGTTTTTTTTTATTTTTATGGACCACTCCAGCTACTGCACTTGCACCTGCTCAAAGTCGACGGTCAACGGTCCAACAGTCAGTTTTGTTTATTTTTATGGAACCACTCCAGCTACTGCACTTGCAACCTGCTCAAAGTCGACGGTCAACAGTCAACAGTCAGTTTTGTTTATTTTTATGGAACCACTCCAGCTACTGCACTTGCACCTGCTCAAAGTCGACGGTCACGGTCAACAGTCAGTTTTGTTTTATTTTTAGGGACCACTCCAGCTACTGCACTTGCACCTGCTCAAAGTCGACGGTCAACGGTCAACAGTCAGTTATTTTTTATTTTTATGGACCACTCCAGCTACTGCACTTGCACCTGCTCAAAGTCGACGGTCAACGGTCAACAGTCAGTTTTGTTTTATTTTTATGGACCACTCCAGCTACTGCACTTGCACCTGCTCAAAGTCGACGGTCAACAGTCAACAGTCAGTTTTGTTTTATTTGTATGGACCACTCCAGCTACTGCACTTGCACCTGCTCAAAGTCGACGGTCAACGGTCAACAGTCAGTAATTTTTTATTTTTATGGACCACTCCAGCTACTGCACTTGCACCTGCTCAAAGTCGACGGTCAACGGTCAACAGTCAGTTATTTTTTATTTTTATGGACCACTCCAGCTACTGCACTTGCACCTGCTCAAAGTCGACGGTCAACAGTCAACAGTCAGTTATTTTTTATTTTTATGGACCACTCCAGCTACTGCACTTGCACCTGCTCAAAGTCGACGGTCAACGGTCAACAGTCAGTTTTGTTTTATTTTTATGGACCACTCCAGCTACTGCCCTTGCACCTGCTCAAAGTTGACGGTCAACGGTCAACAGTTAGTTTTGTTTTATTTTTATGGACCACTCCAGCTACTGCACTTGCACCTGCTCAAAGTCGACGGTCAACGGTCAACAGTCAGTAATTTTTTATTTTTATGGACCACTCCAGCTACTGCACTTGCACCTGCTCAAAGTCGACGGTCAACGGTCAACAGTCAGTTTTGTTTTATTTTTATGGACCACTCCAGCTACTGCACTTGCACCTGCTCAAAGTCGACGGTCAACGGTCAACAGTCAGTTTTTTCTTTCTTTTATGGACCACTCCAGCTACTGCACTTGCATCTGCTCAAAGTCGACGGTCAACGGTCAACAGTCAGTTTTGTTTTATTTTTATGGACCACTCCAGCTACTGCACTTGCATCTGCTCAACAGTCAACAGTCAACAGTCAGGTTGTTATTTTTTTTTACGGAAGGAATTTTACCCCAGGAGGTGGAGTTCTCCCAACACAAACCAGCGGCACCGAGGATTCAGTTTGAATGGTGCTGCCACTCCTACAAAAGAGTGGGAGAAGGTGACAGGTGACATGTAATAGGTCAAGGGATAAAGGGCGGATAAAAGGGGAATAGGTAGGGCAAAGGGCAAAGGATAGAGTTCAATGGGCCGGTCACAGGGTAGGTCGAAGGTCAAGGGATAAAGGGTAGATCAAAGGGCAAAGGATATAGGGCAAATAGTAAAGGTCAATGGTCAAAGGTCAATGGACAGGTCAATGGGCAGGTCAAAGGTCAAAATTCGAAGGTCAAAGGGCAAAGGGCAAAGGTGACAGGTCAATGCGCAGTTCAACGGTCAGTAGTCAAAGGTGCCAGGTCAAAGGTGCCAGGTCAATGGGACGGTCAGCGGTCGAAGTTGAAAGGTCAATGGTGACAGGTCAAAGGTGACAGGTCAAAGGAACAGTCGGCGGGCAAAGGGCAGAGGTCAACGGTCAGCGGTCAAAGGTGACAGGTCAATAGGGAGGTCAAGGGTCAGCGGTCAAAAGTGACAGGACAATAGGAAGGTCAAGGGTCAGCGGTCAAAGGTGACAGGTCAAAGGTCAAAGGTCAAAGGTCAAAGGTCAAAGGTCAAAGGTCAAAGGTCAAAGGTCAAAGGTCAAAGGGCAGAGGTCAACGGTCAGCAGTCAAAGATGACAGGCCAAAGTTCAAAGGTGACAGGTCAACAGTGACAGGGCAAAGGTGACAGGGCAAAGGGACAGTCAGGGGGCAAAGGGCAAAGGTCAACGGCCAGCGGCCAAAGGTGACATGTAAAAGGGAAAAGGGAAAAGGGCAGAGGTCAGATTAAAAGCCAGAACGAAGGGGAAAGAGCAGGTCGAAGGGCAAGGGGTACACGGCACGTCAAAGGTCAAAAGTCTAAGGGGAAAGGGCAAGGGGCACACGGCACGTCAAAGATCAAAAGTTGAAGGGGAAAGGGCAAGGGGGAAACGGCACGTCAAAGGTCAAAGGTCTAAGGGCAGGTCGATCAGGTAGGTGCACAAAAAAGTGCAAGCGTGAAATACCAAGGTCAATTTTGTGTGCAAGTGTGGAACTACCGTGATCACGCACCGGAGCATCTGCATCTGCACGTTCTGGGATTTTCCGCCAAACCTATTTTCCGCCAAAACTTCAGACGTGTAAACTTCAGACGCGTAGTTTCCGCCAAAACTTCAGACGCATATTTTCCGCCAAAACTTCAGACACGTAGTTTTTTTTCCGAGGACGCGTCGCCACTACCCCCCCCCCCCCCCCCCCCCCCCCCCCCTAGCCTAACTATTAAGGGGTGGCGCTTTGTGCAGTACACTTCAAATTCCGGTGGGCTATTCAACTTTAGTGAAATCAAGCTTGAGTAGCCCACCCAGCTACACAACCTTGCCTAGAGAAATCTGAAATAAAAAACGCCGACGGTAGTGTCAGGCATCAGCTTGTTCAAACGGTGTGGCTCTCCCTGTGGCAGCCTACCCCCTGTTCAGGTTGTTAAACAGGTGTCCGTGGTGTTAAACACCTGTTTACGTACATCAATGGTGGTTAAACATGTAGTTGTTGAAAAGTAGACTAGTGTCTGGCATCAGCTTGGTTCAATGGTGTGGCTCTCCCTATGACTGCCTGGCTGCTACTTCACCTGGACAAAGCTACCATGGCGGTTGACAGCGACCGCAAACACTAAAGCACACCCGTAGGGATTCGAACCCAGCACTTTCTTCGTTCAAGGAGCTCAACAATAGAGCCATTCGCCAAAACGGGGATTTAAACTTTGTAATGTACTGTGCAAATACAATGTTCACGCACCTGAGCATCTACAGCTGGGCCACGATCCTTTGCCAGCTGGTTTTCAGGTCTCAACTTGAGTAGGTCCAGCCATGGACCCCTTTGCCAAGTACTTTTTGCCATGCTTTCCTAAGAGTCTTTCATAAAAAAGGTTTCGCCAATACATGTTCTTCCCATTGCTTAAGGCGTGTACGGTATGATCACGCACCTGAGCATCTGCAGCTGCAACATGTGGCTATTGCTTCCATCTTGGAGATCCATGCGCAGAGACAGTTCCGAGATAAGACTGTCACGTTCCTCGCTTGATAACGTGGGTAGAAGGTCAAGCCTTGACCGGCCACACACGGCGGGCAATGTTGGGAACTTTACGACGGGGAAGGGGGGGGGTGCGAGGTCTAGCAGCCAGGTCTCCTGCCCCTCAGTCAACAACTGCCCAACGGGTACCTTGGGACCCGGGTATTGCGGTGTTACCACTGCTTGCTGTTCATCAAAGCAGCACACCTGCAGGACAGGGTAAGGTTGTAAACTTGAGTACTTGAAGGGAGACAGGGTATTGCGCTGATACCACTGCTGCCTGCTCATCAAAGCAGCACACCTGCAGGAGAGGGTAAGGCCGTGAACTCGAGCTTGAAGGGACGGAGACAGGGTGTTGTGCTGATACCAGTGCTTGAGGTTCATTGAAGCAGTACACCGGCAGGAGAGGGTAAGGCTATAACCTTTAGTACGGGAAGGAAGACGGGTATTGCGTTGATACCGCTGATGCCTGTCCATTGAAGGAGCACACCTGCTGGAGAGGGCAAGGTTGTGAACTTGAGTACGGGAAGGGAGACAGGCTATTGCGCTGATACCACTGTTTCCTGTCCATTGAAGCAGCACACCTGCAGGAGAGGCTTAGGTTGGGAGCAGGACAACGGTAAGGGAGACGGGGTATTGCGCTGTTTCCTGTCCATTGAAGGAGCACACCTGCAGGAGAGGGTTAGGTTGGGAGCAGGACTACGGTAAGGAAGACGGGGTATTGCACTGTTTCCTGTCCATTGAAGCAGCATACCTGCGAGACACACATTCGGTGTGCGGGGTGTGTGGTGTGTGTGTGTGTGGGGGGGGAATTGCACACATGGGAGCTGGCAAAGCTGCAGCTGTTTGAGGACCACACAGTATAATGGCTCATCCTGTCAATCACCATGTAACACACAACATCATTGCAATCGGAGGGAGAACGGCCACCCCCTCTGAAAAGCCATCCTTGCCGCTGCCGTCCTCAGCGTTGCGACTGTATTTATGACAGGGGAGAAGTATAAGCTACTTCAGGTTTACATTGACATTTTTAGTTACATAGCCAGTTGCTATGTAGCCAGGCTGCTTCGTAGCCAGGTGCAGGTAACATAGCCAGTTGCTTCGTAGCCAGGTGCAGGTAACATAGCCAGTTGCTTCGTAGCCAGGTGCAGGTAACATAGCCAGTTGCTTCGTAGCCAGGTGCAGGTAACATAGCTAGGTTGCTAATTGGGCACTGCAGGGGTCCTGCCCCCTAGAAGTACACACGCACTTAGCCGTGCTCCAATGCTCAGCATAGAAAAAAAGTGTTGGGGACTTAGGGCAGAATTTGACTTGACTGCTTACCTGCTTATCACACCAGCCGCTAGGATGGAAAGAGGCAACAAAGCAGCAGCAACAGTGATGCCGACAACAGCCCCTGTGGGAAGTCATCCTTAACGGCGCTGTCCTCAACGAATACATCATGGAGATTAAGGACATAGGTTGACTTTACTGCTTACCTGCTAAAACAAACCGCTAGGATGGCAAGATGCAACAAAGCAGCAGCAACAGTGATGCCGACAACAGCCCCTGTGGAAAGCCATCCTTACCGGCGCTGTCCTCAGCGAATACATGGAGATCTTTCTAAGAGGACACTTGCTACGGTCGATTAGGGAGTTGGAATATCTTGAAGAGACGGTTAGCTACATTCACAAGGACATCTGTTGGCTTTATTGCTTACCTGCTAACCACACAAGCTGCTAGGATGGCATGTAGCAACAAAGCAGCAGCAACAGTGATGCCGATAACATCCCCTGTGGGAACTCATACTTACCAGCGTCGTCCTCAGCAAAAACATGGGGATCTCTCTACAGTCACAAGGACAGATGTTGGCTTTATTGCTTACCTGCTAACCACACAAGCCGCTAGGATGGCAAGTAGCAACAAAGCAGCAGCAACACTAATGCCGACAACAGCCCCTGTGGGAAGTCCACCCTTGCCTCCGCTGTCCTCTGGCTCCGCAGGGCTATCATCCACAGGTGCAGAGCGATTTACCTCTTTAATGACAGGTGGCTCCACATCCTTTGGAATATTCACGGAGTTGCTGCTCTGCCGAAGAGAGATCCACTCCGAAGGAATTGCGGTTGCTAGCTCGGGTGAGTCGTCGCTCATGGGGCGACCGCAGCAATAGGTCATGGACACCCCACATACCTGATCACAGGGTTGGGCTCACAAGTGAGGACAATATGCATGTGTGTATAGTGTGTGTCTGTGTGTGTCCGTGTGTGTGTGTGGTTCATGCGTGTTGTGTGTGTGTGTCACACAGCAATAGGTATTGGACACACCACACACCTGTTCACAAGGGTTGTTCAAGCATATATAAGCAATGAAGGCAACAGCAGACACACCACACACCACGCACCTCTGACAACCAACAGACCCACAACTTGATTCTGGTAAAATAACAACGGAAATCTAAATTCTACCGGTGGGGTTCCATCATATGATATTTGGTACATGTGTCATTGAGGCAGCTGGTCAGTCAGTTATACACACAACCCTATGACAATCAACACACACACCTTGGTTCTGGTAAAATAACAACGGAAATCTACATTTCACCATTTCCATCATATAATCTTTGATCTGTGTTTCCTAGAGGCAGCTGGTCAGTCAGTCACCCACCACCCACCACCCACCACGCACCACCCACCCCCACCGCCCACCACGCAGCCTCATTGAGCCCCTAGTAGCCCTCGGGTTGCTGATCGCAGTCTTTTTTACACCCCAAAGCAACCACAAAAGGCTCTAAAGGAGTACTCCACAAATACCAAGGTCGTCATATAGCCCTTGTGCTATATAACACTACGTGCTATATTACACTATGTGCTATATTACACTATGTGCTGCAAATAGCACTTTTTTTGAAATTCTGATTCACGCACCTGGGTTCCATCAGATGATAATTGACATGTGTTGCCTGGAGGCAGCTGCATGGCTCCTGACATCCCCTCTGCAGCTGTTGGATCCTGATTGTGGAGGAAATATGTGGAGTGAATTTAATCGAAGTGGAGTGTGTGGAGAAGAGTGGAGAAGAGTGGAGTGGAGAAGAGTGGAGTAGAGTGGAGTGGAGTGGAGTGGAGTGGAGTGGAGTGGAGTGGAGTGGAGTGGAGTGGAGAGTGGATTGAATTAGGGGGTAGGGGGGAAGGAGGGAAGGGGGGAAGGGGGGAAGGGGCAACAGGGTTTAGGGTTTAGGGTTTAGGGTTTAGGGTTTTAGTTCAGGGGTGCATGGGTGCAGGGGCAACATTGACCACAAAGATGTTTGTTACAGTCTAGGGGTATGCTAAATACCAAATGCTAGTAAAATCTGCAAATTGATGGCTGTGACATACATGTGAATGTGTAGAACAATACACGATGAGAAGTGTACCGCGATCGTAACAAAAAGGAGTGATTCCTGGGGTGCTCCCGTTGGTAAGACCTTTCTAGTTGTCTGCTGCCCATGGTGTACCGGCTCACGCAGCAGACGACAGTCTTATCAACACTGAGAATCAAGACTTCTTATTACACAGCACTATGGAACCTCAGGTTAAAATCACAGTGACATACACAGAATTAAATTATCACTGTAACAAAAACTCAGGGCCCCCATTGGTAAAACGATTGTTTGGGGTCCAGGTCATCAGTGTTTTCGTCGAAGTCCCTCCTGGTTGGGCCTTAGGCCTATTTGGACCACCCCTGGACTGTAACAACATACATACTTCATGCTAATAACCTGCATATCAACTGCATATAACATGCTTATTAACTGCATAGAACATGCACACAAGCTGCACATAACCTGCATTTAACATGCATATAATCACATACATACACACGCGACCCACCTGCTTATAACCTTAATAAAAACATCCATACAACCTGCATATAACCACACACATACACACGCGACCCATCTGGTTTTGACCTTTATATAACATGCATGTAACCTGCATATAGCATGCAAATAACCTGCATATAACCACACATACATGCATACACGCGACCCAGCTGGTTATAATCTTCATATAAAATGCGTATGACCTGCATATGCAGACATACATACATACACGCAACCCACCTCTGCTGCCTTGGGGGGGCTGCCCCAAGCTAGGTTGCCGCCAATGTATGCAGGGATGCGGTAGTTGGGAGTTGGGACCCGCAGTATGATCTCTCCCTCCTCCATATGCCCGGCTCCATTCTCGCCAGGGTCTTGATCACGTCGTGGAGCATCCAAGTACGAATAATCCTGGGTGAATTCTAGTTGGGATGAGTACCTACATACGGAAGTTTGTTTGTTTGTTTATTTGTTGCTACAGTCCAGGGGGTATGATGATGGTGGTGGCGGTGGTATTGGTGCTGTTGGTGGGGATGGTGGTGGTGGTGGTGATGGTGATGGTGAGGGTTAGGGTGGGGGTGGGGGTGGGGGGTGGGGGTGGGTGGGTGGGGTGCGTGCGTGTGTGTGTGGGGGGGGGGGGGGGGGTAGCTCATTAAACTCCTCGTTTAATGGATATATATATTGGAAGTAAAGGTTCTTTATATGTACTAATTATTTGACCTCCTATTACTACAACTTATAGCAGTGCCATTACAGATGAGGAAAGTAGTTACCAAATGACTAATTATGGGTAGTGACCAATCAACTTCACTAATCATGGGTAGTTATCAAATGACTAAAATTGATGGGTATTTACCGAATGACTAAAGATGCGTTGTTACCCAATGACTTTACTAATGATGGGTGGTATTCCTGACAGGTCTGCAGTTCGAGCCCTTGCCAGATCCCCAAATTTCAAACATGCTGAATCAGATGTAGTGTTTTTATTTCAGATTTCTCTAGGCAAGGTTGTGTAGCTGGGTGGGCTACTCAAGCCTGATTTCAGGAAGGTTTAGTACTTTGGAAGAACTCGAGAACTCCCCTCCGTGCTGTCGTGCAGTAGCCCATGCCCGTGCCCATTAGCAGTCTGTGAAACCAAAAACCCACAAGAGAAGCCACTCTCAAGCATATTTAGGGAAAGGTTAAGTTAGTTAATATTAGTGAATGCATAATATTAGTGAATGTTGGATAATATTAGACTGACGAGCCGTCTCACCAGAATTTTGATTTTTTTTGAAAAACTGATATTATTGTGACACTATAATAACATTAGTTAATATTAGTTGCCATTCTCTAAGTATATGTACGTTGCATGCAAACGGGAGGGTTCCTTCAATCTCACACCCCATGGCAGGGCATATGATTTTTATTTTGTAATGGGTGGTTCTCAACGCAGAACTTGTAGAAGTGCTAAGCTTTTAAAGGATATTGTATATGGCTTCTTGTTTTAGTTTGTCAAAGGCTAATGCTAAAGGGACTTGCCTAACCTCGAATAATCTAGGTGATCATCAAATATGACGAGTGGCTGGATTAACAAGTCAAAAAAAGGAAGGGAGGGAGGAAGGGGCTAGATGGCTGACTGGCTGGCTGAATGGCTGACCGGCAGGTCGGACAGACAGATGGACGGGCGGACGGGCTAACAGACGGGCGGACAGGCAAACAGACGGGCAAACGGGCAGACAAACGGGTGGAAGGGCAAACAAACGGGCGGACGGGCAAACAGACAGGCCGACGAGCAAACAGACAGGCGGACAGATAAACAGACAGGCGGACGAGCAAACAGACGGGCGGACGGGCAAACAGACGGGCGGACGGGCAAACAGACGGGCCGACAGGCAAACAGACGGGCGGACAGGCAAACAGACGGGCGGACGGGCAAACAGACGGGCAGACAGGCAAACTGACGGGCCGACGGGCAAACAGACGGGCGGACAGATAAACAGACAGGCGGCCGGCCAAACAGACGGGCAGACAGGCAAACAGACGGGCGGACGGGCAAACAGACGGGCCGACGAGCAAACTGACGGGCCGACGGGCAAACAGACGGGCGGACAGATAAACAGACAGGCGGCCGGGCAAACAGACGGGCGGACGGGCAAACAGACGGGCGGACAGGCAAACAGACGGGCGGACGGGCAAACAGATGGGTGGACGGGCAAATAGACGGGCGGACGGGCAAACAGACGGGGAGACAGGGAAACCGGACGGCGGACAGGCAAACAGACAGGCGGACGGGCAAACAGACGGGCGGATGGGCAAACAGACAGGCGGACGGGCAAACAGACAGGTGGAAGGGAAAACAGACGGGCGGACGGGCAAA